>NW_019167871.1:4331448-4931448 GCF_002303985.1 Durio zibethinus | reverse complement strand
ACTGATGCCCTTATGAAAATCTTGACTGAGCGTGGTTATTCATTCACCACTACAGCTGAGCGTGAAATTGTGAGGGACATGAAAGAGAAGCTGGCATATATTGCACTTGACTACGAGCAAGAGCTTGAAACTTCTAAAACTAGTTCTTCCGTTGAGAAGAGTTATGAGTTGCCTGATGGCCAGGTGATCACCATTGGTGCTGAGCGTTTCCGATGCCCAGAAGTCCTTTTCCAGCCTTCCATGATTGGAATGGAAGCTTCTGGCATTCATGAAACCACATACAATTCTATCATGAAGTGTGATGTTGATATCAGGAAGGATTTGTATGGAAACATTGTTCTCAGTGGTGGAACTACCATGTTCCCAGGAATTGCTGACAGAATGAGCAAGGAAATCACTGCCTTGGCCCCAAGCAGCATGAAAATTAAGGTGGTGGCTCCACCTGAAAGGAAATACAGTGTCTGGATTGGAGGCTCCATCCTAGCATCTCTCAGCACTTTCCAGCAGGTATTAGCTAACTCTTGATGCTGACTTTATGTAGTTGCTGTTAATGACAAATTGACAATTATTCACAGAACAAACTAAAGACATTTACTCATTGTGATTGGACTGCAGATGTGGATTGCTAAGGCAGAGTATGATGAATCTGGCCCATCTATTGTGCACAGGAAGTGCTTCTAATTCTTCAGAGTGCAAGAGGCGTAAAGTCTTGTTTTTTGGCAAACCAATTTCAGCTTGCAAGTTTTTGATCTATGCCGGTTCTCATAAATTTATTTTGTTTTCTATTTCCATTATTTTCTTAATGTTCATATTGTTGAAAAGTGAACTAAGAACGGTGGTGATGATGATAGAGTTCAAATTCATTCGTTTTTATTTCCCTTTAGCAGTTCTTGAACGATTTTCAGGCAATGCCATCCAAAACTCTTTGTGATTATTGTCAATTCTCTAGCTGTTCCATTCTCTCCCATATTCGACCCAACGAGACAAAACTTGGCTCGGATAGGTTGTTTTAAAAACAATCCAAGGTCCAATAAAGGAACCCAGCATGAAAGTGATTCAACTAAAAAATCTCTTGGGTCCAAAAGGAACCCCAAAGATCAGCTGACCCAACCCACGAGCTTTTCTATGCATCCTCTTACAAACCCGTCCAAGAAATAGTGTTTAAATCAGCTTGACAGGCCAAGATTCCATGCCTAGCAGCGAAGGAAACGCTTGGGATAGCTAAAATTTTTAAGCGCTCAGGGATTGAAAATATTTGGCTAGAAATTTAATTAAAAATGACAGGTTTTAATGGCTGATGAGGCATCCGCCAGACTCCCCCAACGCCAATATTGCATTTACTCTCAATTCCAAAGTAGTTAGCAGTTATGAGCAATTATGAGCAATTTTTAGCCAAGTAGGGTCCTGTTACACCTCATCCCAGGGCGGTCATTTTGCTACGTGGAGTGAGCCACTGACATGAATCACAAGGGTTACTGAAAAGGAAGGTTTTTCTTCTTGTTCTGCACAGGGTTTTAATCAATTCTTCAGCTGACAAGAAAAATGGACTCCCTCTAAACTTTACTTCATTTAATGGGGTGTGTTTAGTTGTGCTTTGTGTCGGTGTAGGTTCATTGATGATCTTCCCCTAGACAAGAAACTGCTCTATCATTAAATGAGCAAAAAGGGTCAGCACTTGACATTGGCTGCTGCTTGAAATAATAATACAAGTTTAATCAATTTCCTTCTGGTTCTGGCTGCTGACTTTGAAGACAATGATCTGCAGACTGCAGAACTTTAATTTGAAATGATCATTTTTACCTTTAACATGTTAGTTTCAAATGAAATTACAAATGGGCAAATACTATCTGGTACCTAATGACGATGGTTAAGGTGTTATTTTGAATATCTTCAGTACTGTAAAGGCATGAGAAAGGCTTTAACAGCTTTTGCTGATAAGCCAAAGCATTCGGGTTGAAGAAGACAAGAAAATGAAGAAAGTTGGAGATGTTCTGAACATTTGAGTTTGTGCAGATTATCAATGGCTTTGATGTAGGACAAATCAGTTTCAATAGCTTCTCAGTTAGATTCTCCAGAGAAGTGTTCATTCATCAGGGGGAATATTGCCTGCAGAATTGAAAGTACATATATATATATATATATATATATATAGATATATATATATATTTGAGATGCTTCCAAGCTTTTAAGCATCCAATGCAACCTTGTTAACCTGAAACGAGGAAAAAGCTATAAAACAAGTTCAAGGCAAGAATATTTGTCTAGCATAATTTTTGGACCATGCCAGTCTTTTGTTTACTAAAAGAAAAGGCGCAGATGCTCAACTAGTGTTGCCAAAATTATGGGCTGTTTAGAGAAAGAACTACAAAAAGTGATAGTGGGGATAATGGATAATGAAGAACAAAACCCTTTCTCAGAAGGAATGTCATTTATTAACAGAAAATTACAATTTCTATGACAGTTTATAATCAACATGAACCAGCTTTTACACCTTTACATCCCTCACCACCCAGTACATTTTCACAACTGAGTTCCTCAAACCTCCGAGGAGCTTAATTGCATGTTACGTACAAAGGTGAGCAGGAAAAAACCGGCAAAAAGGGAAATGCCGAACTTTTGATTTCTCTATATCTTCTATCTGTAGTTTTCTCTACTTATACACAAGATCTCCATATCCTTCCCTCTAAAGAAATAACTATAATGGAAACATCGTCATGATACCGCCGTCTATCACCTTGTGGTATTTCAAGTAACTCATGAAAGTCCATGCCTGCAATAACCATCATCAAATATATTAAATTTAGTGTTCTTAGTAGAATCTATAATGAGGAAAAAAAGAAGAAAAAGGAATGTTAATCGAGACTGATTTTTGAATGGTACCAGCTTTCTTTGCAGCTCGGAACAGCACTTCCTCAACAAGATGCTGAGCAGGATCTCCTTCAGGTTGCAATGTGATGAAAAGTTCAACCTCAGACACAGCCTCCTCGTTTGTTAAGTATTGATAGAGCCCATCAGAAGATAATATCAAAAATCTGTCTTTGGGACCTAATTTGTGGTGATGGACAGATGGTACACAAGTGATATATGGAGAAGTTCCTTTGTAATCTATTCTGAACATCTCTAGTAGTGCATTATTCCATTTAGGCTGCAAAATTTCAAAGCGAAATGAGGTAAGTTAAAGAATTTAATCAAAAATTTTCAAATCTAATCAAACAAAATCTCCAAAGGCAAATGCAAAAACTAGCAAATATATGCTCTTAAGTTCCTTTGGTCCACCACATTGCAGAAGGCTGTGTTTTCCAGAGCAAATCACTTGAAAATTAAAATAGTTGGATTTAAATAGATTATTTGATCTCTCTTTTATCAGGCAAATGATCACAACCCTAATTGATTTTTCACAGAAAAGGAAAGCAAAAGATCTATTTCTATGTATGCTATTCATCTTATTGCAGAATGTCATTTGGCTCTTCTCTTCTGAAAAGCCTTATTCTTTGGACTTGCAGCTATAGCTTTACCCATTTGTAACAATATTTCCTAGTATCTCATCTGCTCTTTATATTTTCTATTTTGGTGTGCGCGTTGGGGGGGGGGGGGGGGGGGGGGGGGGGGGAGAGTGCGAGAATAGAAAGAACTGCAAGTCTGATGTTTCGCATTTTAGTAGCTATTGCCAATGATTCCTAATAGATCACACAGTATGAAATCTCGGAATTAAACAAAGCTTGTTGCCGATCGATTTCAATTTGCATTTGCATAACTATGGCTATAACTAATGTTTTCCATGTGTTGCTTTCTCAGAACAATGCTCCAAGAATCAACTGTAACTTGGCCAGTTCTGGACAACATTCATTATAAAAGGGCAAACCTTTTATGCTGAAGCCAAATCTAATTGAGCATATTCTCTTTAAAGTAGTTAAAAAAGTTAGAGCGATAGTTACCTGTTTGAGAAAACCAGCCCCAAAAGCACGCGTAACCTTCAAAGAACCTTTAACCCGGTCATTCATCACCGAGTAAGCATCATCCGGATGTTCATATATTATTCTTTGAACTTCCTGAAAAGAAACAAGAATCAATCTCGATCCATCAATGACCAAAAAGGATATCTAAATCATTTCATTTTGTACTTAAAGATCAGTCTATGAGATTTTACCTCTTCTACACCGGTGCTATGATCCACACTAAGCTGAAAAGCAGCTAAATGCGGAATTGTTCTAGATCTATCTTCATCAAGACCTTCAAGATCATGCAATGTTTCTTCGTTAATCCTCTCCAAATCCTGTCTAGCTTTCCCCAACCAATAATCAGGCTCCGCCTTTTGCGCCAAAACTGCCCTACTATCCCCAACATTCATCACATAGACATCCTCACCTTTCATCAACATAACAAGCACACAAGAACCCATCAAAGCCAACTCTGGATTCTCCATCAACATCTTATCAGCAATACCCAAATAAGACTCCTCTGTTTTCTTCAAAGCCTGAGACAGAGCTTTCAAAACATCAGCATGATTTATCATTGATCTTGATCCATCAGACTTATTTCTATTCAACTGCTCCTTCAATTTCCTATCAAGTTCTAATCTTTCCATATCCCATTCACACTTCCACCTCCTTTGATTTTCTTCCCACCTCTTCGCCACGCCTTTATACTTCAAATTCCTTCCTTTTTTCTTTCTTGAACTCCAATTTGAATCTATATCAACATCTTCTTTCTCACAGGGGTAATTCCCTTGCTCCATAGACCGGGAACATGCATCATCGGAACAACCCCTAGCCGGTTCCGGTTCCCTGCTCTGTTTTTCTTCTTCAGGGGAAGCTGCAGGGGCGTGTTCAAACCCATCATCCCACAACAAGCCCTTGAGTTCTTTATGAACATTAGAGTAAAGATTTGATAACAAAAAATCTGGAGCATCAGGACCGTTGAATCCATCATAAATCCCAACAAAAACCCATCCATGTTCCTCCGAAACGACGACGTGTACCCGATCTTCTCCTGCTTTCCCCTGTGCCCATTGAAGATTTTGACTTTCCATCGACTCATCATCGTCTAAACTACCTTCCCTGCTAAGATTCAAACTACTGACCGTCGAATTCTCATTGTGATGATGAATCGGGTTCTTATCGGACCCGATTATCCATTCGGGTTCTTTAACTGAAACGACACCTTTAATCGGTGCCACGACGGAAGTTTGGCCGCGAGAAACGGTTTTTGAGATGGTTCTTTGGAGAACTCGAATTAAAGATCTTTTTCTCGATCTGGGTTTAAAAGCAAAAGCTCCATGAGAAAAGCTTCTTTGAAAGTTATCGGAAAAGCCTTTTTCGAGCGGACCCGAAAATAACCCGCGATTGTAATTATTACTGATATTATCAAGGGGACCTGACATGAACCCTCTCTCAATCGGACCCGACATGAACCCTCTTTCTAAAGGACCCGAACCCGGAACGAGGCCACCTGACATCGGACCCGAAGAGTTAATCAAATTCTTCGGAATCGGTTGCAACGGGATCGCAGAAAACGACGTCGTGCTCTCAAAAGCCGCGGCTCGATCGAAACAGCTGCTATTGTAACTAACGTACAGGTCCACCAGCGCTGTCGAAAGAGGCGTATACGTGTTGGCGCTAACGGAGGCTCCCGAGATTGTGCCGAAAGTCGTGGCGAACTCTTCGGAATAGACCTTGGACGAAGAGAATCGGGTCGTGTCCGGTCTGACGTAGCAGAAGGTGTGACCAAGTCCTTCGTCGAGAGGATCCGATAGTAACATGGAGATTTCCTTTCTACGACGAGCTTCTTCTCCGTCATATCCACCACCGCCGGTGAAGCACATGCTTAATTTGCCGAAACCGTTACCCATAACTAAAAAAAAGAGCTTTTCTTTCTTTTTGCTCTTATTTTCGCTCTTAAATTTACAGAAGAAAAAGAAGAAGAAGAGGAGCTGAGGGCGTTGACTTTTGTTAAGGAAAAGAGCAGGCTGTTCAAAACGAAGAAAAAAGACAGGTTTTTTGGGTTTCCATTTTTATTAATGTTTCATGCTTTTATTTGTTGGGACAGTGAGTGGGGCGTTGACCACGAAGGGGGGTTAAGTGAACTCAGTTAAGGTTTGGGGGCTTTGAAAGCTTAGATTGGTGGTGTTTTAGTGGATGGGTTTATTCCAATCTTAATTCAGTTTCAGTTTTGAGAGCGTGCATACACGCTCTATCACAAGTTGACAAAAATGCTTTGAATTTTGATGACTTTTATATCGTTAATTTTGGCGATTTGTAAAATTTTTTTTTAAAAGAAAAGATTGAATTTAAGATTTAAATTTTAATATTTATAATTTTTTATTTATAAATTATAATCTTATTTATAAAAAAAAATTTAACAAATATTTTAAATCGATCATTTCCTAAGAAATTAGAAGATTAGCTATGTCAACATTTCCCTTTCATAAAAAACATTTTGTAAGCTCTTTGGAAGAGGTTTAAAGATTTTTGTTTAGAGTGAACTTGTTTTTAATTAAAAGTTTAACCTTTTAACAAATAAAATTTTTGCTATTTGAATTATTAAAAATGATATCTTAATTCATAATTAAATATTTTCTAAAAAAACTTAAACTCGTGCACAAGATTCATAAAAATATAAACAATATATCTGATAAAATTAAAAAAATAAAATTTTATAATTTTGTTCATTTTTTTATACTATTCATAATTTTGTTTATAAGAATTAATGAATCTTTTATTTTTATGTTAACGTTTAAGCATTCATGTTTTTACAAGAAAACTAATTTTCTTGATTGACAACAAAATAAAAGTGTTAAATGAAATAAAATGAAATTTTTTTAGAAAATTGAGATTAAAGTGTTAACCACGCTCCAAAGGGGAGATTTGGGGAAGAGTTTGGTCAAAGCGTGGGAGGTGAAAAATTGAAAGAGGTCATAAATTCTGGCGTATTTCCAAAAGTCAAAGAGCCACCACAAGAAAACTGCTCTTTAAATATACCTGAAAAACGTGCCACCATCACCGTTGGATCAAGAGGAGAGGTTTGGTAAAGCAATTTTGACTGACACCTGGTACCTCAGTAGTGACATCTGGCACCTCTTATGTCAACGCTACGTTCCCCGAGTACGATCCGCAGCTCAGCTTGACTTTTGGATCTGTTTTATTTTAATAATAATGTTATTATATTATTCATCCAATACAATTGCTCGCTTATGCTCTTTAAACTAGGGTTAAATACATTGATCTAAAACTATTATCACTTCCGTCGCTTTAGTACTTTAAGAATAAAAATTTATAATTCAATATTTAAAGTTTAATTTTGTTTGTAAAATATATATTTTGACTAACAGTATTAATTAATGCTAATGTGATAAATTTCAGAAAATAAAAGAATATCATATGTCATATTATTTTATTTTTAAAATTTTTTTAATTTAAATTTTAAAAATTAAAAAATTCATATAAATTTTATTTTTAATTTTCTTTTTTGAAACATAATAAAAAATTAGAAAAAAAGTGAAGGAGCCGCGGAAAGAGAAAGAAGGGAATAGGGAAAAGGAGGAAGTATAGCCTGTCGACGATGGCATCTCGCCCACTAAGAGATGATCTGGCCGGTCCGAAACAGGTGGATTGATCTATTTTAGCCTTATCGGATTTCTCTCCGGTTGACTTCTTTCCTCGTTCCGTTTCTGCTTTCTCTCTCTCTCTCCCTGTCTTTCTGCTTGATCAAATCTTTTGTCCCCTTTCTTTGGTGTTTCTCATCTTTCCCTTATTTTCTCTCTCTTCTATTTTTTTTTAATGTTCGAAACTAAAAATTCATATTTTTGAATTTCTTAATCTTTATTTATATATATTTTAACTGTTCATATTACGTGGCAATGGCATGGCGACATATGATTAGTCCTCGATACCATGTCATCTTTTTTTTTTTGACGAAATTTGGATTTGGGGTAAAGTAAGTAATGAAACTTTAAGTTCAAATACTAAATTGAGAATTTTAATTCTTTAAGCATAATTGTGACGAAAAATATAAATTACATAAATCATTTCTATATGTAATCCTTTAAATTATTTTAAATTTTTTTAAAAAATTAATTTTTTAATTCAATTAATTTATGTAATTATTTTTAAGAGATGATATCGAACTAAAATTTAAATAAAAGTATATCACTTATTATTATTACATTATAATTAATTAATCAAATTTTAAAATTATATGAGATCAATCAAAATTTTATATGGTTCCAACATTTATAAATAATTGACTCTTATATTATTTATTGTGATGGGAAAATTATAGTAAAAAATTATAGATGAAATGCTCTCGAAACTTAAGTGATGTATTATGGAGAGTATATCACCTACAATTCTATTTATTACAATAATATAATCGCCTAATTAAAATAAATAATTGTGTAAGAGTTGACCATTTATAAGTATGGACTCCAAATAAATTTTTTTTATAAATCTAGTACAATTTTAAATTGTGATTAATTTATTGTACTATAGTGATTGTATATGAAATTCTCACTACTAAATAATTTTTAGATGCATAATAATTGATAGAGGCTGACACCACCACAACAAAGTTGGATGAATGGAGATTAACCTAATCTATATCTCTCTTTATGAAAAATAAAAATAAATAAACTGAGAGTATAAAAGAAGCCTAGGTTATTATATTGTTATTAATTGATTAAATTAAACAATGGGAAAAGCTTGATTCCCACAGAATTCAAAGCCATTATCATTCAATATTTGCAAGTGGAGAAACCCTTGCTAAGCCATCTCCATAATCCAATTGACCCACTCCACATCTTTAAACCTTATTTTATTTGTTCTAAAATTTTATTTAAAAGTGTAATTTGTTTAAAGGAATTTATAATTATTTTTACTCTAGTTATTTTATCAATTAAATGGATTATTCTTATAGTATTCACACATCAAATGATTCAATACTTGGAGTAGTTTAATTAATATGAATTCATGGTGAGATTTTTGTTTAGTACTCTTTTATTCAAATTAAATTTAGTAGTTCTATTAAGTACTTTAAGATGAACTTCATGATTTAGGGTTTTTTATTTACATTTAAGTTGTTGAGTTCTCTTTTTAGTATTAAAATTAACCGGTGTTTTATAAAAGAAATGTACAAAATAATTATAAAAAAAAAAAAAAGATTTGGAACATGGACTCCCAAAAGAAATAAAAGAAACATTATATCTTGAACTTTTTAATTAAATACTCTTTCCATCCCAATATGTTTGTCATGTATTAATTTTCATGGAGTTTTAAAAAAAATTGACTTTAATATATTTAATATTAAAATTTAAAATTTTTTATAAAATTAAAATTCTATGATTTTTAATGTCAAAAAGTAAACAAAAATTTTAAATATAATTTTAAAATATAAAAAGTAAGAGTTTTAAATATTAGAAAAAAAGACATAATTTTGAGATATCCTAAAAAAAATAGACAAAGCAAATATGACAGAATGAGTAAATAAAAGGAGAGTATTTTGTTTTATGAAATAGGGTTTTTTTTTTTTTGGATAAATATGGAGTAGTGTTTTCAATTTGAAAGAAAATAAATACCACTATATTATATTGTTAACCTTGTTTTGGGGCACCTTCATTGAATATTTCTAGAACAAGTCAAAGCATTATCCATGCAAGGGAACTAAAATCATAGTTCCTTTATTCTATATTATCTAGTCAAATATACACTTGATCTTGTTTTGATTTCTTATGAATTAATTTAATTTATTGTTTTATTATCACCAATTCATCTCAATTCTCAACTCTTCACTTTGACCAAGTGTGTTTAATTATAACTTGCTTCTCATATTTTATTATAAAAGATAGATGGTCAGATACTCAATTCATTGCATTTCCTTCCAAGAATTGTTGTCAAAGGAGAAAAAACCATGCTTCAATTAAATTTTATTTTATTCAAGCAAAAAAAGTCAATTTTTATTTTGTTTTATTTTTACTTTTTCTTGTGTAATTCAACTAAATATGTATATTTTAAATATTCATAAAATAATATGAATCTTCAAGGTCCCTTGCTTTATATATAGATAATGGATGTGAAAATAAAATCCCATTTACTTTTGGATTCACCTTTGGGTATAGCTTTCACTCTTTGACTTACTGTTACATTGCTCAGTTTACACTTTCATTAGTGCCTTACTCAATAATCATGGTGTTGAAGATTAATCTAATTTGATCATAAACACAACTTTACCCTCTCTCGAGAAAATGAAAATAAAGATGGAAATGAAGATAAAAATGATATCTACAAATTTTTAACTAAAAATAAATAAAGTTAAAAATGTGAAGTTTCGAATGAAATTCGAATCTCTTTCGCTCGTTGAACTTATTGACATGTATGAAAATAAAATACAAAGAAAGAGAAGAAGATTAGAAAAGGGTAACAAATTGTTTTATGAACAATAAGATAAATGGAGAGAAATGGGTTGTTTAGGTTTTGATTTTGAAAAAGGAGGGAAAAGGGGGGGAAATCTCAATCTTGGACTAAAAAAACCTTCCTTGGTGATCATTTACATTGACAAAAATAATATAATACTAAATCCCAACAAACTTCTAATGCTTATATCATGAATAATGACTAATTCATCAACCCATATTTCTTTAGAACACATTTTCTGAACTTCAAACAGCTCTAGAAGAAAATATGGTGGCCTGATACATTGACTCATCAAGCTGGAGATATAAAAAAATGTATATACATATGTCAATGTTGATTTGGGTGCCTAAAATATTGACTTTAGTTAAAATATATATATATATATATATATATTATATTAGGAAAGATGCAACATTTGATAGCTTAATTGTTTAGTGTTTCCACTATAGCTGGTGGGTGTTTTTCAATTCAAGCTGTGGAGTTTAGTCATTAGTGGGTCTTGTTGTTATTATCATGGTGGACCTTTTGGCCTTGCTGGCACAATTGCATGTGTGTACATTCATACTGCTGTCCACTTCATCTAAACCATTCTGTTTTTCTTTTTATTTGGCCTAATCTATTTCTTCCATTCACATTTTTCTTTTAGGCATTGGTAGATTCATATTGTTTCTTTTTTTACCTAAAACCCAGCATTCTGAATCATGTGTCTTAAAAGGATGGAAGACAATTGAATTTCTTGTCCTAGGTAGGTGGATGTTGGTGTCGAACTTGGTAGGTGGATGTTGGTGTTAGAACTCGGAGATGAGAGTCAATGCCCTGATATTACATGAGAGAAAGAGAGTAATTAAGGATGAAGGCAAGGAATATTTTTTACATTTACATTTTGAAGTTCAAATTAAAAGTTAGTTGAAAGAAGTAAAGAAATAAAGAGATTAAGAGAAAATAAGATAGATAGATAGTATTTGAATGATTTTATTTATAAATAAAAAAATTGTGAAATAAAATAATAACGTAATTAAATTCATGTGATATTATATATTTCAAATCAATTCAAAAGTTAAAAATGTTATTAATTGTCTATTTATAATTTGTAATGAAAGCAAAAACCAATTTATCTTTTAAAACCAAAAAATTCCCCTAACAGTGATTTTTTTTTCCCATTTCTATCAAGAAACACACTTTGATTTTGACCAAAAACAATAACTGTGAATCCCTTAACTGCGAAGAAAGGGAGTTTCCATGAACCTTGGTCTTTTTCCCTCATTTCACTGTCCTCAATCCTAATTTCCAAATCACCTTTCCTGGAACAAAGGGACAAAAGCTTTTTCTTAAAGCCCCATAAAAGTCATAGGTTGAGTTCTGTTGGGTCTAATCTTCTATCTTTATGCTCAATCTGTCTTGTCTCAATCCTGTTTTTGTGTGATCAATGTTACTGTTTTGGAATTAAATTATTCTTCCATAAAACATCAAGGATGTTTTGGTTTGAAATGATCTGCGAATTATTACATGAAGAGTATTGGAAAGAATAATTGAAAACAAAGTAAATTCAAACTTAATATTGTAGAAGTTATAAGAAGTCAATGAATAACTGCTTGTGCTTTCATATTGGACAGGGAAAATGAATTCAAACATGACCTAATATAGAAGTTTGATTCAGACTACAGGTAGAATCTAGAAGTTATAAAAGTCAATGAAACTTAATTTGCAAGGATATCAAATTGGGGTAAAATTTGTGAATCAAGAAAGATAATTTAAAGAGAGAATGCTAGCCATTGAGCAAACACAAATCCAGATAGTTTGACTGGGAATGAAATTGTAGCCACCATGGTCAGTGTCAGGTACTATCAGGATCACCACCACCAATCTCCACTAGGGATCACTGTTGAGAAAATTGTCTCTGCATTCTGTTGCCATCCCACATCCTGATCCCCTCCTCCTATTTGCCATCTTCGACAACAAGATTGGTTGTTATTTCAGAAAATTCACATTACTATTTGACGATAAATATCATCATTTAAAGTTGATTAAGATGATAAATATCAATTGATATTCTTATTTAATTTCAAAGACACGCATGCGATCACTCAAATCAAATATAGTCTCTCTCAGGCTAATCTATCTTAGGCTCTTACCTCATCCACATGCGCCCATGGGGAAACATCTTGTCTTATGCGTGCGAGGAAGGTAGGCAGAAGAGAGAGGTCTTGACTTACTATTTGCCAATCGATATTCAAAGGGAAAATGATATTCCTGTATTGTTCTCCATGTTTTGATCCTGTCAATAGTACTGAATTTTCAACAAAATTGCTTTGACATTTTGGTTCCTGTTTACTCAAAGTTTTATTCAACCTTCTTAATTTACAGAGTATTTTTATCATAAATTATTACTAGTAAAATACCAACATCTTCAATTTCTTTTTAATTGACCCAAAAGTTTCTTGCTTATGACCAATTCATACACATTTTTTTCAAATAACAGCTCATTTACAGCACAACTCCCAAGTTCAAATTCAATTGACCATGAGACCAAGATAACTGGTTTTGTTTGTGGGTGGGGTGACAGGTTTATTGTATTTCAAAAAAAACATGGCATTGACTTGAAAAAGATGTTCAAAATAGACAATATGATCATTCATAGGCTTCACACTCTGCCTTCTCTTCACAGATTTAAAACCCCACAGATTTAAACCCAAATTGCAGCCCATTGAGTTGTGATTGTAAATTGGGAATTATGTCGGCTCATCAAGAAGAAAAGACCTTGTTTGCCTCTTAGTTTGCTGGGCCTAGAGGAAGAAAATAGCCTATAATGATTGGGCTCCTTCCTTTCCATGCTGTAGCACTTGGTCCATGTCATATTAAATATATATGAAAAATGTGATTTTAAAATATGATAATTTTAAATACGATACGATATAATATAAAAATAATATAAAAAAATATAATTTAAAATTTTAATAAAAATCATAAATAATATATTTTATATTTTCGTATTGATATAAATTATGACACATAATTTTTATATAAAAATCGATATAAATACACAAATTATTAATTTTTTACATGAAATAAATATATAAATTATTAAGTCTACACCAATAAAGATATCCTTTGCCTAAAAATGATACCTTCTACATATCTTACAAGGAAAAGGTCTTCGGTATATTTGAAAGAATTAATGGCTAACACCACCAATTTAGTTACTAGTTGGAACAAATTACTTTAGAATTTATGCAAACAATTTATTTGAGATGCACCATTTCTATGGAGCTCAAAACAAACAACCATCGATCCCATCTTTTTAGCTAAAAGTCAAAATCATCTATCATGTTTCATAGAAAACCAATCTTTACAAAATTTTCTACAACCGGATTCGAGATCATAAGCTTTATAAAATTTTCTACTCTTGTGGGGTTCCCTTGCCAAAGGCAGTATCCAAAAGTTCTCCAACCGGACCCATCAACCCTTTTCTTTTGAAATCGTGACAAAGTCTCTCAAAATGCAGTAACTATCAGACAAGTGCCCACGTCTTACATTTTACACGGAACCAACAAGAACTCAATTAAAGCTGAGCTGCGAGCACACCTCACCCTTGATCTCCCCCCGTACGCTGTCCTTTTCTTTTTTTTATTTTCACACTGATCTTATCAAGCAATCAAACAGCTAAGCACGCTTTCACTTAAACTCAATGTCGTATCTCAACCGTAGAAAATCATGGGACCAGGCCAGAATCCTCCGTCACCCTGCCTTCTGTCACCCACTTTCTTTGCTTTCTTCACTACTGCCCTTACAGCAATGCAATGACTTGATAAAAAAAAATCTAGCAAAACGCCATAACAGTCCAAAACATGTTAGATTCTCTCACCCTCTCTCAGCCTCTCTGCAGTTTTCTTGTAAAATGCATGCATTTCTCTTTTTACTAAACTGCCCCCACTTTAGCTTCTTGTAGCAACTTTGCTCTACCGGCCAAAACAAGCCGCTTTTTGCCCATTCCCAAAAAAAATCAAAACTTTGGGAAAACTGGTGGTGCTGCAAAGCTCTGAGAAGTCAGGATTTTGATGGAAAAGTTTGGTTCTTTATAGTTTTGTAATTGCTACAGAAGGGTAAACAGAAAAAGAAAAAAAAATTGGGTCTTGACTGTTGAATTTGGAAGACCCGGATTTTTTTATCTACCAAATAATCAAAAATATGAATTTACTGTATAAAAAGAGATTAAGCATGAATGTTCTTGAAAATTCCATTAATTATTGAAATGATACATATGCAGGATACTATATTACCAAAATGAAAAGATTTACATTTTACAACAAGAAAAGGGAAGAAAAATTGATGCACTGGAGATAGAATTTAGAATCCAGTAATTTAGAGTGAAAAAAATATGAAAATAATTATGCTTCAAGCTCATACCAGTAGATACAATCCTATACAACACAGAGCAACAATGCAGCTCTGCACTCGATATCTCTGACCGTCCGATTTTATCTCTTCTCGAAACCCCGGCGGTGACGAAAGATGTGATGCTGGGCCACTTAACCCAGGTGAATTCTCTGGCGATGGAGATATTTCCGGTGGTGGAACCGTTGTCCCCACCACTGCATTCCCCGGTTTTGCTGTTACCACCGTCGGATCTTTCCCAAAAATCTCTCTAGGCAACAAAACCTTGGAAACCCCGAAAATTGCAACGGGGTTTTGATCGAAAACCGTTTGGGTAACCGATGCTTGAACGATTCCTGAATCGATCGCCACGGATCCGTTGACTCTGGAAATGTTGAGAGTGAAGCTGCCAGCGCCGTTATCTTCCGTCGCTAATGTGGGTTGAACTGGGTTCACGATGGACTCCAGTGAACCCAAAGGGTAATAAGAATGAAGCACGTGGAATTTTAGAACCACCGATTTCTTATCAGCTGGAAGCGACTGCAATTTCACGTTTCCAGGAAGATCGGCGAAGGCGCCGTCGGTGGGGACAAAGAGAGTGATCCCAGCACCGCCTTCGTCGGCTTCGAATTCGTCAACAACGCCAGAAGCGGATAACATCGAGGCCGCGACGTTGAAATTGTGCCCGTCGATTAGGGCTTTGGTAATGTTGAGGCCAAGGGGAGGGCGGGTTTCGGAAGCCATTAGATTGAAGTCGTAGGGAACAAGGAGCGAATTAATGGCTAGGATTGTGATGTTGTAAGGGAGGGTTTTGATTAAGGACAAAACGGTGGCGTTTGAGGGGGAGTAGGGAGCGGGTGATTGGATTGTGATGGAGTTGGTTAAAGGGTTACGGGTGATATTAACGGCGCCGAAGTTGGAACGGGCCCGGCCTGTTGTTTGGAGGAGAGTGGTTACGAGAACGCCGGAGGGTGGGATCTGGAGGAGGTCGGTCCAGGAGAAGTATTGTAGGAGAATGTGGTAGCGGAGAATGTCGCCAAGAGAGGATGGTGGGAGGCGGCGCGTGACGTCGGAGGAAGGAGAAAGCGAGAGGTATAAGTTTGGGACGGCGAGTAAAGTAATGGGGTCGCTGCGGGTGAAGTCAGAGGCGACGGAGGTGGAGCAAAGGAGGGAGGAAAAGGAGGATAGGTTTTGGAAGGAGGAGAGGATAGAGGTTATGTTGAGAGCAGTGGCAGTGGTGGTTTTAGAGGAGGAGGATAGGAGGAGTAAATAAAAGAATACGAGAGGGGTAATATGGGAAATTGTGAATGAAATTGCCATACCTTTTGCTCTCTTTCTCTGTCTTTGCAGAGTTTTGAGAGTGAAAGAAAAACAATGGGCGTAGAGGCTCAGATTGTTTGAAGGGTGGCAGAGTGGAGAGTAGGAGAGTGAGTGAGTGAGAAAGAGAGTATGATTTGATGATGTGGGGATGATGGATGATCATAATGATCATAATAATGATGATGATGATGATAATTTGGATTTCTATACAGATCGATGCAATTTTTTCCTTTCATTTTCCACATTCGCAGCATTGATGTGAGTGACTACACGTGCTGTTACGACAGGTTTTGTTAACTTAATTGAAACAAAGGGTGTCCTAATTATTTTTTTTTTTTTTATATAAAATCGAAGGGTGATCCTTTTAATAACTTGAGTTACAGACAAAACTTTAAATGAAATTTTCAAGTAAAGTTTTGTGAGATTTTTATTAAAAATAATCAATTAAATTTTAAATTTTAAAACGATAAATTGAAAGGTTTTGGTATAAGAATACAAAATTAAAAAATTAATTTTTTTTACTTTTTACAATAAGTATTTTATTAAAAATTTTGATAAATTTTTTACAATTAAATAAATTTGAATTATCAATAATATTTTCAATAATTTTTAATTTTATTGATGATAAGATTAGGTTTTAAATGAGAAAATAAATATTATGTGTATATATAAACCAAAATTAAGAGAAAAACTTGATTAAATTCAAAGCGTTACTTTAATGAATTAGGGTCTAATTTAGAAAAGGTTATTTGACTTATATTTGATGAACTTGATTTTTTTTTTAAAACGAAGTATCAGGTCTGATAGAAGAAAAAATTAAGATCAAGTCAAGTTTTAGGTAAATTTAATTTTATTCAACTTGATATACATAAAAAAATATTTTTTAATTAATTAATTATATATTTATATTTATTTAATTTTATATTTATATTAAAAATAATATTTTATATTTTAAAAATAATATTTTTAAAAATCGAGTTTGGATATAAAGAAAATTGAATTAGATTAAATTCATGACGAGTAAAAATTCGTCTTAATCCAACCAGCTACTATCCATAGTTTGAATTTATTTACTTTAATCCAAACATTTTGTAATAATTTTTTTTACACTTTAAAAAAATCAAATATAAAATAAAGTATTAACAAATATTTAATTCAAGCTGTAAATAAAATATACTTTTTTCATTGCCTGAGTTTAAATTCACTTAAAATTATAATAAAATAATTTTTATAAATTTATTAAATTTGACATAAATAAATTTATTTTAATTAATTAAAAAAATAATCTACTTAACAAAACTTACAAATCAAGAATCGCTGACCTCACAAAAAAATTTTCAAAATAAAGTTGTCCGACATGATCATAGTTTTCTAAGCATGATAGCTTGACTTGATTATTGTATTAAATTTTGCGATGACAATGGTGGCCTCAATGTGCACGAACCATCAGCACGCTGCCATTTGAAGATGTATGACTCCAGCTCCAGCAAATCCACATGGAAAGAAATATAAATATTCCAAAAATATAACAAGATCATAAATTACAACCGAATTTAATTATTACTAAATATTTTATAAATATCTCAAGTGCAATGCTTCTTTAATTTGAGTCAAATATGTATATAGTAGGGCTATATACTATGGATTGTTTACAAAAAGAATAAAACCCTAAAATTAAAAAACATTTGAGTGGAATTTGAATGACGGTGAGATTGAAAATAATAATAATTATTATTACGATTAAAGATTTTATCAAAATATTTATATTAAATAAAATTTATTAAAATTAATATTTAAATTCAATTAATGTTACAATAAAATTTAAATATTTGCTTAATCATATATATATATATATATATATATGTATTCTTATATTGAGAAGGATTGAATGGCCAGAGATAAAACTAATTTGGTCGGAGAGGTGTTTCGGACTATGATTGAATAAAAAAATAAATATCTTCAAGCTTTTAATTTAATAATTAAAAGTCTTTAGAGAAATATTAAAAATTTGATTTCAAATCGAATTTTTTTTTTATTTTTTATTTGTACTAGAACTTGCCCCTATGTAACGAAAAAAAAAATAGAGAAATAAGTGAGAGCAATAAATTTATAGCAGAAAACATGAGTCCTGAAAGTTATTGGTGAAAGGCTGAACACACCTGAACTTTTATCCCATACAGACTTACATACATGGAGCTTATTTAAAGCAATTTGATCTGTCCTGATGAGAACATGAGATTGTTAAATCCTTCACTTTCATTTTATTTTTTGTTTAATTTTTGTCATAAAAATTAGGATTCCTTATTAGGGACGGCTATGTGTTAAGAGTGGGGACCCTGATTGTAAGGACTGTGTCTAAATGCTGGGCGGTGGCTACGACAGCAGTCACCGTCCATGCAGGGAGACCCATATTTGCTTTAGAAATTGAAAGGACAAAGGCAGCTTTGCTTGCATCTCCTTTTTTTGTTAATTTGAAGGTGTCGAGTTCTGCATGGCTATCATTTTTTTGGAGTAAAATGGCAGATTTAAAGACAAAAGTGATTGCTTCTCATAGCAACTAAACGACAAACTTTTTTAACAGGAAGGAACAGCTTGCATTTTGGGCTACTTTGAATCCAACAGGCAAAAGCAACTTATAGCTTTGGCCCTGCTTACATATAACGTCAAGCATCTCCATCACCATTCACCACCACCTGAAAAGTAAGTGTGCAGGCAAAGTTGCTAGGGGATTTGGGTAGGTTGATCTTGATCAATGATCAGCCTGAGGCATTGGCTTCTGGAATAGTTTGAAACCTTTTCACCCATTTTCTAGGCCAATTTTTTAGGTTCTAAATTCTAATGTTCAGTCCCTCCAAGTGGACATCAAAAGCTTTGAACAACTCATATAAATATATAATGATAAGAACAGTTTATATATACTTTTTTCTTAATTATATTTATCAGTTGAAGTATCTTATTTCTTCATGACTTTCTTATTTCCGTCAGTGGATCCCCTCTGTTGAATTCTCAACCACCAAAACTTGATTTAACAAACAAAACTGCAATGCTCTCTGCTCAATTGATGATGCATGCATGTTTTGTACCAAAAATTAAGTAAACATTCGAGGGTAATTCTTTGCCTAAAGGCTTAATCAGCACGTATAGTTTTTAAGTTTCAAAGTTGTAGGTCACTGGAAAGGATTTCTCAGCTTAAACGGAAAGGGAGACAAAGAGAAATAAATTAGATGTTGAATATATAGGTTTTTTCTGTTGTCTCTTTCACTTTCTTGCTTGGTTCAGAGCTTTGAGCTCTCTCATGCCTAAAGAAAATCCTAAGCCCTTCTGTATTTCAGGTAAGATTTTAACATGATTAAGCTTTCAAAATGCTTTTGGCAAATTAATTTTTTCCCTCTACCTATTCATACTTGATGCATTAGGTATAGGAAATACTGAGTCCCCTTTTTTCACCTTGTTTTTCCGCTATGTAAGGTTTTACAGGAGGCTGGGCCTTCTAGTTGAAATCGAGCATTACTCCAGAGGGTTCAGGCTTTAAGGAAGCAATTATTTGTGGCTGAATTCAACATGGGAAGGGAATTTTATGAACATCATGATGATGTTGAATTTGAGAGTTGTCATACAGGTTGCATGGGGGACATATTTAATGTTCTTGTCTACCATCATTGGCAAAATGTCAAAATGATGTTCCAACACTGAAAGTACAACAGAGGAAGACATGGCAGATGTAATGCTAGCAAGAAACTACTTCATTATGATGTGTAAAAGGACCTCGAAAGAAATTTTGGGGCTTGACCTTTTTCATGTGGTACAGAGAATAATGTTAGAGCTTCTAATTTTTATCTCATGTATTTGCTGCAGATATTAACACTCTAAACCATGCTTTGACATGGCAAAATCCATATCAGTTTTAAGGCTTTTATTGCTGAAAGTGTCAATTATTTTTTTTCCAGTCCCCTTAATTAGATGAATGCAATTTTTGCTTTAAAACCAATGTAGGATTAAGATAAAATGCTTCACAATATCATAGAATGTACTGTTTTGATGCATTTAAGTGAAAGATATAACAATGGTAAAGGCTTTTCTTACTAAAATGTAATAATAAGTATTCTGATGCATCCCCTATTAAAAGTTCCAGACTTAGGGTTCATTTGGGAGTCCGTTCCAGCCATAAAACGCACCCTCCAGTGCAATGAGAGCCCTCCAATTGGGCTCCCAAATGGACCGTTAGCGTGTTAGTTTGTCCAATCGACCATGGCATCAAAGCTATAAGGCTGCAAAAGTTTGTATCCTCAGACACCCCAGGCAGCAAAATTTTATCTGTAACGCTGCACAATGCTTGGTTTGTATGGTACAATTTAGGCCATTTCGGTTGCAGCACTAATTTGCATTTAAATATAAGCAAGCTGAGTAGTTCACTGCTAAGTGAAACATAATTAGATCTCATCTTAAAAATCTGATTTTACCGTGCCAACTTGATCCAACCAGATCTTAGCATTATTTTTTCTTAATTGCAGGCTGTGCATATCTGCAAACGATTACAATGGAATGTGAACCTGGTGAAACCCAAGGATTATCAGATGGTGAGGAGGGCCACATACAAGTAAGTTGACATAAAATTCTTAGTAACTTCATATATACTATTACATGTGACGATCAACAGCCAAACATCAAGTTCTAATTGTTGGTTTAGTCATGCAATGGAATTTTTTCTTTTGCATGCAACCGTATCAATTGACTTGCCTAATTTAACAGGTTCAACAGCAAACAAGAAAAACAGGCTCAACCAACAAAAGCTCTGGTAAAGCATCCACAAAAGGGTTAACTGGTAAAGAAAAGCCAAAGGAAGAGAACCATATACCTGAGATTTTGGGCTTTTCTGCAAGACCACAGTCACAGCAAACTGATTCAACGCATCATCTGGTACCTTCAGGTTTTGGTCTTGGTTGGATTAATCCAATTAATCTCGTCGGAATGAAAGCTGATACCTCTGAGACCAGCTCGACTTCCTCTCTGAACAGAGATCCCGAGGAAACAAGTTACAAGGAGTAAAAAGCCTGATATCCATGACAGAATGGATGCAGACAACGGCTTGGAACATATTGAGAATTCTGGAAAGCATACTATATTCCAGAAGTCTGATAAAAGAAGGGGACCCATAACCTTAATTAATCAGAAGCTAATGGCTAAGAAGCTCAACGAAGAAGTTTCAGATAATCAGGTTAAGGAGGGCGTGGATGTTTTGGAGATATTTAAGGTAAACAAAGATTTATTCCTAGATATTCTCCAAGACCCGGAGGTTGGTATTTCACAGCATTTTCCCGGAAAGCAAACTTCCAAGACAGTAAAATTAACAAATTCAGGGTTATTTCCAGTACCTGATTCATCTCGCACTAGATATCTTGGGTTTAGCACACTTGAGCACAAGCGGAAGGAAGTTTGGTCCTTCAGAAAAGGAGAAAAATCACTCGCTGGTACTCAATTATCAGAGTCAAGGGCTTTGAGAACTGATGATAATTCTAGGAGTATCATAACAGAAGAAGCAAGCTCTTCGTCCCAGGGATCTGATTCTCAAAGGTGGAATCATTTGTTATGAATCCCTTCAAGGATATTAAGCTGAGAATAAAGCAGGCCCTCAAGGAAAGGAGAAAGAGCATTAGCCACACAATGGTGGATGGACTCACCCTCCAGGTTTCTTTAAGAGATACATTATCTTCAAATGACAGAGAAGTGTCCGAAAAGACAACTATGGAGCAGGATACTATAAACAATTTCAATAGTTCTCTTCAGATTAATGCTTCTGATAATGATACAAGAAATTGTAGACTCAAGAGGATAAGAAGAACAATGTCTACAAATGAGTCGCTAGATAGATATACTCAATTGTTTGAGCATAGTGTAAGCAAAGAGGCTGATTTGCATCACTCTTAAGAGCTTAAAATTGACCGATGACGATAAATTTCTATCAAGAGGGCATGCTCCGAATTTTTTCAGAAGGATTTCCTCTCTATCTGATCTTGAGTCCTTTTGCTTCCTTCTAGATGAGGTGTCTCGCGATGCCCTTTCTTCAGAGATGCCAATTAGTAGTATCTTAGATTATGATGCAAACAAGGAAAGTGATGCACATAATGAACCAAAATCAATTAGTTTTCCTGAAGATATAGATAAATTTGAACAAGTAGAAGCTGTTCTAGGGGCTGACTTACAGGAAAAATTGACAGATGGGAAACCATGCGACTCCAATGAAGATACAGTTAGCTGCCAATGGATAAAAGCAGTCCTTACCATGAGCGGGATAGTGTTTTTGCACTCATCCAAGCATAGAGCTTACACAACCAATTGTTGGGCTAAAAGCCTTCAATCTAATCACATTAACGGAACGAAATCAAACAATAAATCAAATACACAAAAGACAATAATTTAACGTGATTCGATTCAATCAACCTACGTTCACGGATGAGAAACAAGATCGACTAATTGTAGAGAATTACAACCATACATCAAATTATCAACCTCACTCAACAGTCAATACTCATAAGACACTCTCAATCTCCTCTAATCTTATGAAGTATTCTCAATCCAAACAAACACAAATCAAAATCCTTGTGCACCCTTTCAACATAACTAAATACATACCCATATGCTCCCAAATATTCTTAATCTCTTCTAATCCACTCACAAACAAACATACACACCCATAAGACGTTAAGCCCCAATATTCTTATGGGGTGTCTATCCCACAAAACTCTACAACTCTCTTATATCTTTTTCTCATACCTAATCCTGTAGAGACTTTACTTATTTATAACCATACAAATTTACTCATTAAAAATCCTTCTCCTCTTAGAATTCTTTTTCTGTAAGTCAAACTTACCTATTAAGAATCATCTTTCTCTTAAAATTTTTCTTTGACAAGTCTTCTTGTCCGTCAAGCAATATATGACAAATCTCAAACAAATCTCAAATAAATCTCTTATGAGATTTGAGTCATTATTCTCAACACCAACTTCATATTTAAGTGACATAACTAACAAGGCAGTACTTACAATCTCAGAAGATAAATATGTCTACCTTACAATATGAACTTGCACAATGGAAGTTGCAGTCTTGCTTAATAGAAATTTTGAATACTTCTCCGATGCATAATTCAGAAAATTGATCCATGCATATTGTTGGAGGAGTGGCTGCTAATTGTTTTGGCTAAACTGCGTACCTTCTTAAAAGACCGCATAAACCATGAAAGTGTTGAATATGAAATCATGGGAATCAGCAGTCGCTTCCTAATCTTTGAATCAGATAAAAACGCCGTTCCTTGCTACAATTATGTTAGAGATATTCTTGAGCTCTCAGGTTTCATACAAAATGAGTACCTCCAAACATGGTACTCAACGGACCAACCACTGAACCCTTCATTGTTCAAGGAATTGGAGACATTTTTGCACCCTGAACTAGAAAGTTGGAATCAACTGTGATCACCAGCTCGTTTTTGATCTAGTTAATGAGGCACTTCTTGAGATCAATGAAAAGTCATCTATATATTTCCCGAAGACCTTCTCCTTGAATAAATGGTCCCTTGAATTGGTCAGTATTTTACAATTTTTTGCATTTTTATATAATTAATGTTTCATATTTTCCGGATGGGTCCAAATTGACCATGAAAAATCCGGCCCATTACACATCCAAAGTGTCAAATTATGGCCCAGTATGGGCTTGAACGACACCGTTCTAGTCCGCAGATATCTAGGGTTCTCTGTTACTTAAATAAGGGAAATTAAGCCCTTTCGTTCCTGCCCATCATCTCCTTTCAAAAGAACAAAAAGAAAAACCCTAACAGGAAATTCGATTGGAAAAGAGAGGATCCAGTATGGACAAGAACATGTTAGCAGGGCTCGAGGGTCTCCCTGAAGAAGATAAGATCCGAATGTCCGCCATGATCGACCACCTCCAGCTTCGTGACAGGTTGGTGACGTGATTCACTCTTTTTTTCTTAAATTTCCCATTTTTCCCCTTCATTTCGCTTATTGCGTTTCCTATCCTATTCCTGAATCCAAAAATTGATGCAAATGAGATTTCTGAATTCGCTAAGAAATTTGGTTATAGGAAATGGGTTCAGCTTGTTTGGGTTTTTTTTTTATTATTTATTATATTTTTTTTATTTATAGGTTAGCTTCTCAGATTGTAGTCAATGCAGGTTCCCAATTCCACATCTGGGTTTTGTTGCTCTGTGTATGACGAGAAGCTAAAGAGATGTTCTCCTTATAACCAGTGCAGCACTTTTATGTTGCCTCTGGACGTTTTGGGAACTACATTCTATAATGTATAGCCCTTTTTTATGATGCTTTAGCTAGTATTTTGCCTGCATTTTTTGTATTTGCCTTCATTGGATGGAGTGAGCATGATGGTTGACACAATTCCCCACTTGGTTTATAGCTACCTCCTTATTGGTCTTTCCTATTTCTTGTTATAACCGGCCCTTCATCTTTGTTTTGTGTTTATAATGCCACCATGGATTCGTTTGTTTCTGCAATTTATGGTAATGCATACCTGTTGTTTGGGGCGGGTTCGGGTTGGAAGGATAGGATCTCCATATTTCCATGTACCAATATTCACCATGATTGGAAGGCGTTGTAAATTTCTTTTCATACTGTTTAAAGTGCTGATTCCCCTTAGCCAACCAAAAAAAAAAAAAAACCTTTGTCTGGTTAATTGGTGCTTTTGATTTTACCTGTTATTTATACTGATTACTACTAGGGGGTTGTCTCTATTGATCTAATTATTTCCTTCAATTTGATGTCCAGTCTGAGAATGTACAATTCACTTGTAGAGAGATGCTTCAATGACTGTGTTGACAACTTTACTCGCAAGACTCTGCAGAAGCAAGAGGAGACCTGTGTCATGCGATGTGCTGAGAAGTTCTTGAAGCACTCGATGCGTGTGGGCCTGAGGTTTGCAGAGCTCAACTCGCAGGCTGCAACACAAGATTAAAGCCAATAAACCACCATGAGTGGGGCTCAAAATGTTTTTGCTTATCATGTAGAATTTTTCTTTTTGGATTAATAGGGTTCTTCTCAATCTCATATGAAAGGTAGGATATTGCTGGGGATTGACAATTGTTGTTTATGAAAGAATTTGTTATTATTGATTTCCTCTTGCGAAATCAAATACGATTGAATAAATATTTGTTATGCAAGATGGTTCATTCACCTTGATAGTTAATGAGCTATTACCATTGTGTAATGTTCATTCTTTTCAACAAGTTATGTTTCAAGCACCAAGATTTTTACTGCTTGATGGCCTCAAAACGTCCGCAAAAGACACAAGGATGGTCATTAGCCACATCTAGTAGCAACTTGTTTAAAGAACAAGCAATTGCACATAACAATCTTACATTAGATATTTGATGCCCTACGTACGATATTGAACATGTCAGCTTTATTCACAGGGCAACTAAACACAAGACATAATGTGACTCTGCAAATTCTTTTACTACATTTTTTTTTTGGTTTCCAAATCAGAACTATAACATGTTTGCAATATGACAAACAACTTAAACAATCTTCTCCAAGACATTAACAACTTAAGGTACAAACATCTCTGCAAAATTGAAAGGCACTGCAGAATATGAGAAACTGGGGAATCCCTTACAAAAGTGGCACATAGGTCACTTAAAATGATAAAATGCAACTCCTTGCAGAATAAATCAAGAATAAAAACAATGTGACTAAAGATTCTTCAAATTCACCTCATCAGGCAGGAAGAACTCTTAACAGGATTTAACAGGCAAAACAAGAAAGAACATGTCGAACTATAAATTTTCCCGCAAGAATTTCCTAGCCAGCGTAAGATAGCAGTAAAGCTTTCCACAAGGTCATTTTCAATTTTTTAAGAAAAAAAACTTACAAACCAAGGATAGCAGACATTTAAGGAGAACTAGAGAGAAGAAGCTCTGCAAGGATCTAGAGATGTAGAAGGAGAGATCGCCCAGAGAGTCATTGAAGTTTTTAATGCCAAGACAAATATAAATTATGAGGCTGTTGGAAGAAGAGATAAAAAGAACAAGTTAAATCTATCCCTCTCAGACTGCACTTGTGCATGCTAACTTATACATCTTCAAAAGTAAAATTCCACATTCATTTTTTATATGAATCATATCAATTAATGTAGTAAGCCTCAATCAATAACTCTGTTTTCATTATCTTTTATTTCAGCACTAATTTTAACACACGTATTTAATTTCAAAGAACAGAATCACACCACGATTGGTGTGCAAAGAGGAAATCATTCAGGCAAAAACCCCACCACTGAACAAATAGTCTTTTATGAACCTCTAGCACTGAAAATACCATAATCTAGTTCTTCGTAAACTGGGGCAATTTCAATATGATTTTTACCATGCACACAATCACTTGAGGATGTATCTTAAAAAGATTAAATATAGAATCTTATACATATTGAAAGAGTAATAGCAGACAAAACAATCTGAAGCTTGCTCGAAAAAGTAGAACCAGAATATGATCACAGTATACCTTAAACAAAGGGAATTATAAACAAGCATTATTTTGATAAAAGCCTCTATTCATCATGTTCACGATGGCGTTTCCTGCTCCTATTCTTAGACCGCTTTGCACCCTTTCCAACCCGAGAATCATCGGAGCCACTAACATCAGAATCAGAAGGGAATTCATCCCTCAGGCTTTTTCTCCTATGCCGCTTACCTGAATCATACGACACATCCGATGATTCAGAATCATCAGAAGACCTATGAGTTCTCCTTCTCCTCTTCTCCTTCCTGCTCTTTCTTTCCTATAACGATGATGCTCATCATCATCGTCCGAAGATTCATCATCCCTCTTCCTCCTCTTCCTCGTACTTTCATTCTCATCATCCGAATAACTACTTCCTCTCTTCCTACCACTCCTTTTCTTCGACCTCCCCCTCTTCTTTCTCTCTCCATCATCTGAATCCAACCCATCACCCTCATCACTTTTCTTCTTCTTCGAAGACTTCTTCCCTTGACTACTAGCCTTCTTCCCATATCTTTCAGCAATAATCGTCTCAATCTCCGAATCCACATCAGAATCCGAACTCTCAGTTTCCTCTTCCTCCTCGCTCTCCTCACTCTCCACCTCCTTCTTTCCATTCAATTTCGCTCCTTTCAACTTATCCAATCCATTCAAAACCGCTGCCTGCATCGCTTCAGGGTCTTTGTCCTTACTCTCCTTCAAGCTAACGAAATTCTTACACTGAAAAGTAAGGTGACCAACACGCCCACACTTTTTACAAGCTCCACGAGCCTCATCAGCATTGGAGCCGGTAATTCGGGCAAGCGCTAAAAGCCCTTGAAAGCTAGCGTATGCGTTTTCACCTTCGGGTTCGGCAGCGGCAGCCATCTGATTCGATGAATTTTTGGAATCATCTTTATTGGGCGCATAAGGGTCGTAGCCGATTGCACTTTGCCAAATCCCGTGCGTTTGAAGGGCGGCGCTACTGTGCACCCGGTTGTTCGCGGGCATTCGAACCCTACCTGCGGTGGCCGGCATCTTGTAGCAATTGAAGAACCCAAAATTGACGAATGAAGGTTTTTTTTTTTTTTTTTGAGGCGCGGGGATTGAATTTCGATTTACTTCAAAAAATCAAAGAATAACAGCAGACAACAGAAAAGTTAGGGTTTTATAATATTAAAATTGGGAAATTGGACATGAATCTAGGGTTTCTTGAAGAGAATTGGGGATTCACCAGATTTTGGATTAGAATCGGAAACGAAAATCGAAGAGACAAAAACAAAGGTATAGAGAGATTGGGGAAATTTGAGAGTTTTAATTGGGGGTTTGAATTTTTTCTTTTGGTTTCTCCAATGTTCCTTTAGGTTTATTTATAGTTAAAAACAAGGTCGGTGGGAGTAAGGGAATAAGAAAGCGTGTTAAGGATCTTCGATCTTAACGACGTCGGATTGATGGGATTCAATTTCCATCCCCCCCACCTCTCATTTGGGTCAAGCCCGAGTGGATATCGTAGGGTCCATTGGACCTCCCAATAGATTGTTTTATACATACGTAAAATAACTAATGTGTAGGATTCTGAACGAATCGAACATAAAAAAAAAAATGGATGTATATTTATGATTTATTTGTTTATTTTTAGAAGTAATCGTATTTGCTAAAAAAAATTATTTTATTTATTTTTATTTATTTATTTAAATAATAAATTATTTATGTTCGATTCATATTTATTTAATTAAATTAAATAAATTCGTTCATAAATATTAAATAAATATATTTATAAATATATATAAACGAACATATTAATAAATAATAAATAAATTATAATCAAACAAATTTAATGAACAAACCTTAAATAAATATAAACGAATCTAAATAAATATAAATGAATTTTAAAATAAAATTAGAACAAAAAATAAAAATATAATTTTATTAGTAATATTATAAACGAACAAAAAACGAATGTATTTTAAATAAATTTTAAATAAAATTATTCATGAATATAAATAAACTAAAAAAATATCTATTCATATTCAATTTGTTTAATAAATAAATATAAAAATATTATTTAAAATTATTTGTTAAACTTAATAAACGAATTCAAACCAAACATATTCACCAAGAGTTTGTCAAAACCTTTGTTTATTGACACTCTAATACCTTGGTTTGTTAGTACTTAGCTTCCAACAATATTTTCTTTTTTTTTAATTTTAATTTTCAATAAGATAAAGTAAATAAATAAATTTGAAACTCCTCCTTTCTAATTTGCTTATTAAAATTGAAAAAAAAAATTCAAACGGTAACCAATTTTCAAGAAAAAAAATAAAAGTTTGAAAACATAATTATTTATTGATTCCTATTTATAAAATATAAGTTAATATGAAGAGGGAAAATTTCAGGCGATTAGCACTGATCTATACTAGAGTTATAGGCGTAGCCATAGTGCTAGCACAGTCTCCTCCCTCCACCTCCACCTCCACCGCCTACGCAACCACCACCAATTCCATCGAAAGAATCAGCAGGACCCTCCGTCATCCTCTTCCTAAACTTGATTCCTACTTTGATGATCATCACCTTCAGCTTATACGTCTCGTGCAAGCAAAATCAAGATCACACAGCAAATATTGATGATACTGAAATAGAGACAATAAACGAACAACGACAGCAGCACAGCAGCAGCATGTAGTCGTAGAAGTTTTCCGAACTGTGTTTTATGATAGTGTTGAAGAAGGAATTACTACTCCAAGTTGCAGAAATTGTGCTACATACTTAAAGGATTTCCAGGATGTAGATGAGAATGGGATTTTCACCAAATGCAACCATATGTATCATAAACTTTGTATTCATCAGTGGCTGCGTACGAGTGAACGCTGGCCTCTTCGTCGTGGCCCTGTTTAATTATGTCCATATATATTTTCTTTGCTTTTCTTTTTCTTCCAATATTGGAATCATACTTATTTAGACGTAAATTATTACTAAAGACTACCAGTAATTACTAGTTCCAGGATATTCAAGGATAAAAAACAAGTGTGTAATAATAGCTTGAACAGCCAGCCAAAAGAGAAGATGACCCTCTAAGGCTCTAACAATGGAAACTCTTGAACTAGTCACTGATCTGCTAGACATCCTAATATCTGTATGTCTTTGGTTATTACCAATTTTATTCATTTGGTGCTGCAATGTGGCCCTTAACAGCGGGTGGATACAAGTACAACCACCACAAGATATCGAAGGCAGGCAACCAAGCAATCCACAGCAGGCCATGCAAAGAGTAGTACAATTTCCCTTGCCTCAGACAACGCAGAGAACCATGAAACCGGAGAAACTTGTGACGATTATTCGATATGCCTGGAAAAGTTCCGATTTTGCAATTGTAAACACAAGTATCATAAATTTTGTATTGATCAGTGGCTGGCATGCAAGGGGATCGGCATTGCCCGCTTTGCCGTGGTTCTCTACGAGGTTTAGGGTCAAGTCATCAGCCACAGGGCATTTAACTGACTAAAGGCCAAGTATTGACGGCAGGCCACCACATGTTTACAGGGCTTTGTTATACGAAATTAAGCCTATTTTTTGAAGTTTAGCCCGGCAGGCTGCGGCTGGGTGATTAATGATTTGGAAAGGTTTGCATTCTTATCTTTGTATAACTTGTAGAGAAAGTTCCAAGAACATTTTTATGACACATGCATGAATTTAGAATTAATAGGGATATGTGAAAGAAAAAGATATAGGTAACCCTATTTCAATTTTGCTTAAGACTACGCGTATTCGTAATCCCGTAAAAGCCAATATATAGTTCTTCAAGCTGGGTTTTGTTTAGTATAGTTGCCTGATCACTTGAATCAAAATACTCTGTCGAGATCTCTCGCCCTTTTTCACCACGTTTTCGTCATCAATTTTTGCCGATATTATAATTGCACTCGCGGGGCTGCAACTTGTAGTTATTATAATAGCTGGCGTCGTGGTTTGCAGCAACAAGGACTTCAGGGCAAGACTCCTTTGGTCGTACTCCACAAGATATTGAAACCGGGCCACATCCTGAGGCCATGGAAACACAGCCACCAGAGATGCAGCAGGCTTCAATGCATATCTCGGCTGGGACCATTATTGTCTACAAGAATCAAGAAACTGAGTCAAACTGCACCGACTCATGTGCTGTCTGCCTGGAAGAGTTCAAGGATGGGGATCGTTGTAGGGTTCTTTCCAAGTGCAACCATCAATTCCATCAACTTTATATAGATCTGTGGCTGGTTAAGGCCATGTATTGCCCACTTCGTCGTGGTTCTATCCACGATTTGGAACCAACCACTCCGATTGTAGGCAGTTCTATATAAAAAAAAAAAACTAATTTACTTTTTGACTCAAAAAATATCCCTCACAATAACCTAAGTTAGTATTGTTGAAAATTAATGCTAAAAGTTTATTAATTCATTTTAATTTTGGTCTTATTCTAAAGTATGATGAATGTTCGTATAAAGTGCTTGCAATCATTCGATCCAAGCTTTGATATATAGTTGTGTTTTCTATCTTCATGCTCTAGGTTAGGGCCCTTGTGAGTGGGCCGAAGCAGTGCAAGATTACTAGACACTACCCAATTAAATTAGGCCGAACCCAAACCCAATGGTCAAAGTTTCAGTAGAATTTATAGGCCCAATGATGCCATGTTGGCTATGTAAAGGATTCGAGTCAAATATTATATAATAAGTACGGGATCATTACGGTTTAATTGGATTAAATTTGATTAGATTTTGTTAAATAATATATTATATTATAAATTTTTAAATTTTGATTTGAATTTAAATTAATTTTATTTTAAAATTAATTTGAATTGAATTTTATTAATTCAATTATATTCGGATATTTGATTTTTTATTTTTATATATTATTTTATTATAATTTTTAATGTATTTAAATATATTTATATATTAAATAATTATTTTTTATAAAAATTTAAAATATATAAAAATTAATAAAAATATATAATTCGATTATATTTATTTTTTTATTTTTATATTTAAATTTAAAATTCGATTCAAACTTCATGTATATATATTTAATATTTGATATTGAATCAAACCGAATAAAAAATCAAAACCAAATTTAACACTATTATTTTAAATTAATTTTTATTTTCTCTTTTTTTTTCCACGGCGATAATGTTATGGTTTTTCTTTTACAATACACATGAAAAGCATGTTGTTGCGATGTTTATTGAATGTTTTTTTCAAATACTATTATTATAAATTAATTTTTTATTTTTTTTTATCCACCGTGATAATATTATTTTTTTTAATATGAAATTTTTTATTATTTACTTTAGATTTTATATAATTCAAAGTTGAGCTGAATTTGATTTTATAAGGAAGATAAATTTTTTAAAATTTATTTTTTTATTCATAAAATTTAAAATCAAAATTTTATTTAAATAAAATTAAAATTTTTTATCACTTGAACTAACAAACATTAATATGTAAACAAAATTAAACTTACTAACAAACATTGATATTATGATAATATTATGGTTTTTCCCTTAGAACGCACATGGAAAGCATGTTGCTGCGAGGTTTATTGAAGATTTTCTTTTGGCAGTAGGTTTATTGAAGGTTAACGGCGATTAAGTACCATACTATGCTAAGCTAATGACACGCATTCAAGATGAACGGCAATAGTCTCACGGCGTTATCTTGGAACCGAAATCCGTGGCGTGGCGTCTCAAATCTCAGTTGTTATTTATACTTTCCCTTTCTCTAGCTCCTTTTTTATCTACTCAATGTCAAACCCAGTTCAACTCTCCACAGACCATTTGCCTTCCGAACCTCTCCTTAAACCCGAAGCGTTTGTCGACGCCAATGCCCAAAACCAATCGGCTGAGTGGCCAAAATCTCCCAATGGCGCCCAACCCGAGACACCGGCACTAGGCCCGTACAACTCGCCGTCCTCGGCAGAGCCCAAGGTGAAGCGGCGCGTCGTGGCGCCGAAAACTTGGTTGCCAGCTGGATGGTTGGTCGAATATAGGGTTCGGAGCTCAGGTGCCACAGCTGGATTGGTTGATAAGGTTCATCTCATCTCATCTCTAACATGATTCATTTTTTCTGTTAAGTTTAATCTTAGTGTATTGATTAAAATTTTATTTGATTTTCTCTTTGGGTTTCGACGATTATCTGATATCAAATTGTGTATATTTGGTTTTTTTCATTTGTTAGATTAAATCCTTATAGCCTTCAAATTGATAAATAGAGCAAATTCTCGGGTTCTTAGTTTTGCGAACTTTGATCTAGAAAGAACTCAACTTTCTTGTTCCTTTCTTCTATTCCCAAGGCTAGGCAAACTAAATGTTAGATTAGTTGTATTGTATTTCCAGCTTATATCCATATGCTTTGTACTAGACTTAGATCTTATGGTTACTGACCTTTGGAACTCTTAAGATAACCATGGGGTATCGAAGCATTTGTTTTGAAAGAAATTTATTGAAATTCAATTGAATGACAGAAATGTTGGTCCTTTAGATTGAAAGGCTAACAGTTGGTATGGCATAAACACACATATAAGAGCTTTTGTCTTTGTCCCATCACCGATACAAGATGCATTATGGGATCTGGCGAATGAATGGAACGGTATAAGTTGGTTCCTAAAAATGTGGATTGGACTTGGGAGAATGTTGCATAGTTTGGGGACTAGTAGTTTACAAAATTGCTTTACTGAATTATAGAAAACTATGGAAATGAGAAATTTTCGTTTCATTTATGGTGTATTTGAGTTGAGATCGGTTTATTTTGCTGCATCTGTACTACGTTTCTTGTGCATGTAGGATGTATTAGAATTTATTGAGACCCTATTGTTCTATTTATGTGAGGAGATAATTGGCAATGCGGTGATAATATGGCCATACACGATAACATTTCTTGTGCAGTATTATGTTGATCCATCCTCGGGCCGAAAATTCAGATCGAAGAAAGAAGTGCTTTACTTTCTAGAAACTGGAATGCTCCAACCTAAAAGGAAGAAAGGAACAGAGACTCCTGGCAGTGAAGAAGTTGTAAGTCAGAATAAAAGCCTTGTTGGTAAAAAATGCTGAATATTTATCCAATTTTTTACTTCTTACCCCCTGGCTTTTGGTGAATGCTTGAATTTTGTTTTGCAGTCTACAGGGATCTCTGCTGGCAACAAACAGAAGAAGTCTGATAAAAAACCAAAGCCATTAAACTTTGATTTCAGTAATGTGCCGGAGAAAGTTGGTTGGTTGTTGATGAATGCCTCTGCAGACTCATGGACTCCCTTCCTTGGGGATGACCAAGTGCCTGAATCTACTAGACAAGATTGGACTGCTGCATTTACTTCCCTAACACCCAGCAAAAGCGATCAAGCAATGTTTGAAAGACATTCTACATCTGATTAGATTCACTGCACCTTTAAATGCATGGTTTCGCACTGACCAGGAATATGCGTTTCTTGTTCCAGCTCCAATTGTTTTAGTATCAGCTCTAATCACTCATGTCTTATTATCTATACTTGGGCTCATTTCACACAGCAGCCAGGCTCAACAAGAGTTAGGAGACCTTTCTAGTTATAGTTATAGGTTTCTTACACACATGCATTTATTCTTTGTTATCTTTGCTCTGATTTATATGTACATGTAGTTAGATGTTCCTTTCAAAATAGCTTTGTTCTTTCAAAACTCAGAATAGATGGTTTTGTTTCAATTTTTAAAAAATAAAATGTAGATACTTTGTTATTTGGTTTCTTATGGATTTGCTTTTCTTGTTTCAGCATTGCATTTCTCGTTACAATTAAACTGTGCATCTCCTTTTGTTTCAGCAATGATTTTAGAAATCTGACAGTGGAAAACAAGTTGATCTCTGTGAAATCAAATGGTGTGACTCAAGTTTCGTGAAGTTTTCGAAACTTTGATAGTTATTTGATTTCCACGCAACAAATTTAGCCACAGTGAAACGGATCTTTGTTACTTGTTAGAGCAGTGTCGGTTCCATATATATTAGAAGAGTGCTTGTGTAAATTCCAAAGATTAGAAAATAAAAAATATATATTTGAAGGAAAATTTTTATTCGAACACTTAAAAAAAATTTTTTGGATTTTTTTATGATAAATTTAATAAATTAATTAATAATTATATATTATTTATGAGCAGTTAAAAAATTTTAGAATCCATTATTTGATAATTTATGTATTTATGTCATATAAAATATTAAAAATTTATATATTTGTATCGTATTTTATATAAAAATTTTGTGTTACAAATTATATCGATATGAAAATATATAATATATATTTTTATTTTATTAAATTTATTTATAATTTTTATTAAAATTTTAAATCGTGTTATTTTTATATTTTTTATTTATATTATTTTCATATTATATCTTTATATCCTATTTGAAATTGTCAAGTTAGAAGGCATGCCTATTATTTTGGGCATAGTGTGGTACTGCATATGCATAATCAATAATTAGGGGTGATAACATTTTGGTTGTGATTAAATTCAATTCGATTTTTTTAGATATTATATAATATTATAAAAATTTAAAATTTGATTTTATTTTGAATCAAACTTTCATTCGATCTAAATCGAATTAAATCAAATTTTATTTATTCGGTTAAGTTTGATTTATTGATTTTTAATTTTTATATATTATTTTAATATAAAATTTTAATATATTTAAATAAATTTTGATATAAAATTATTATTTTTATTTTATAAAATTTTAAAATATATATATAAATTAAAAAATATATAATTCAATTCGATTTAATTTTTTTTAATTTTTGATCTCTCAATCTAAAATTTTATCTAAATCTAAAATATACATTTAATATTTAAATTTGATTTAAATCAAATAAAAAAATTCGATCGAAATTAAATTAAATATTACAATTTTAAATCAATTTTTTTTTTTTATCCCTATCAACAATGTTTTGTGTGCATAAAAAATTGGAAGGAAAAAAAAAGGACTATGATAATAAGCATTGACGATGAGTCAAAATGTTAAGTTGTAAAACAGTTATTATTATTATATTAATACAACCATATAAATATGTAAAAAACAGTTTGGAAAAAAGAAAATAGGAATTTAAATTACTAAATTAGTAAAAATGGATGAGAATGGCATTATTGTAATAACGGAGAACTTTTGATCGCCTTCACTCACAAACACCCACTACAAAACCCTGGGCGACAACCCACGGTTTTGTCGTTCAGTCTTGTTACAGTGGGCCTTATTGTAGCTTTGGGTTTCTTGTTCTTCTCCTAACTCTCGTTTTCATCGCCAAAAGCAACCAAACGCAAAGATTTCATGGCTCGCAAATTCTTCGTCGGCGGCAACTGGAAATGCGTATGTTTCTTCTTCTCTTTAGTTTTGCGTCTTTTTCAGTCAAAATCAAACGATCTATGTTTCCGATCCCATGCTCTCCTCAACTTGCGCTGATCGCTGGTTCTTTTTTTTTTTTTTTTTTTATTAATATCCGATGATGAAAACGTAGTTAGATCTCATTTTGTTTTGTACAAAAAATTAGATGATCGGTAATTTAAATAGCTCTCAACTTTTAAGATCTGGTTGTATATATTCTAGCTGAAATCTATATGATTTGGGGTTTTGATTTTTTTTGCAGAATGGAACAACTGAGGAAGTTAAGAAGATTGTTACCACGTTGAATGAAGCTGAAGTTCCTTCTGAGGATGTCGTGGGTTAGTTTTTTTTGTCCGAAATTTCCTTCATTTGAAAACTGCTCAAACTTTACTTTTAAGATTTACAAAGTTCAAATTTATGTTTTGGCAGAGGTTGTTGTGAGCCCTCCATTTGTGTTTCTTACCCTTGTGAAAAGTCTGTTGCGGTCTGATTTCCATGTTGCTGCTCAGAACTGTTGGGTTCGCAAAGGTGGTGCTTTTACTGGGGAAGTTAGGTATGATTTTATCTGTTATCATCTGCTTCCTTTTCACAGCTCTCGATGTAGATCTTTTTTATGTTAGGCTGTCTGTAGCATTGTTGTTAAGCAGACTTTTTAGATTCAGACACTGTCTGCGTATGGGCGATTAACTTCCTGTTCTACTCTTTGAACAGTGCTGAGATGCTTGTTAATCTGGGCATTCCATGGGTTATTATTGGTCACTCTGAGAGAAGGTCTCTCTTGAGTGAGTCCAATGAGGTAAGCAATACGATTAGGTTCCTGTTATTTCATAATCTACGTAATGAATTCCAGGGCTTGTTTTTGTTGTTTTCTGAATGACTCAAATAGTTATTATGATTATTACTTTTAATTCATGTCCATTTGTTTATTCCAAATGCTTGTCTCTACAGTTTGTTGGAGACAAAGTCGCATATGCACTTTCTCAAGGCTTGAAAGTGATTGCTTGCATTGGAGAGACTCTTGAACAGCGAGAATCAGGCTCTACCATGGCTGTCGTTGCTGCACAAACCAAAGCAATTGCTGGTACTTTCTTTTAAAATATAAAAAGCAAAGCAATTATTTGTTTTTCAGATGCATGTTAGCATAATTTGTTTTTCAGATGCATGTTAGCATAAGTCTGATATTCTAGTTAAAGTTTATGATTGTTTATGCATGTTAGCATAAGTCTGATATTCTAGTTAAAGTTTATGATTGTGGGCTCCATCTGTATTTATTTAACCACGTTGGATTAGAATTTTGCATTTTCTTCATTTTGATACATCTTTTTAACTGTTAATGCTCTTTTGTAGATAAAGTAACAAATTGGAGTAATGTTGTTTTGGCTTATGAACCTGTTTGGGCCATTGGTACCGGGAAGGTTGCGACCCCTGCCCAGGCTCAGGAAGTAAGTTGTTTTTTGCATATATCATTTGAGAGGAGTATTCACTTTGGCATTTAACGTCTGTTAATTGTTTTGTCCTCCCATAAATGCTGAGTGCTAATATGTAACTACCTTTTTACCAAGGTCCATAAATCCTTGGGAATTTCAGTATCATGTATCTAAGCATTTGTTGAGGTGTCTAAGCAGTTTCTTCTTAACTTGTGCGCAAGGAAATAATATCCTCTATTGTTGTACTTACAAATGTGTGATGGTATGTTCCAGGTTCATTGTGAATTGAGGAAATGGCTTCATGACAATGTTAGTGCTGAAGTTGCTGCATCGACTAGAATTATATATGGAGGTATTTTTCTTTATAGCCTACTGATCTTATCCAAGTGCTTTTAAGAAAATTTCGCATAATCTTTCTAAACACGTAAATATGGTATAAAGGTGGTTTTTGGTGTCTGCTCCTAACTGAACTAATAGTATACAACTATTCATATTGGATTCTTCTTTTTCAGAATGCCATTCTAAAAAATTAAATCTAAAACTTTGCTTGACCTCTCTATTCTTGGGTTAAAGTTTTTGCACCCTTAAACCCAGTTGAATCTGATTTTGGATCCATTGCAAATTAAATGTAGGTTCCGTTAATGGAGGAAACTGCAAGGAATTGGCTGCACAAGCAGATGTGGATGGCTTTTTGGTTGGTGGAGCTTCTCTTAAGGTTAGTGATTTTTCCTTCTTTCATTGTGCCACTGTTGATTCATTTATTTGATGATGCCTTGTCTTCATCACGTCCACCGCTTCGCCTAACTTGCACCTTTTTTTTCTTTTACGTTTCATCAATCAGCCCGAGTTCATTGATATCATCAAGGCTGCTACTGTGAAAAAGAATTGAAGTTCACAGCCAGGAATCAGAGCTTAAACCAGAAACACTATATTTTTTTAGTTGTGATCTTTCCTTAGAACTTCTTGTCAAAATTTCCTGGTGTAATAAGCCGAATTTAACTATGTTTTTGTGGGTTTGAGGCACAGATCCTCCTCTTCAATTGGATTCATCTGTACATTTTGGCTCCACCATGGTTGTTGTGGGATAGCCCTTGTTGTCAATTGCTGGAAACTTCCTTTTGATTTTGACATAAGTGGTGATGGTACCATTAGAAAGTATTCACTTTTTAAAGATTTTTTAAAGACAATTATAAAATAATTTTATTAATTTAAAAATATATTTAAAATCAATTATAATCTCTAATATCTTATATATTATTATTTTTCATATATTTTTACATCATCTATATAAATAAAATTTCTATTACTCTTTCATATAAATAAAAATATTAACAATATAAAGATTTTTTTCCTGAATATAAACCTCCATAATTAAATTACTTTTTTTCTTATTATCGTTCACGTAACGATTTTAATATTACTATTTCTTTTCCTCGGCTGATAAAGGTATGAATTTAGTCGTATCATAAGAATTTAGATAAGATTTACAGTAAAGAAGATTGGCTTAAAAATGTTTGAAATCAAAGCTTATAACTTTAAAAAAAAAAAAGTTTGAAACTTATCCGATTAAAACCAAAATTGGAAGGAGGAGAATTTTGACATGATTGTTTAAGGAATAAACAACAATAATGTAATAAAATCTCCATTTTTTTTAATCCAAGGTTTGGAATCTAACCAGAAGCATCCGTCAAAGATTCATAATTGACATTTTTGTTATAGTATACTATTATTTGTAAAATTTCCAACACCAGATGAGATCAAGGTTTTGTCTCAACGTATTGTCTGTTTTCCAACTTGGGATATTCAAACAGAAGGACAAGACAAATCAAGTTTCTCACATTAAAAAAGTGACCCAAAGCTCTGAACTTTCCAGGAAAGTGAAGCTGTTAAAGTCACTACCTGAAATATCACATTGTAGTAATAAAGAAAGGATACGATAGAAGAAGATTTTTTTTTCTTTGGTAAGAATGACAGAAGAAGATTGATTAGCCTAATGGTTGCCCTGGGGTTCCAGGAAGTTACTATGCCATGGAATACAGATGAATACAATCATGGGCCATGGAAAACTGCTTGCTCCTTCCATCAGGACCAGGGGCGGTCTAAAAGCTAAAAGCTAAAAAATCCAACTTGAAAATGTAGGGTCGCCAATTGTCCTCCAAGTACTATTATCTATTAAAAAAGGTTTTTTTTTTTTTTTTGAGAAAAGAAAGGTTTCATTTTTCAATAGTTTTCAATAGTTTATGTACTTGACAGTACTGCCATACGTTGAAAGCTACAAGGACAGAAGAAGCTGTGAAAGCTGTTGGAGAGAAGCTAAGCCACTGTCATAAAGAATCCAACGCCTGGCAAAACATGGAAATCCCGTGCAAGGCTTATCTTCTCTGACGTGACTCCGTACAATCTCAAGAGAGAGAGAGAAGAGCAGTACAAAACATCGTCCCACCGTTAATGCATTTCTTCCCACCTTCCTGTAAAACACACGCCTGATCGCGCGCTCGCGCACACACAAACACTCGCTCTCTCTCCCTCTCTCTCTCTGTAAGTATCATCACTATTGAACATACTAAGCCACAACTACTTTCCAAGGAAAAAAATTCAAGCTTTTACTACAAACTGATCAACCTCGTTTCTCTCTTAAAACCTTTTTCGTTTAGTTCCTGACTTCCTTTCTGCTTTATTTACTCTGATTCTATGTTGGGTTGGTTTACAGAGAAAAGACTCGGGTTTTTTTTGGTGGTTTAGCGTATTGAGTATTCTTTTCTAGATTTCTTTAGTTTCTTTTCATTTTCTTTAGAGTGCCTTTTTTTGTTTTAACTTTTAAATATGACAATTTGATGTTGTGATAAAAAGTGATCGCTTTGGGAAGCCTTGTTTAATGGAAAGGAGAAGTTTTGGTTCTCAAGACGTAGATCTGCTTTTTTTCATTTCTCATTCTGGTTTGTTATGAACAAAAAGTTCATTTTTTGTATATGTGTTTTATGATCTACATTCTACAGAAAAAAAGTTGAAGAGGGAGGTTTGGTTTCATGGGGATTTGCTTAAGTGCCACAATCAAAGCTGAGAGCCCTAGTATCACAGGTAGTTGGATCTTCTATAACAGCCTTTTTTTTCCCCTTTTTATCAGTATCGTACTCATATTTAGTTTATTTTGTTTTAGTTGCTCTGGACTTTAGATTGGCTTAATTGAGTACTTGTTGTTGCCCTTTCCATTTTTTTAGGTTGGGTTTTCCTATTTGTTGTTTCCTCTTTCGGGGTTCCTTTCCAGGTTTATCTGGGTGGTTTGAACTTTCAAGCTGCAATTTAGAAATTTTGGAGTACAGTGCAAGTTTCTTTTGGAAGGAATTAGTTATTTATTTTGTTTGAAAATGTCAGCAGGTGTAGTTTATTGAGAAGTGATAACTGTATCTTCATTAGTAATTTGACAAATATCCTATCAATTTGGTTGAGATGGCTTTGTAAATGTTTCCATACGTGCTTTTGGATGTGTTTCTTAATCATGGGTACATTGGCTTTGATTTATTTTGTCACGATTGAAACTGAATGGCAAATCTTCTAAATTTTCACTTCTTTACCTCTCACCATTGCTTATGTTAGTCTTCTTTACAACTAAACATGTGTTATGTCCTTGTCCGGCGTGCTTTGGGATCCTGGGAGTGTCAGCATTATGGATTGTTGTTATTTGTGAGCATAGGAAAATAGTGGAAATCTTTCCTGGTTACATAATTTCGGTTCCTTAACTTTCTTTGAATTGAAATACTAGAAGCTTGAGTTTGATTGGACCTCGAGAATTCTATTTCTAAAATGGATTATGTCAATGAAACCATCCGTGACATCTTCATGCATACAGGGCTGAGTTCAAAGTATGTTAGCAATGATGGGAAAGATGTGAGCAATACAAGCAGCATCGCCTCATCAGTTTCAGTGCCTCCAACACCTCGGAGTGAGGGTGAGATCTTAGAGTCCCCCAATTTGAAAAGTTTCAGTTTTGCTGATCTCAAAATGGCAACCAGGAATTTTCGTCCGGATAGTGTGCTTGGAGTACGTGGCTTTGGCTCAGTTTTTAAGGGACGGATTGATGAAAATTCATTTACTGCTGCCAAGCCTGGAACTGGCATAGTTATTGCTGTGAAAAGGCTTAACCAGGAAGGGTTTCAAGGTCACAAGGAGTGGCTGGTGAGTGCATGTTTGCCTCATCATTCTTCTTACATGTGAAGCATCCGATTGGTTTTGCATTTGTTCATCACATTTATTAGGTGGAGGAAGTTTAAGCTTAAAGTTTAAGATATGGTTGTGTATCCAATGATTTGAAATTTCCTCACACTATTTTGGTGTTCAACTTGCTTGCTTAAGATGTTTATCCAGAATGCTTATTGATTTATTTTTATCATTTTGGCCTTTCTTATGGTTAAATATTTTAAAATGATGTATAGGGATTAAAGTTAGAGATTCACTCGTGTTCTTTCTTTGATATTATAGGCTGTGGTGAATTATCTGGGACAGCTTTATCATCCTCATCTTGTGAAGTTGATTGGATATTGTTTGGAGGATGAACACCGTCTGTTGGTGTATGAATTCATGCCTCGTGGCAGCTTGGAGAATCATTTATTCAGGAGTGAGTTCTTTCTGCCTCTCTTGGTACCATTGAACAAAATTGTGTTTAAATGCCTTTTTTTTTTATTGTAACATTTAAATTATCTGCATCAGGAGGTTCTTATTTCCAGCCTCTTTCTTGGAGCCTTCGCTTGAAGGTTGCCCTTGGTGCTGCAAAGGGGCTTACCTTTCTTCACAATGCTGAAACAAAAGTGATATATCGAGACTTTAAGACTTCAAACATCTTGCTTGATTCAGTATGTGATTTATTAAGCCTATGTTCTTCACTTCTTTGCACTTCCCCTGTATGGTGTCATTTGATAATTTCTGAAATTCTGTCCTTTATTGACTCCTCTGAGAACGTTTTTGTTCTGTTGTAATTGCAGAACTACAATGCAAAGCTTTGTGATTTTGGGTTGGCCAAAGATGGGCCAACAGGTGACCAGAGCCATGTTTCTACCAGGGTCATGAGGACCTACGGATATGCTGCTCCAGAGTATCTAGCCACAGGTACTTGTTAACATAATTTTGAAGTGCTCGATTTAGTTGACCTGACTGACTATTTGTCATTTCTTATATATATGGGCAACTGGCTGGATGTAATGTTCTACTCTTGTAACCATTCCAACTATAGGTCATCTTACTGCCAGGAGTGATGTCTACAGTTTTGGAGTTGTGCTACTAGAGATGTTATCTGGCCGCAGAGCAGTTGACAAGAATCGACCGACTGGAGAACATAACCTGGTGGAATGGGCCAAACCTTACCTGGCCAACAAACGTAAAATGTTCCGTGTCCTAGATAACCGCCTTGAAGGCCAGTATTCAATGGAAGGAGCCTATAACGCTGCTACCCTTGCTTTGCGATGCCTGTCCACCGAAGCCAAGTTCAGACCAAGCATGAATGAGGTTGTAACAGCATTAGAGCAGCTCCAGGATTCCAGTGAATCTGGGAGTAATCAGAGCAATACGAGCAGCACATCCCTGATATGTGGGCGAAGTGCAGATGATGCTAGTGGTGGAAGGAGTACTGCTGCATACCCTGGGCCATCTGCTTCCCCTCATTGTTCCTGAGAATGGAATCAAGGCACTCAACAAAAGCTGCTTTCCAATGGAAGTGTATGCAGGAGGTGGTTTGGTAACAATCTCTGGAACTCAGGCATTCACTTTTGTATACCCTGTGATTGTACAGTTCTTGTTTTAGCTGATGTACTCAAAACCAATCTTCCCTTGACACAATTGCAAGTTCAAACCCATAACAAGGGGAATGTATGCAATGCAGTATTTCTTTTGAGATTACCAAGTATTTGTAACGCTTGAGAGCCAACTTGGAAAAAGGGCGTAATTCTTTGTATGACCACAAATTGGTCTTGCTTTTCTAGCCATGTCTGGTGAAATTTATAATCATATCATTTTATTTTTTGCCAGATACATCTGTCAAATCTTCATTTACATGCACTAGATTATTGGTGTGTTGACTCTTGGCTTTTGAGAATGGTACGCAGGGATGGCAATCTAATCCAATCCGATAGATTTTGATCTGATTTTTGTGAGTGAAAATTTTTTTTAAATCGAGTTTATGATAATTTTCATAATACGATTTTTATCTCGAATTGAAATAGAGTTAAAAATGTAAAATTTGATCAATTTTAATCAAATTTTAAATTTTAAAATTTAAGTCAATTTAAACTTAATATTGTTTCAATTTAAACCCCAATCAATTACACTTTTAATTTAATCTTGATTGGATCCGTTGTCGTCCCTGTTATAAGATTGAATTTGAATGGAAGAGTTTGTACCTTTGGCTGGGGCCTATTGGCCCTGATTCTTTTGATGAAACAGTAAAAGTCAAAAGTAACTGCATAAAAATATAGGCGAACAAATTTAGACAAAAAATGGAAAGAGATAAAGAAGGAAAGAAAAGTGATATAAGTGATGTTCATTACGAATTTAATCGAATCGAATCAAATCGATATAGTGAGAAATTCGAGTTCGAATTTGACTCATAACTCGAAATTTGATACTCAGTTCGAATTTGATCGAGTTTTATTTTTCAAGTTCGAGTTTAATTTGTGATTAAATTCGAGTCACTCGAACTCACTCAATTAATATGTAAAAATAAATTCGATTCGTATACTCGATAAAAATTTGAATATTTATGCTCGAACTCGGACTCAAAATATTTTATTAATTAAAATAATAAAAATATATTTAAATATAAAAACTCGATTAAGCTTACGAGCTACTTGAATCGGATATAAGAATACCCGAATTCGGTTCAATTGATAAGTTGAGTTACTCGAACTCGAACTCGACTCGATAATAATCGAACCGAATTCGAGTTTTCTTCAAATCGAACCCGAATAACTTGCGAGTACTAATGTATCATTTACGCTCCTAATGTTCACTCCATATAGAAAAACCTTGGACTAGAATGGGAGGTGAAGCTGGGGACATGGATTATATTCGAAATGGCTTTATTCCGTTAGGCTTTTGAGCTTTTCAGTTTGATGTTGAGACTTTTTTGGGTTCAATTTCTTTCCAATATAAAGTCTACTATAAATGTCAGCGGTACTAAGTTGATGGCTTACTCCAAAGAATCCACGTTCCGGACCCAGCAAGCCTCAAAGCAGAGAAGGCTAACAGAAGATAGTGGAGTATAGAGGGGATACAATTAGGAAGAATCTGCTTAATTCTCAGGTGTTTTGTCAATCTGTATTGCAATATTCAAATCAAAGTCCTGGAATAATCAATTCTTTCTTGATCAGATACTGTTCTTCAGATAAAATTACTTAGGTCCGGACTGTTGTTTCCGAAAACCCACTCAGAAAATGGAGTGGTTCGAAAGATCGATTCAAGCAAATGTAGTTGAAAATTCATGTAAAAGATCAGCTTTTAAGACCCCTAGCAGTCCCCTGTAGTTTCATCAGTTAAAGCATGTGCATTTGATTAAGGAAGCAAGAGGCATAACATTTTTTTCCGTCACAAGCTGAAAGCTCATCACCAAGTCCTCACCAGTCCAAGTGTCCAATTTCTCCAATCTAACTTCCCAACTGATCTGTTTCTCAAACTAATTATTTCTCTGATATCAAAAACCTTCTTCAGGTTATTGTGCCCTTGCTTGGTAGACTTGACTTCGGTCTCTACTTCACTTTCTTCCTTTACATCTTCATTTTCACTGACTAATTGAGAGACACCTTCATCTTTAGATAAAGTCTCACTGATAATGTTGCCAAGCATCTCTACTACTTCGCTCATTTTAGGGCGGGACTTTGGGTTTTTCATTAGACATTTGTTTGCTAGGGATGCTAGTTTCTGACCTGATTTTATGCAATACTGTCCTTCAAGGCGAGGATCTACAATAAGATGAAATTTCTTTGAATCTGATACATAAGGTCTCACCCATTCCAGGAGCTTCTGCTCACTTCGAGGTAGATTACTATCTAGAGCTCGCCTTCCTGTGATGAGCTCATATAGAACCACCCCAAAGCTCCAAACATCACTCTTTGCAGTTAGCCTGCCACTTTGCACATACTCAGGAGCAGCATAACCTACTGTGCCCACAACCTTACAAACATTTTCAATGAAACAGTAAAGGAAAAAATGATTTATTAGCAACAGTTGGAATTTGATTTAAGCTCCAATTTAAAAGAGACATCTCAGCTTGATAGTTTACATTTGCAAGAATTAAATTTCCAAGGTATAAGCCATTAAATCCACATCATGACACCCAAAAAGAGAATTATGCTTGGATAGCTTAAACAAAGGTGATAATTAACTTACTGTTGTTGAAACATGGCCAAATCCTTCAGCGGGTCCTTGCCTAGCCAATCCAAAGTCAGAGAGCTTCGCGTTAAAGTCCTCATCTAGTAGAATATTTGATGCTTTAAAATCTCGAAATATTAGCTGCACAGATCATGAAGCACTTCAAAATCATGAAGATAATCACACAATTCGCATAGTCGAAAGTACAAAGTAAGAATTTCGAGTAAAAACAGGCATTATCAAACTAATGTAGATAACATAAGCATGAAAATGATTTTGCTTTTGTCATTAAAACAGTATATACTTGAAAATCCATTTCTTCATGCAGGTAAGCCAAACCCCGGGCAGCATCTTGAGCAATTTTCAATCTTGTCACCCAAGGCAATGGCAATGGCAATGGCATCCGAGCCAACAGATGATCTTCCAAGCTTTTATTATGCATAAGCTCATAGACTAGAAGTCTCTGAATCCCTCTCTCATCATCCTCCGCACAATATCCCACCAATCTTACAAGATTCGGATGATTAACTACACCCAAAAAGTTCACTTCATTGATCCATTCGTTATGCCCCTGAATACTAGCAATGCAAAAACATCCAAATCCCATGAGAAATACAATTATGCTCAATCCATTCAACGCATAAAAGGGTTCAAACTTTTCGAACAGAAAGCTGAAACAAACGGAAATAAAAGGGGACTATGCCTGGAAACCGTGACGATTGAGCTGTTTGATGGCGACATCCAACTTTAAATCACGACCATCGTCAGCTTCATCAGGAACCATAACGACTCCTTTGTAAACGCACCCGAACCCACCTTCACCAATCAAAAGAGCTCTATTGAACCCGCGGGTAGCTGATTTGAGCTCCGCAAATGTGAACGCGCGCAGATCGTTAGCTCGACGCTGAGTCAGAAACTCGCGGAAACTCACCGCCGAGTAGCCCGAGGCAAAATCTCTGGTCGACTCGGAGTCGAACTCGGAACGACACGTGTCGACGGTGCTCGATGCCACGCTCAACGACCTCGTCCATGTCACCTTCGACGATGCCCTGGAAACGACTTCCCCGTCATCTCCCCCGTCCCTCCTCTCCCCTTTAATAAAATGAAAACACTTCATAGCTATTCGAAATGTAGAGTTTCAACAAGGATAGAAAAAAACAGAGAGAGAGAGAGAGAGTTGTTGGGGTCAAATGGGAAGTGATGAGGAGATCAACGAACTCTGATTGGTTGATATAAAAAAAAGCCATTTTTCTTTTTTTTTTTTTAACGTCAAAGGTATAATTTTGGGTTTGGGTTGGTTTGGTTCCCTGTTTGGGAGCGTTGTTAAGGAAGCTGTCGTTTCGCCAGAGATTACGAAGGCGATGGCAGGGGAGGATCGATGCCGAGAACTGCAAGAATCGGACAGGACGGCAGAGAAAAGGTCCCATTGAGGTTGGTCACTTGGAGGGGTTTATAGTGTTTGGTTGTTGGGGGTGTACTTTGTAGGGACAATTCCCTGTGTGCTAGAAAAAAAAATCGAAAAAATTTTAAATTAATTTAAATTTATAATATTCTATTTGATTTACATTATCTTTTTTATATTTAATTCAATTCAAGATTAAATGTTAAATATATATTTTAAGTTCAAATTTAGATATGAAAAAAAAAAAATCAAATTGAATTAAATTATATATTTTTATTAATTTTTATATATTTTTTAAATTTTAATAAATAAAAATAATTATTATATATATAATTTATTTAAATATATTAAAAACTCTATTAAATAATATAAAAAACAAAAAAATTTAAAAATCCAATTAATCAAATTGAACCTAACTGATAAAATTTGGTTCAAAAAATTAATTTAAAAAAAATCAAGTCAAATTTAAAAATTCGTAATATCATGTATTATTAAAAAAATTGAACTGAATTTAATCTGATTTAAATCATTATCACCTCTACAATTTGCATTAGATTAGATTTTTATATACTATTCTTTTCTTTTTTATTAAATAGTATTTTTTTTTGTTTGTGACAAAATTATAATAATATAATTCAATTAATTTATATAATTATTTTTAAAAAATAAATTTTAATAAAATTCAAATTCAAATTTCAAAAATTTTAATTTTTTTATCTCTTTTGTATAAAAAAATTATAATAATATAAACATTAGCTTCAAAATTCTTTATTCTAAAACTCAAAATTTTAATTTAATGATAAATACTTAAATATGTTATTCAACAAATTTATTCAAATACCCTTTTTTTTTAAATAATAATATTTTTATTCCATGTGTAAATAGCTTAATAAATACTAAGAAAAGACAATACCTATGTTAATGTCATGGTATTTTAAACATGATTATTGAAATAATTTACAACTTTTTGAAATTAAAAATATTATGGTCAAACAGAAATATCAATATCAGGGGCTTTTAATATAACTAACTGCTAAATTGGAATTGTTTTAAATGTCAATACAAATAAATTATGAACATAATGACGAAATGATGTGTCTATAATTATATATTAGTTCAAATACATTAAAAATATAGAAAGAAGCTCATAGTTATAGCACCTTATTTTTTCATGATTTATTAACTAATAAAAAATAAATTTTTTTTTTTATTTTGTTTCAACATCATAAGCTTCATCAATATAAAGTAATTTGTCTAATTGGGTGCTTTGCCACCAATTACAAGTTTCTGACTATTTTGGCAAATTTCATTGGGACCATTTTTGCTGTCCAATTTTGATTTCGATAATAACATGTTCATCTACTTTGTGGCTTAAGATAGCAACGGATTAAGGTGGAGGTGAGACGAGTTTTTATCGATTCGAATTCAATTTAATTTTATCTATTAAATATCATAATTTGATTTGATATTAAAATATTAAATTTTATATTTAAATTTAATTCGACTTGTATATGTATAAAATAATAATAAATTAAATTTGATTAAAAATTAATAAAATATTATTTAAAAATATATTATTTTTAATGTAAATATAGATTAAATAAATATAAAAAATATAAACATATAAATATAAAATTAAATAAATAATTAAAATATATATACTTAATCGAATTTTACCTAAAATTTGATCTAACATTTTTTCAAAAAAATTCGATCCGATAAAAAATGAATAAAAAAAAAAAAAACAGGAAGACCTATAAAATAAAGTCGAATCGAAATCCGATATATTCGGATTAGATTACCCACCCTTCTGGTGACGTCCAAGAAAAAGGGAATCACTGAAATGGGTTCTAAAGCTGGTCTTGTAGAAGCCCATTTTTTATTATCATTATAACTAACCATGAACCAGGATCTTTCTGAAAGTCCATTATCCATTATTACATTATTTTGGGGCCGATTTTGGTTTCTGCAAGATCATAAACTAAGTCTGGGTTCAATAAACAATCTCAATTTTTATCGTAGTTCACCAACATTTATCATTTCATGTAGATATAGGCAATGAGCCATCATGTGAAAGCAGCTGAGGTGAGACTTCATGTAAATTGTAATGATGGATTGGGGGCTGCTGGCTGCCGCATGCATGAGCAGTTCAGCTCTGAACACGTCTATGGTCCCTAGCTAGGATCGTAGCTCAAGGTTAACTTAAACAAAAGAAAAAGAAAGAAGGATTTCATAAAATTTATAATATATATTATCTGTACTACGTTGCAGTAGCTGCAGCAACAGCTAGCACTGTGAAAACTCGATGGCCGATTGTTTTGTCAAATCGAAAGTTGCTGTGAACTGTTCTTTTCACTTCATCTATCCGCTTTGATCGATATCGTACTCTCTCTGCAGGCTGCAACGTTTTTTTTCTTCTGAGATCTCCCATCGCTACTGACCAAATCTCCTGCTTAGCTCCGAATGAGACCTTTAATTTGCTTGACTTACCAATCTTGTGCTCATAGAGATTGGCCGTAGATAATGCATGAAACCCATAATTTGAATAGTATCAAATACTACTTATGTTTTCTCTTTTCTTTTTCCTCCCATTGAAGCTTCTTGTAGTTATGAGTAGAAAAGGAACGAACTACCCTTTGGCCTTACCCTGTTACCAGTTAACCAAATTGCTATGCCCGAAATATAATCCAAACATGAAGTTGAACATGAACATGTACATTTTTTTCCCTTAGTTATAACAGCCTCTGCAATGGAAGCTCAGCTTTTACACGCTCTATCTGTCAACTAGCTGTCAATAAGGAATTAGGAAATTTTTCTTCCCTGATTCCTGACAAAAAATTAATGATCTTAATTTCTGTCATTCTTTTACAGTTTTTTAAGAAGGGAATTCATATAAGATTAACCAAAACTATTAGCAGGGATCGACTGCCATACAATTTGCATAAAAGTAACCTTGGAATGAAAGTTTATAGAAACTTAATTATGAATATGTTGATAGTTGTCGAGCTAGTACTGTGGATCAGTCATATGGTTAGACGATTGATCAGTGGAAAAGAGTTACTGAGATTGAATCAGTAATTAAAGATGCTACATTGTCACAGTACTTATCGCATTCACATGCATGCAATAACAAACAAAATCAATAGACGCGTGCAGGGAATGTGAGCTTTGGCTTTTGTTCCACAAAAAAATTAGAATTACTGAAGCCTATTGGAAATGAGAAAGCAGAACGAATCAGATCAAAGAAAGGTTGAACAAACAAAAATAACGCAAAACTAGAACCAAGCATCAGTCATGATAACCACTTAACATGAAAAACTTTTTGTTCAAAGTTGCAACCAAACAGAAAGAAGTATCTCATTTCATTGGAATCGGACCTATATATTAGCTAGAGAATATATATTTGAGAAGGCACATGGCACAAGATTTTGTATACTAAAACAGTTAACAAAGAATCAATATCTCCTCTTCCTTTTTTTCTTTTCCCTAAAATGTAAATAGGAATCTCGTACAGATTGATTCCAGTCAGCCATGCTTGCAGTATTTCGCCAGAGAAACCACTTTGCCTGGCTATAGAGTCGGTTGAAAATTAACCAACATCGGATGTTTCTGTATACTAGTGTTTGATGTCATGCATCAGGCACAATGTCTTCTAACCGAGGGTTCACGTGCTTCAAAGAAAGACCTGTTCTTGACGACAATGTCGAACATATGTAAGGACCTAAAGTTGGCGAAATTTCTTGGGAGGGAAATGAGGTGAGTTGAGTTTTCTGATTTGTGGAATTGAAGAAGGTCAGGTTGGCTGAAGTTGTAGTAGCGAGTCCAACCAAGCTCAGACAGACGCTGCTCGAGCTCGGAGTAGGAGCGGATCACTTGGTTGGTTGGGAGGTAGACCAGGACCCGGGGTCGAGCCCCTGGTGCGGTGGACGTTCCAGGATAATAAGTTGGATCTTTTTGCTCGAAGGATTCTCTGGTTGGATTGGATATCAAGCGAGCCACACCCTTCTTGTCAAATATCCACACACCAGACATTTTACGCCCTGCACACTCGGAGAGACAACTTCGAGATAGATGTCTAGCGTAGCTAATGGCTACTAGGTAGTGAAAGGTGGTGCCACATTTATAGGGCAAGCGACAACAACTTTAAAGAAGGGTTCTTTAGCATAGTACCATTACCTTTAATTAGATGAATATATATAAATATATATATATATTAACAATTCAACAACATTAATTGTATAGAAACAATTTTAAAAAGGGTACTATCTTAGAAATTTTACTCAATAGTTGCTAAAGATAAGAAAGTTTCATCATTTTTGGTTCATATCCTTGAAATTTTTAGATATTTGAAACAATGAATTGAATAATAATTTTTACATAAGAGATTGCATCTAAAGATAATTTGAATTTTAAACCTACTAAATATATTAATCACTTCTTAAGGATAGTTATATAAATTAATCAAATAAAAATTGCAAGTATACGTGTGCGAATGCTATCCTCACGATTCTTTCCTTGCAAGAAATAGTATGAAGGGGGTGGACGAATAATCTTATACTAGACTAAGCAAGGTGTGCGGTGGTTCCACAATTTGATCATCAAGGACCCGAGGGGATGAATGAATCACTTTCTTGGCTATGCAAAGCATCAGTTATCCTCTTCACGTCGCCAATTCTAACTCACCATTCCCATTTTGGTTAAACACATCAAGTGTGCCGACTGATCTTTTTTTTTTTTTTTGTTATTTTGGTCTTGCACATTGAATAGGCTTTAATTTTGTTCCTGGATAATTTTGATGCTGTAACAAGTACGTACTAGAGTTAGGCTCATGTATATCGGGGAAATTCAGGAAGGATGAGTGGATCAAATTCTTACTTTCTTAGACACAAAAATGGGAGATTCAATACAGGATAATCGATGCACCAACAATGTTTTTGTACTTGTTTCTTTATTTGCGTCCTTACTCTTGCAACTTGATCGTTGGGAGAAATCAGTGTTTGCTCATATATAGTATCATCTGTATGTACATATACTGTCCAATTGATCCTACATTAATTGGATGGAGAAAAGCTACAAAACTAAAGCAGCTTATAGCTAGCTATCATAGCTGTTAGTGCCGAGCTGTGCCTTTTACGGGTAAAATCCTGAAAATAGGAGAAGAAAGTGTTCTCAATTCATATTCTGACGCTTAAATCATAGATTTATGGAAAATAAGAAGGAGATTGTAGAGAAGTATAAGAAAAGCAAGGTAGTGAAATAATATTTGGACGACATTATTTATATTTATGAGATAAAGAGTTTTAATTAATTTAAATTGTTTGAAATTAATTTTAGAATAAATCAAATTAAATTAGACATTAATCATTCAATTAAAAAATGACAAGTCAACAATTTGAAGAGTTTAATGGATAGACTAGTAAGATGATTGAGTTGATTTAATTTTTTAAATTTTAATTAATCTAACACGTCAACTCGATTCAAAAATTATAAATTATTTTGTCTTTTAAACTTAAAAATATCTCTAACAAAACAAGTGGACAATTATATCTTTAATATAGTAGAAACAAAAACATAAAATTAATTTTTTTGAATTTAGTTGATAAAAAATTAAAAATATATATATCTTATACCCATGATTGAAGCTTGTTTTATCAGCTTAAATTAAATTAGTCGACACTTCTCATAAAAATCTATAGGCTGTCAAGTACATGTCTTGGACACCGCCAGTCAAGCCCAAGAGTGAATGGGCCTTTTCCTGTGCCCAATTTACTTGTATTTGTAGCATGTTAATCTGTTATAAAGTGAATCTTTCCCGGTGATTTTTTTTTTCAATTCAGGTTTTGGTCAAGCTTGTTATTCATTTATTGTTTGAAAAGGGTTTCAGAATCAGTTTCAAAGATGACTCTTTGACAGAACCATTTTCTATAGCCCTCTTTTCCTTGTTTCACAAAGTTTCATAATCATTATTGGTGTCAAGAGAATCGGGAACTGGACACTGTAAACTCTTCCATGCTGCAGCCAAGAGAAAATGCTCAGATGAACTAGCTGATGAGAAAGGAGCTAGAGTTCCTTCGGGTTCTTAGCTGGCATCTTTTTAAGATTCTACTCACAGACAAGGAAGGAAATTCTAAGGTATCATATAAGCCAAATCTTCTCTGTTGGCACACACATGGTTTGTAATAATTCAAAATTACCCACTAAGAAATGCTGCCTGCCCGTCTTTATCTGCTCGATCATGTTGTTCTCATGCTTGTTCAAGGTATAACATAGAAATGGTCCGGTTTGTTGTTCCACAAACTTGGTTCTTGCTCCTGTAGCATATTTTTTTATCTCTCTTATGCAAATATATGGTTTCCATTTTACGTTCATTTGTGATTGTACAGGAAATACTTGATGACTAAGATGAAAAATTGACTGCCCTTACACTGCTGTGGACAGCTTTCTATTCTCTGACAGGAAGGGGGGGTGTCTACATTGGGGTATGTCGTGACAATGCTAAAACTTTTGGGCCCTGAATTAGCAGGCTGGAAAGTCAATTATTCTTTATGAAAAGAAAAATCCATGGGCTAAAAATGAGTGTGGCCCAATAATATATCTATTTGTACTTGGAGTGCTGCTAAATGAACTGTAATTTTTTTTTTCATATCTAAATTTTTTGTTAAAAAATTAATTGATTATTTTTTTTCTTTCACATAAATTTCTGGAAATAAATTTTCAAAAAATCATAAATTTTTCTAGAAATTGATTTCCAAAAATTCATAATTTTTTTGGAAATAGATTTCGAGCAGATTATAAACCTTTTTGAAAATAAATTTTAAGAAAGTTAAATTTATGGAAAGAATTATAACTTTTTGAAAAAATATTTTTTAAAAAAGTTTATGATTTTTCAGAAATATATTTTTTAAAAAATTTATGATTTTTTAAAAATTCATTTTTAAGAAGTCATAAAAACTCTGCAAAATTGTGAGAAAGTAATTAAAGAATTTTACTTATAAAAAAATTAAAAAAAAAAAGTTTGGGTGTGAAGAGAAAAAATGAGAATGCATTTAAGAGCACTCTTGTAGTTGCTGTATTCTTTTTCTTTTTTTGAGATTAAATTTACTTTGTTAACCCTCCATTAAATAGAAAAAAGAAGTTTTAAAAAACCTTTATGATTAGTTTATTATTTTTTTATTAAAAAAATATATAAAATTAAGACATTATAAAATTTCAAAAGAAAATCATTTTTCATGAATTGGTAAGAAGAAGTGAGATTTGAAATCCATTCTTTCAATTCCTATTAAACCAAACACTCAATTGCTAGTTTTTAATCTTTTATTCAATGCCCATGTGTTACCAAATCATAGCACAAATCATCAGAGGAAAGGTGAATTTTTAAACAAGGGAGCCCACTTGCCAGGGCCAAACCACCCCTTAAACAGGGGAAAGCAAATTAGTACAGAAGGAATCCAAAGCCCTAATTTGCTATTTCCTTTTTGAGGTAAAATAGGAATCCAAAGAAGGATCTTTCTCCTTCAAAACCAACAAAACAAAGAAAGTACAACTTCTTCCCAAGTCCTAACTCACATCTGTACAGAGAAGCATCAACCAAAAAAAAAAACCCCACAATTGGCCCACACTCCATGTGCTGCTTAGATTTGGTTTAATGCAAATCAAGCAAATGCATTGGACCTTGAAAGAAATGAAATTTAATGTTTTTTTTGTAACTTTCCTTTACTTGAAAGAAATAAAGGATTTTTTTGGCTTCATGTTTTTAGCAAATCCAAGAAAAAATCTCAACTCCTTCAACGTGTTAAAAGAGCTGCCATCACCACAAATCTCTAGTTGAAATTTTGTTATCTTCTTAACGGATAGCTTTAGATTCCAGTGGAATCGAGTATTGGATCATACATTTTGCAAACATGCTGTACTTGGGATCTTTCATTGATCGGCAACCTTTGCTTGTATGTTATAAAATGGCCCAAAAAAAACTAACTAAAAAATATGTTGTGTGATTAAAATCTCAATTTGAAAATAAGGATGTATCTGCGTGGAGTTCATTTGAATAAATAATGAGATTAATTTTAATAAAATTAAAAAATAATAATAATTATTATAACTGTGATTAAAAAAAATTTTAATAAAAAATTTATATCGAATAAATTTCATTTAAATTCAACTTATTGTAATTAAAATTTAATTGCACCTCAATAGAATTGCACTTGCATCCAAACATAGGCTTAACGGAAATTTCTTGGTAAGTGGCAAGAGTTGGAAAGAGAGAACAATATCAGTACTAGTGCTGCTCCAAGGCATGTGTCCTGTTGCTTAGCTTCAACAGGTTAAAAAAGGGAAGCTTCATTTCCATCAAACCCTGAAAAAGTAGCACCCTGGACCATCCCCATGTAAGAGCTTTTGTTTCCTATCTATACTTTCACCTGCAAATCACAGAAACGAACATTACCGTAATATGCATCCGAACATTTAACTTAATGATTTATGCATATCTTTCCACTCAAAGAGTAATGCTTACCAATTTTTAACCTTTGTTTTTTTATGTATCAGTCAATGGAGCCATGAGAATCATACTTTCATGCCATTAGCTTTTACATTTATACTTTCAGCGAAAATGAGGGTGGCTAGCATTTGGAAATTGGTTAAAGGGATAAATATAGAAAGGCTTTAGAAAAGATGAAGCTTAGTTTATTAAAAGCTCGAGCATTCATATTATATTTTATATAAAAATTATATATTATAATTTATGTTAACATAAAAAATATAAAATAAATTTTTTTAATTTTTTAATTTATATTATTTTTATATCATATTAAAAATTATCAAATATAACTTCTTCTTATCATCTCATCGACTAACTCAACCTTTATTATTTTGAAGTCATATATATCAAAAACATTGACCAAGAGCTTAATAAAAAAATAATAGTAAGCAAATGAAACAAACCAAATATATATAATTCAATTCAACTATAAAGTTACTAAAATACACAACCGAAACACTATATGATCATAACTACATAGACAGTAACACTAAATTATAATATTTAGGCTACGGGCTACATTTTTGTGCAACCGCCTCAGTCCACCCCTGACCATTAAATAAAAAGAAAACGAAAGAACTTACACACGACAAAACAAACCCAATTGATCAAACAAGGGTAAAAATGGAAATGGGTTATGGCGGGAAACTTGAATTTTTTTAACTGCTAACTTTTTAACTTTTGGGGTCACTAATTTGATAATTTCTTTTCTTTTTTTTTTGTCAAAATGGTCCTTCCTCGGAATCATCAAATCAAACCCTGAAATTCTTCCCGGTGAATGTTTGACCAAATTGCCAATGGGCGGGAACGATGTTCCAAGAGGTGGAAGTGCGCCTGTCACTGCCTGTGACTCTGAATGACAGTGACTGACCAACCAGAACAGCGTTTGACTGCCAGTTCTGACCCCAGTTTCGACTCATACTCATCCAACCAGTACTGGATCCTTTCACGCTAACCTTCACGATATCCCCCGCACCCGCGACGTTGGAGATCAAAACCAAGTTGAAGTAACGGAAACCGTTGATTGTGAACCTGATCCCTCCCTTCTTTCGGCATGGCACCCTGCGTAATTAAGTCAAAAACACGAGGCCAATTATTTCTTAAAAAAAGAGCAATGCTAGCATGAAACTCGGAGCGTGATTGTAGGCATGGAACACAGATTTGGTCAACAAGACAACAGTTAAGGCTGGAAAAACAGTCTTAGGACATTGGGGACTATGGTGTCGGCTTTGATTTTTGACGATTTTTTATTTTAATATATCTAAATTACATAAATAGACTTTTTTTTTCTAAAATACCTTTAAAAGTTTAATTGATTTATTTAATTTTATTACATAATTAAATTTTGTTGAATTAAAAATTTTAAAATTCAATTGATTACAATAAAATATTAAAAATTTAAATAATTTTTTTAATTACAATTCACATGTATTTTTATCCCTTACCATTTGATTTTTATGTCCCAAAATAGAGAAACAAAAAAAAAAAAAAAAAAAGACAAGAGTGTGGAACAGAGCACATACCGGCGGTAGGAAACGGGAACAATACCGGCACGGTACTCTGCAATCTTAAGGAACATGGGCATGGCAAGGTCAAAGTGAGGGCGAGGAGGGTTGCACCAGCCGCCATTGTCGTTTGGAAGAGCATAGTTTGGTGGGCAAAAGTTGGTTGCAGTGATGAAGATGGATTGGCTTCCTGAATGACACCACTTTGGATCAGTTGCACACTTGATCTCAAAGCAAGCACCGCAGCTTAAGCCATTGTTGAACAATGCTGTGCTCAATGCTGCCGTGTTAACTCCATACCCTTGGCTGTACAAATTTCCGTAGCCACAAGCTCCTCCTGCAAGAATTATTAAAGAAATAGTTAAGCTGGCGCTTAACTTTTTGGTGGTTTTTTGTGTACAAAATGTGAAATGAGGAGTTGGGTTTTTGAAAATTGACGGAAATTTCATAGTTTTGTCATTAAGGCAAGATAGAAAGTTGCTTTCTTGGTAGAATTAGTGGGATTTGTCAGATATGAAAGCCAAAATGTTGCCATAATCGTGAAAGAAAAGAAGATTAAGAAGAAAAAGCAGAAGCTTTCAAGGCATTATCTGAGAAAATGAGACAGAAATAGGACTTGAAGAAGGTACATACCCATGGTGCCAGAAGCATCAGCACCTCCATAGAAGGTAGCATGGGCATTTTGCCATTCACCACCAGAGTAGACTCCTGGAATTCTAGCTTCAGCCATCCACATTGAGGAGATTAAGAGAAGAATGCATACTACAATCACCACAGCCATTTTTTTCCTTTCTCCAACCACTTCAAGACTCTGACTAAAAGTCTAAAACTCTACTCTTTTTCTTTCCAATAGAAAGGAAAGGGTATGGGAAGGTGGGGGTGAGAGTTAAGGGAGAGTGAGGGCGGGGGTGCGTACTTAAAGAGGAGGCTCTAAGGAGGGATATAGGCCCATTATTCTGAAAATTCAAACAAACCATCATTAATGTGCTTTTGTGATAGAAGAAAATTATATAATTTTTTTCTCAAAATATTTGTTATAAATTAATTTTTATAAAATAAAAAACTTTAATTATAGTGTATTTAATATTAAAATTTTATGATTTTTAATGTCAAATAAAAAAAAATCATAAAAAATAATTTTAAAATTTTAAAAAATTTAAATGCTAAAAAAATACATAATTTTAAAACATTTCAAAAAGATAATTAAAAATGAGACAAAAAGAGTGTATATTTTTGGCCAATAATATATTTTTAATATTTAGTGTGTCATGAAGTATCCATTTATATAAATAAGATAAAAAGTTTTATAATTTATATATTCATATCATTTTATTTCATATTAAATATATAAAATATAAAAATTATTATATCATAGTTATATTAATATGTGAAATATAAAATATGATATTTTATCAAATTTATTGTTTAATAAAATTTTAAATATATATTTTTCAAGTTTTTTATATATTTTTTATTATGTTTAAATAATCAGAAAATAAAATTTTGATTTGGCCTAAAAAACACAGCATCCAACGCGATCGGGACCCACTTAATCCCGTAATCATCGGGCCATAAAAACGGCCGGGCTTTAACTGTAATTAGGGAACTGCTCATACACGCAATCTCGAGCCACTCGCCCCCACGCTTGATTTCTACTGTCCAAGTCCATGCCATGTCGTTTTTCATTAGCTTTCCTTTTTTTTTAATTAATTTCTATTTTTTGCTTTTAATCAACATGCATGTTCTAGCTACGAGTTTTGTCAATTCATGCACTTTATTAAGTTACAAACGCATGAAAACCCCTTTAATTAGTACTTTTTCAGAGAATGTTTTGAAGTTTGATTGCGGCTAAAAGATCGAGTTAGGCATAATTTGAATGAATCAAGCTACTTGAATGAAAGATCAATTTTTCATTAAAAAATATTATGTAAAGATTTGACGATGGTTTCATCGAAAGAATAATTAAATTTAAGAAGAGTGATTATTAAAGATGATAATAATTTAAATTAAATTGAATTTGGGTTAATTTGTTTTAATAATATATAAAATTATAAATTTAATTTAAAAGAAAAAAAAATCAATGCTAATTGTATTAAATATTACAAATTTAAATTAATTTTTTCGATTTTTTTCTTATCCCTAATCATTACTTATCTTTAAATTGACTACATACTTTATTTTCATGGTTTGAGAAGAATAAGGCAGTGTTTTTTGAAAACATTCCGGTTTAGATCATTGTACAAATGTAATTGGTAATTATTTAAATATTATAATTAAAAATCTTAAAATTTAATTTAATTAATTTATATATTTATTTTTAAAAATTAATATCTAATAACTTTAAAATAATATCTACACATATAATTTTTTATATCTAAATTACAACATTAAAAAAAAACCTATAATACAAGCATATTGTTTTTGACCTATTATCGTTTCATTCTATTAAGGCCCTAATCACAAGCCAACAATGAGAAAGAGGATTGTGATTTTATTTTGATAAAGTGTTATGGGTGATAACGATTTAGTTTAAATCAGATTCGAATTAATTTTTTGAGATATTATATAATATTATAAAAATTTAAAATTCGATCTAAATTAAAATTTGAATTGTTATTTGATTTGAATTAAATTAAATTAAATTTTATCAGTTTTATTTGGTTTATTGATTTTTAATTTTTAATTATTTTTAATTTTAAATAATATTTTAATATAAAAAATTTAATATATTTAAATATATTTTGATATAAAATTATTATTTTTATTTTATAAAAAATTAAAATATATACAATTCGATTCAGTTCGACTTTTTATCTCTTGATTTGAACTTTAATTCAAATTTAATAGATATATTTAATATTTAAATTTGATTCAAACTGAACAAAAAAAAATCTAAATTAAACTAAATATTACAATTTCAAATCAATTTAAAAATTTTTTTTTTCATCTCTAAAAAAAAAAAAAAAGAGAAAAACCTTTTCTCATATGAGAAAAGGGAACTTGTTGTCAACATTTACAGCATCCCATGAATCTTCCTATTTTCTCTCAAATCATGTGGACGCCACCAACAAAAAAGAAAAATCTTATTTTTAAAATTACGTAATTTACGTGGATCGATCATGTCTGTCCACGTAAGGTAAGGAAAATATGGAGGGATTTGATGCTAGCAGCAGTATGGGACCCGGTCTGACATTGGGGTTCATCATTACATCTGATGTAGAGCGTGCTTCTCACTCGCATAGTCCCCCAACCCATGTGATTGCTAATCATTTTCCTTGATGGATTCATTTGCTTTCACTTTTTTTTTTTTTTGTTAAGAAACTCCGCAATTTTGCTTTAGAGAAGGCAAATAAATTTCATTTCAAAGTAACCAAAATATTATAGCTTTATGTATTTTCTATATAAAAAAAAACTAAAATACTAAATAACTCTGAATTTTTTATTTTTTCTTAGGCAAAATTTTATATTTTTTTTGGGATAAAAGTTATAGTTTTGTTACAGTAATGCCAGTTTTTTTTTTGTCCACATAAAATGCTTGGTCTGATAGTGTGGCCCAAAATTAAATATTTAAATATTTGCTTTGACTGTAGCATAAGTTTTTTTTTTTTTGCTTATTTTAAAACTAAATCATTTTTTTATTTTTATTTGTCCATCTCATCTTTGAATTTATTAAATTTAATAATTAAAAAATACATAAAACTTTTTAATTTTATATCGTATAAATTAATATTATGGCTTTTAGGAAAAAAATTTAAATAAATTAGTTTGGGTTGACATATTATACCATATTCTTTATTTGTTATATTTCTTATTTAAATAATTTCTTATGCTATCTACAACATTTTTCATTGCTAAACAACTTATTCATTTGTCTTGATCAAGTGAAATTTTATTATAAAAAGTGTTTGGTGTGGCTTACTTGTTTCCCTCTATGTTCTTTGAAATTAACCTTTCTGCTATTTGCCATAACCCATTTCCTTTTGTTCTTATCTCCAATGTAAGATATGATTAACTTGTTGATTATCACTTTGTTTTTTGTTGTTTAGTTCTTGTAATTATACTTTTTTTGTGTGTATCAGTGTCTCTTATTGTCTGTTCTTTTTTGAGGGATAGCATACTCCATGGAGCTAAAACACACCCGCTTCCAAATCCAATTTTGTTGTAAATCCAAGAATCTGATAATAATTGGGCAAACCATGCAAATCAGGCTGTTCTTAATCTTACATTATAAAAATTTTTGGTACAAAAAGGATAGCAATGTAAGATACGGGGATGCATTGTTACATATTTACAGATGAAAGGATTTGAATTTCAAATTTATTGTATATTACATTTAAAAATGATTATATAAATTAATTAAATTAAACTTTGAACTCAGTATTATGTAATTACTATAGATATTAATATTAAATAATTAATAAAGATTAGAAGAAGAACAAGATTGACTCGACATAGTTGCAGAAAATAATAAAATTTGAGCTCATATTGGGTCCAAACTTTTAACTAACACCATGAATTTTTTAGGTGAGAAAAATGCTATAAGGAAATTGAATTCTCTTCTCAATTCTCATTCCACAACCACCCAGCTTTATGAGATGAGGCAAAATTGTGGGTGCCTCAGATCATAAAGCCTTGGCTGCTGGAAATAGGGATGGCTTTGGTCATGAGTCATGACTTTGCCATTTGCCCAACTGGATTAAACAATGCCATGGCCCTGTTCATCCCTTCTCTTGGTTCATTCTTCCTTACTCAATCTCTTGTTTTAAAGATAGATGTGGACATCCCAAATTCCCCTTGGAATAAACTGTACATTCAACAACACTTTGAAAACATATGTACATAATTTGCAAATTCGGAACTTTCCATTTGGGAAATTTTGAAGAATCGTAGTTGCACTTTTTATTTGTTAATAAAGACTGGTATATTAAAGAGATTGCAATTTAAGGATATAAAAATTATTACAAATGTTAAAATTAAAATTTTAAACTAATTGGATGTTACTTTTTAAAAATTTTAAATTCTGTAATAATTTTACATTCAATGGACATTTTTCAACCTTTTTTTTCCTTGAAGATGAAAAATTTTAAGTATTAATATCCTTCAATTTACGAACATTTGCATTTTTTGTACTTGAATAGTACATGGATATGGTCATACGAATATACGGATACATTTTCATTCTCATGTGTGGATACGGTTAGGGTTGGAAGGAAGATTCATGTTTATCTTACTCAATATATATATATATATATATATATATATATAGTATTATATAATGTACGATCACATGAAATCTGTTTGAACTATTCGTTAGAAGATAGCATGAAAAGGGCGTTTGAAGGGGAGAATTTCACAAGTTTTGTCCCCATGCATATGAGAAAGAGATGAAGGAAGAAGGAAAGGCCGTAAAGCTGTTGGGTTAGGACATGGAAATTGAGATACTTGTAGCAGCTGATGAACTGAGATACTTGCGAATGCATGTGGGCGAGAAGAAGGATAACATGACCGTTAGCATGTGGGGTAAGGGTTGCCTCCCACACCTATCTTTGTCTATGGTCCCTTCACTCCATGTGATCTTCCCCCTTGATGCATCGTCTCTTTTGTCTAATTTTGACGACTATGACTCACCGGATATGACACCCCCCTCCCTCTTAATTTCAAAGAAATTTTTTTCCCAAAAAATTGAAAAAAAAAAAAGCACTCATATCTCACAAAATCAGAGTGTCTCAAGGACTCAAAGTTGTATCAGTAAGTCTAAGGTTCTTGAATAGGGGCAATGGTATCCTTCTGTTCACAAGGGCTACAATTAAAAATTGAAGGTACAAGATCTGAGCTTCCTTCCTGTTAAACTTTTGGCAATTGCTCCATGACTAGTCATTGGAACCACACATGCAATTGCTGCAAGGTGTCATCTTCTTTTTGGAAATTTACACCTTTCCTTTTAGTACATTTCTTTTTTTCAAATGAGGTGAGATAAAAAAATAAAAGCTGTAAGTATTAAAATTAAAATTTAAAATCTAATTAATGTTATCTTTAAAAAATAATTATATAAATCAATTGAATTAAACTTCCATTCTATATCATACAAATCTTCTTTTCATTTGCACATGCTCAGACACAAACTTTCCAAATACTCATGCCCAAAGGAATATCTGATTCATTAATTGAACAAAGGAAACACAGGCTTGAGGGCCTTCCCACAACGTGAAGGTTTCAAATGTGTGTATGTTTATATGAGATTTCGTGTTAACTCAAATTAATCAGTTTTGGAGTTAATAGTATGTTTTGTTTCTAAACAAAAAAAGTAAAACAATCTGTCTGTGCGCGCCTGTGACTCCAAAGGTGGCATGTCGAGACTTCCTAAATAAGTGGGTTTGGGCTTCTGTTTTGCATGGCACAGACCTTTTTGTATCGGGAAAGTTTAGGATATGTGTATTTATATGAGATTTCGAGTTAATCCAAAATAATTGATTTTGGAGTTAATGGCACATTTTGTCACTGCAAAAAATTTTTTTTTTTGAGTGTTGAACCTAATGAATGATGGAAGTTAAAGAGCCTACTTTTTAGGGACAACTTAAACATGCTGTTCTTGATCTGATTTTATGTCCCAAAACGAAGGCATTATGTCATAAATTTTCTTTGCAAAAAACCCATTTGCTTGAAGAACTTGAATCAACTGCCGATGATTATAATTTTAAAATCAATAATGAACTTGGGCAATCAAGAGTCTAGCCTAGTCATTGTCGAACCGTTGGTTGGATGTATGGACCAAAAATTTTTTTTCTCCCAAAACCAAGCATTGTATTTTGATGAAACTCTGCATCCCTTGTGGGGGATAGTTGTCAGCTTTAAGCAATCTCCATGGGAATGAATAATAAAATGTTTGTCAAGCAAGCAAAAATGGCATCATATCTTTGATCTTTTCTCTGTTCCAACCTAGCTACCTTCACCAAGTACATGCTTAATTATATATACTGATCACTTGGACTATTGTTTTCCTTTTCCATTTTTTTCTATTGAGAAAAGACCAACTACCCTAACAACCAACTTAACTACCAACTACCCTAACAACCAACTTAATTACCTCTCCTAATATTCATAGGAGCTAAATATACCAACCCACAAAAGAAAAAAAAAAAAACATATAATGAAAGGAGAACCTAAAACAGTTTAACTCAGTTGATTCATGTCATTTATAGAGGTAATATCCAACACATTAAGAGTTTTAAATTTTATTACCTTTAATTTTTTTTTATTCCTAAATTGCAACCTCCTTTAAAAGAAAAAAAAGTAGGAAATAAAAGAGAGAGGATGATAGCCAGGAAAGGGAGGTGTAAGATTAATTGAAGGTAATAATAATGGTAGAGATAAACAATAATGTTCTTCCAAACCACCAAGATTCTGTATCTTTCATTGACATCAAGAAATTTGATAGTTCCTATTCAATTGGAGGAGAAGTTTGGAATAAATCATGGCCACTAATTCCTTTTTCTTTGCCAAATGCCAACCTAAGCAACCAAGTGGAGTATTGAATTCTGATTCTAGCATTAACAAATATAGAAAGGAAATTAAGGAGACATTCAAGGTTAATATAAAGATAATATTTGAAATAGAAATGATCAAATTCATTGATAGTGAAAATTTTAAAATTATCAGAATTAGCATGATGAAACATATTTTTTAGGGCATATATAGTAAAAATATTTTTTTGACAGTGGAATATATAACAGCTTCTTAAGTCTTAACCCGTTTATAGAATTAAAAAATTTTATTGTTTGAATAAAAGAAACTCTGAATATCTAAATAATAAAAGAAATGCTTAAGACAAATCCTCTCAAATACAATTGAAACAATAATCATTGTATTGCCTACTAATTCATCTTCTCCTATACATGCTTGTGCCTCAACTACAGAGATTAGTACATAGCTGCTGAACCTGGGAAGAGTTTTCACCTGATATTGTATAGATGTTGCTTTTCCCATTGCTTATGCACGTCAAATTCAGTTGATTCTCGTATTGGATCGACTGCAATTAAATTAGTGAAAACATTAATAATATTTACTTTTCAACTAGTGAACAAAGTATAAAGACTGTGATAGGAGTAATAATGGTTTTGATTTTTTTGAATATTATATAAAATTATAAAAGTTTTAAAATTCGATCTAAATTCAAATCAAATCTTCATATGATTCGAATTGATCAATTTGATTTAATTGGTTTTAAAGTTTTTTTTTTTATTTTATATATATTATTATAAAATTTTAATATATTTAAGTAAATTTTGATATAAAATATTTATTTTATTTTATAAAAATTTAAAAAATATATAAAAACTAAAAATTTATATAATTTCGTTCGGTTCAGTTTTTTTTTCATTTTTTACCTCCTGATTCGAAATTCGATTCACATTTAATATTTGAATTTGATTTGAACCAAATAAAAAAAAATGATCTGAAATGAATCAAACACTATAATTTTGAATCAATTTTTATTTTATCGATTTTTTTTCTCACCCCTCAACTATGAATATAGGGCCATGGAAGCTATTAGCTGTCCATATTTTCCAGCAATATGCAGAATTATCGTGAACAAGAAAATATTAGTTCAAATTAATGGGTGACAAGCAACTTGATTAAAAGAAAGGGTTAAAGGGATGAATAGTACATTTTAGCAAGACCCTTTATAACAATATATTGAGATATTGCGATGCTTTAATCTGGTTGAGAATGAACAAAAATTAAGAAACTAAACTGATAAGGCATAAGTAAAATGGAGCAGCACCACTCACCTCACAATACACTTTCTGTGTTTTGCAGCTCCACAACGAGGTCGGGATGCAAGTCACATAATGACACCAAGAACAGTGATCATTCAAGTTAACCCCCCGAAGGAGCATAACTAGGCCAACAGTCAATCTAGGAAAAAATTATGAAACTTGTGTTAATCTTCCCTCAATGATTGCGCATCAGCAAAAGTATATTAATCTTCCAGTTGTTTATACATAGAAGCATGGGGTTCTGGAAGTAATAATAGACGAGATCAAATGAATGGTGACAGAAATCAAGTAGCTTGAGAGAAGAATCTGTTTAAATGTCCTTCAAATACATTTAGAAGGTCATGAAGATGCGTTCTTTATTATTCTGGGTACTTACCCGATGATCAATAGTATCAGAGAGATGAGCCACAGGACATACTGGTATGGTTTGTGTTTAGGTTTTCGAGAACCTGTAATGTATCCTAGAGGAACATGTTTCTCACTAACATATCCAAACTGAGGGCGGATTAGAAACACAAATCCAAGGAGAAACCCAGAAAGAAATCCCCCAATATGAGCAAAGTTATCCACGTGTGGGAGGATTCCCACTGCTAGATTTAGTACGATTATTAAAATGAGAGTCAACAGCGCTGCTAACTGCACGTAGAAACCAGAAACTGTAAGATAATTTGCTCACAGATGTAACAAACTCTGAAGAATGAAATCATACGTGCCTTATTTTCATATATTGTCCAGTTTGTGATGAGTTCTGAAAGCATGCTTCCTAGTAAACCAAAGAGTGCACCAGAGGCACCCACTGATGTACCAGTCTGAATAAAAAGAGATGACATCAAACTCCCACCAAAACCGGCAATTAGATAAAGCAACCCAATTCTCACTGCGGAAAGATTTCAAACTGGAGTTAAGATTCAATACCTTTAAACTAGTAAAAGAACTTTTCAATAAGTAAATTGAAGCATTTTCAAAAACAAGTTCATGAGGTTCTTTCCCATCCTTCTCTACCCATTATCGTAGAAGAATGCTGATTTCAGGAACTTAGAAAGTTTCTAACTCATTGCAGCGGTAACGTTCTGCAGGTCAATGCTATCCCAGTATGCAAAACAGCAGCAGAGTAATTGATGCTGTAGTTAATGGCATACATAGTCCAACTGAGATAAAAAAGCCATAAGAAAGCACTACATCTCAGTTGGTTTCGTGTGGTTGTGCTTAAATCAAGCACCCCTAACTGCAATCAATAGCCCTTGTCTACTATCGTGGTAAGCATATCAAAGTCCAAACTCGTATGAAACACACATTTGACCGCGAGCCCCGGATGTGACCTTTATCAACAAATGCAGAATGTTCTTTCAACCACTAAGCAGCTGTGCAGACTCTTTCTAGTGCGTGTTTGTAATCTATGTTTCTTCAACCAAGTTCTTCGTTTCTAAAATTATGTAATGTGATCTGAAATTAACTGCAATAATTAGCCAACACAGGCATGCATTTGCTATGATGATGTTGAATTCAATTTTTAAAGGGCTCGCAATATTTTACGTTTATTGCAAAGATGATTTACTCAATGCAGAAAATAAACAAAATTAAAGATAATGCAGCTCTGTAGAGTGATATATTTGAAGGCCTGATACAACCACTCAAATAGTTTTACACAAATTAAAATGGAAATAAATAATAACTGGCTATAATCTGATATATGCTGATCAAAAGAAAATGAATTAATGTTATGACCAATTTAGTTTGGTAACTAGGACAGTAATTAGTCATAGAAATCTACCATACACACATCTCAATTTTGTAAATCACCAAGATTAAATGAAGTAGTGCGTAGTCAGTCTTAAGCAGTAAATGCTACGCAGGTTGATGTCATCAATGATAACAAAGTTAGGCTGGGAATAAGATGCATACCAAACCCAAATTCTTGCTCAAGTTGAATTCCAATGAATACAAGACTCAACATGTTGGCAAGTATGTGGAAAACCCCCGCGTGCAACCATATACAAGAAATTAGGCGCCATGCTTGATGTCCATGGACAACTTTAGACACTTCTAGAGCACCCATTTTCTCTAATCTGAAGAAAAAAAAAAAAAAAAAACACATCAGGACAGGTCATTCATGAAATTGTATTTAACAACCACAGAAAATACCAGACAAATATATTTTCCTAGCTGAAAATGTAGATAAGACAAATGCAGAGGTGACTTTGGATAACATTTTTCAGACAAGAAGCCTACATATACATACTCAACAGCTTCAGTATATAAAGAAAAAGAGATCATCCTAAGAATTTTTAGTTATTATATAATCTTCAAAGAAGATAACTAAAGCAGAACTTGCAAAAACTGACCATTGATTTCTTCCTAAAGGTGGCCTATAATAAATCATGACTGACCACAGATTTCATATATCAATCTGTATAAAACCAGCGCGGCTTAGTTTATGGAGTTGCCAAATTTCAAGTTGTTTATTTATTACTTTAAATTTCCCAAAATCATTCTCTAGAAGCTAAATTAATGATCATTCCAGCACAACAAATCTCAGAAATTTCTTTTCTATGAGTAACTTCACATATTCTACTTCACGACCATTATTTCATCTGCTACGTTATCAACCTCAAACCAGCAAATAAACAATGCAGAAACATCTTAAAAGAGAAAGTAAATGTGAAAGCACATTTAACCAATCCATAATTTCCATCAAATAAAAAAAAAATCCCAAAGATTTCCTGTAAAGCTTAAATTTTTCTAAAAGACATGATAAAAGAAGATACATTTGTACAATGAGAGAGAGAGACTTACGTATAAGAAGAAGGGCCAAGGAGAGGGTTCTGTTTCAAAGGCTGAAAGGAGAACCTTCCCAAGAACCCTGCCAAACAAGAAACCGAGTTCTTGGGGCAATCATTAATGAACATTGTTATTACAAAAACGACTATATTAGCCAAAACAAAGCCTGGAACCATCCAAGGCACCCACTTTTTAAACGGCTTAAAATCAACCAACTCTTGTCCTTGCTCTCCTTGCCCGTGCATCTGTTCCTGCAGGTGCTGAAGCGTTCGCCGTCCATCAGGTGGCCGCGATGACATGGATGGCTGTGGTGCTGCTGATGCTAACATGGCGTGACCTGGTCCCTCCAGTTGCACCAAATTGTCTACTTTCTTTGGATTCATCATCTTGATTTCAATCCCAGAATCCATCCCCATCTTAAAGACCCAAAAAGAAAAGACCACTTTTTTTCCACTTCAAAAAAACATCAAAACTTCACTCTTTCGGGTTACTTGTGTTTGGTTTTTAGTCAAAGGATGCCAAAGACAAGAAAAAAAAAACATAAAGGGGGCTCCAATGTGGAAACGTGAATGAATCAGTTAGAAAAAAAAAAAAGAAAGATTTGCTTGGTTTCCTGATATTACACGGATTCTCTCTCTTCTCTTCTATGTCTTTGTTTAGAGACTTTAACAAATCCTCCCCATTATCACGGTAATTATATGTTATATTTCAGTTAAAATCATACAAACAATATATTAAATAAATAACTACTACTTTAATCATATGCAAAATAAATTATGTTTTGGTTCTGCTGTATAATTAATGGTGAGGAGGGAAATGGAATATATGTTTGTTTTTTTCTATACCATGTTGATTTCTAGAATAAAAAAAAAAAAAAAAGAAACAGAAGGAAAATGGGAAAGATGAAGAAAGCATAACTTTGAAACTGTCCAAAGAAATTGAATTATAGTAGTGAGTTGGGCTCTGTTTCTGACCAAAAGATCTTTTTGAAACGATCCCATGTTCGACACTTGTCGGAACATTGTTCTTTGGATGTTTTAATTTATGAATGTTAACAACAGATTCAAGATAAAAACACCCAAAGCCAATGGTGGTAAAACATACAAATGCTAATGAACAAATGCTTGGTGCTGGAGACTCTTTCCATTTTTCTATTAGACAAATGAAAATCTTGGTTGGTTTTCTTAATTGTTATTTATTCTTTAAATGAACAGTGACAAATTAAGATTCAATATATATCATTATATAATCACGATTGAGACATTTTCTTGATATTTAATCTGTTTCGTTACCAACAAAAAAACACAAGTTCTTAAAAAAATTTTATGCTAATACTAGGTAACACTTGGAGAGTGTCGGTTTTAATTACACAAGAAAGACAATTTAAGCTCCATTTGGAAGCATAATAGAGTTTAATCATAAAATGCAGATTCAAATATGATGAAAATTTTTAATCATGCTTTCAAATAGTGCATTAGAAGTTTGATTTCAATCTAAAGCTGGATTTAAGTTTCATTTTCATAAAAAAAAAAAAAACCATGGAAATTAATGTGTAAATTATAAGTAAATTTGGTGATAATAATTTAAGAATGGAATAGTTGTTCTTACCCTTCAAATCCATATCTCCCTTAATCTTGGCTTAATAGACAGTTATATTTGAAAAATGTCATTTAGTAAATATACTAAAATTTACAAGCATATGTTATAAAGTAGAAACCATGATAGAAAAAAAAAACTTAATTTTCAATTGCACCATTACAAACATTTAATTTCATAATTATCCTTTGAATTATCATTTATTTTCAGTTTCACCGTTGTATGAACCAAAGACCTAGCACATCAGACCCAAATTTGGGGCCACCAAGTTTGGATTGGGTTTAGATTTGATTCTACGGTTCCTTTACATCAAGTTGGCCCAATTAATCCCCAACTCCTAGGTCTCATAGTTTAGCCTTCAATAATCCAATATCTTTCATGATTAAAGCTTTTCATTACTTGGAAGAGGGGCTCCTAGGCCAAGGTTTGATGCACATTCACACGTATCCCAGATACTAAGCGACTGGCAGTTGTTCAACAAGTCTTGGTTAAATTTCATGGGGAGATTGTGAACATATTATATATAAGTATATATATATATATATATATATATATATATAAGAGGGGCTCCTAGGCCAAGGTTTGATGCACATTCACACGTATCCCAGATACTAAGCGACTGGCAGTTGTTCAACAAGTCTTGGTTAAATTTCATGGGGAGATTGTGAACATATTATATATAAGTATATATATATATATATATATATATATATATATAGATATAGATATAGATATAGATATATTTACCATCCTGAACAGGAAGAAGAATCAGATCCAGCTCGTATCCTTTTCTCCATGACAGGAGATGGAGCAGCAAGTTTGTTCCTGTCTCTTCCCCTGAACGCTTGGTTGTTTCCCTTATGCTCTTGACAATCGGAAATGAGTCAACAGTTTTATCCTCAGCATTCTCTTCCTTTGTAATTCGGAAACATTTTCAGTTCCTTGTTTGTTGGTCGCTACCTTTGGGATGATGATGGTTTTATGAGAGACTATGATGCAGTTAATCTTGTCAAATGGCTTGCAGCTAGACATAAATGGAGAAAAAAATGTGGGGTAGCGACCATTTATTGGGATTTCAGGAGAGTCCATAAAAATGAGCCTGAAAGGGCAATGAACTTCTGAATCCATGAACATGACAATGTTGGTAATTGAGTCAAGTTATTGAAAACACTGTTGCACATCATCAGAAAGCGTGAGTAGTCCAACGGTTAGGATAATTGCCTTCCAAGCAATAGATCCGGGTTCGACTCCCGGCTGACGCATTAACAATATCTTTTCTTTTGGCTGAGGCTAAAATCCATAACCAAGCAAATCAGATATTTAGGCTCGCCATCACAACCTCAAAGCTGGGGGAATTCTGGTCAAAATCCCCATCAACCTATATAAACCCAAACCCTCAAACAACGCCGCCGCCCCCCTCCCCAAACACTTGAAGATCAAAATCAAATCTTTCAAAATATTTTTGCCTTTTTAGCGGCCACAATATCATTTCCGGTTTCCAAACGCCAAATGTTCGCTTCGCCACGGCAGTCGTAATAGCAACCAAGTTTTTCTTTTAATTAGAACTGAGCAATTTTGATTAATTCAGTTCAAAATTTTCGAAAATTTATTTATCCAAATTAATCTATAAATAAAACCAAATAGATTGAATACTAATAAAAAATTAAAAAAATTTGAATCGATTTAATCTTGTGAGTTTTAGCTAATTTTTCAATATAATCAGTTTTAATTTTTGATAAAAAATAAATTTAATAATTCTTTTATAAATTTTTATGAAATAATTATTCAAAATATTTTTTATAAAAAACGTTTTGAATAATTTTAAAATTTTTTTTAATAAGATTATTAAAAATATTTTTAACAAAAAATACTTTTAATAATCTTTTTATAAATTTTTTGAAATAAGTATTTAATGTATCTTTTATAAAAAATACATTAAATAATCAAAATTTAATGAGGTTGACAAAAAACGCATTTAATAATTTTTTCATAAATTTTTATAAAATTATTACTCAAGGTATTTTTTATCAAAAAATTCTTAAATAATTTTGAAAAAAATTTAAAAAAAGTTATTAAAAATATTTTTGATAAAAAATATCTTTAATAATTTTTTCATAAAAATTTACGAAGTAATTATTTAAGATATTTTTTATCAAAAATATTTTTAATAATTTTATAAAAAAAATTTAAAGAAAAAAATTTAAAGTGATTATTAAAAATATTTTTGATCAAAAATATCTTTAATAATTTTTTTATCAAAAATACCTTTAATAATCACTTAAAATTTTTTTTTTGAAATTATTTAAAATATTTTTGATATTTTATATAATTTTCTCGACGTGTTTATTCGATATATTTTTCGGAGAATGAGTAAGTGACCGAATGGGTGTTTAGGTGAGCTACAAAGCTAGGGAGGGTTGAGTACTTGCATTGGCAGCCAGTGCCCAATGATTGATCGAGAAATGACTGAAAGGGTGAGGCCGTGAGGGTGAGTGTGTCTGACGATTTAAGTTTGGGGTTTGGGATTGCGTGGGTGAAGATGAGCCGGTGATGACCATCTTTTTATCAAATGTAAAAGATAAAAATTAAAAGAATATTAAAATTATATTAATAAAAATATAAAATATTTTAATAAAATTTAATCGATTTTTTCGATCGATTCGATTCGTAATCTTGAAATAAAAAACTGTCCGCTTAAATCGATTTAATCAAAATCTTAACCGATTTAATATATATAATCGAAAAAACTGAAACCGATTTAACTTATATATCGGCTTTTGATCGGTTTTTTTCAGTGAAACCCGATTTCTGCATAGCCCTAGTTCATGGCTGGCACGTGGCACTCCATTAGACCTCTCGTGATCGGATCCACCGTCGTAAAGCTACCCTTATCCGGCGCCACCCTGACCAAACCTCCGTTTTCAGTTCGGGTCACGAGTTTCCCGGCCAGAAGCCATTCCCTACCGCCAAGGAGGAGGGTCCCTCTTGCATATTCGTTGGCCCTATCGAAACCGCCAGTTAAGAAACCTTAGGAGCTCTGTATCTCCAAATAAGAAACTTTATCGCTTTTCTCTAATTTTATTTTAAAAATTAACCAAATTCTAATTGAATTAATCGAAATTTGTTTGTGTAAATCATTAGGCCCTGGATGCTGATTACAGTGGGGAGCCTTTGATAGTTGATAACATGTTTGATAGAGTAGAGGTAACTAACTTCATGTAAATCTTTAATCTTTTATGAGTTAATTTTGACTGATATATTGTGAATGATTTTTTGATGCAGTTAAAACTACGTTGGTATGGTTCAAAATCGGTTGTTAAGTATCCTCGTTGCAGTATAAGGCAACAATCTACTTATGCAGATGCAGAGGTAATTCTCTTTAGAATCATATTGTAATTGTTTGCATATCATTGTTGTTTTTGTTTTTTATGATCTGTTCAATGCTTTATCTACGTTGTGCATCAGCACTGTGATCAACAAATCAGGATGGGACATATTATTACGGATTAGTAAACTGGTTTGGACATGACAAATTTTAATGATGTTGCTCCTGATTAGTTCAGCTTTATAGCTGATGTTGTAAGGTCTTATATAATACTTTCTCTGTGTGCTGGATGTGTTGCGAAGTTTGATTTTTGATCCATTTTAGGGTTTTGTTGTTTCGAAAATGGTGTATGTGCAGTTGTGTCTTTTCTTTTGTATTTGTATTTTCTCTGGTTGAATATTGAGCTTCTGGATGTAGGGCAGGAAGATTTATCTCAAGGTTTGGCATTAGCAAGCATATGGATCCTGATTTTTGCATTTGGATGTACATTGTGTCTTGTGCCTATCATTTACACCATTAGTCTAGCATATCAAGATCCATTCAGTTCGGATATTTCCTGTGGTAGCCAAGCATCTAATTTTGAGTTTCTTGCCACTGTTAACGGCATTCTCTTCATGGGCATTGGGTTGGTGGTTGGCTATCCACTTGCATCAGCTGCTGTAAGACTTCTAACAAAGCAATATTTATCCTGCTTTTGACTACCCACAGAATGAAGTGTACTATAGAATCTTTAAAAAAGTGTTTGATTTAGAATATTGACTTCTGATGTTGAATAATTTCAGTTGGGTTGGGTAAGTCTTTAAATCATAAAAAAATAAGTTGAAAATTTTATTGTCATCTGTAAATATGTTGATATCAATTTCTTAAAAAGAATTTTGTTCTACTGACCCGAGAATCGTACTAAATAAATCACACTCTCTCCAGTTCGAGTGCTTCAAAGGCTGCGGAGAATTGACTTGGTCGCTCTGAAGGGGGTATGCCCGAATTGTGGGGAGGAGGTGAGTCTTAGCTTGCATTTGTTTTATGTCTCAGAACTCAGAAGGCTTTATGTCCCTCTTTTCTCTTCAACTTATCTCTAGACCTAGACATTGGATCCACTCCTACAAACATAACCACGATTAGGCTTCCAGTCAGTCTTAACTGATTTTAGCATTTGCCTATAGGTATTTGCATTTCTCAAATCAGAAAAATTCAATAATTCCCCCCATAGAGCAGAGTGTCATGTTTGTGAATGCACGCTAGAGTTTCGTGCCAAGGCTGAGGTAGTGTAGTCTGCTTATATTTTATACCCGAATAGTATATTCTAATCATGTTTTCTTTTTTGACTGATTTAAGTGAGGAAATAAGGAGGTAGTCAAGTTTTAGAAAGAGAATATGTGTGAGCTTTGCTGTCATCATTTCATTCTAGGTATCTTGATGGTTTGTAAGAAATGCCTTCATTGGACATGCTTTACTATCATAACTTCTTTAGCTGATTCAACACTATGTTTCTTAGTTGTTCAGTGCTTAAATCACTTAAATCAGCATGCCATTTTGGTCGATTTCTTTTCATAATTTTATGATTTATATATGATAAAAACTCTCTATGAGGAGTATGATTGGGGAAAACCATTCAGTTATTTTCCCAGGACATACGCATAGGGTTTTTGGTTCATGCATACGCATAGGGTTTTTTGTTCATGCAGGTGATGGTTGTCATTGTGGAGCAACCTGTCTCGAGAATCGGGAAAAGATAGGTATATGGCCATGTATATCTCGTCTCAAGAAGAGGTAGAAGTCGGAGGCGGATGTGATTCATCTGCAACTGTTAACAGAACTATAGAAGCATAATTTTTTCCTCTTCGATTTTCACTCTCTTTGAGGGATAAAATAAGAGGTTCTCAGCAGAAGTTTTTGTTACAATTAAATGTGCTGCTGGTGCTGGACCTATGGTGTAGAATTAACTGATGAGACTCTTAAAAATATTTGTATATAAGACTTTAGTATCTTTCTTTGAAAAAGTAATTTATTATCTTTTGTTGTTTGAGATTGCTTCCAGGAAGAGATATTTTTGGCCCCGAAGTGTGAAGCTTTGAGCATCAGCATGGATGGTAGGCCTCTTTTTGATCTTCATTCAGCTGCTTTGTAAAACATAAGAATATCTCAAGAAAACATCTAAAGTTTCATACAACAATGATTTGAGGTGCATGTCATGGAACAAAACCAAAAACCATACAGATTTGGCATTAAGATGATATTAACCAGAAAGTTCGCTGGCAACAGATAATTTGAAGCAAGAAAAACAATGTTTTCATTACGATCGGGCGCTTGTACCACGAACAGCTAAATTCAGTGGGATATTTATGAAGGTAAGACTGAAATCAAACATGTATATACCATGATAAAAAACTAGCTTGATGATCAGTAAAACCAAAATGTTGCACGATGAAACGTGAAAAGCAATAGCTATTGGCATTTCTCAAGTAAGAAAGCTTCTCATTGTTTTCGGGAAATTGATGATACAAAGCATTTCAAGAGTGGGCGAAGCTGTATACCAGAATACATGCCAAAGAATTATTAGTGATTAGAGTCTTAATAAACCGAACATGTACGAATGAATGTATATTTATGGTTTGTTCATTTATTTTTAGATATGTTTATGTTCGATTCATATTTATCAAAAAAGTTACTTTATTTGTTCATGTTTAGTTTATTTAAATAGTAAATTATTTGTATTCGATTCTTGTTTGGTTTAATTAAAGAAAACGAGTTCTTTCGCGAACATTAAATGAACATATTTACGCACATATATAAATGAACATATTTATGAACAATAAACAAATTATAATCAAATAAATTTAAACAAATAAATCATAAACAAATATAAACGAATTCAATCAAACAAAAACGAATCTTAAAATATAATTAGGGTAAAAAATAAAAATATAATTTTATTAGTATTATTATAAATAAATAACAAACGAACAATAAATGAATGAATTTTAAATAATTTTATTCATGAATATAAATGAATTAAATAGATTTTTATTTATATTCAATTTGTTTAATAAATGAATATAAAATATTATTTAATATCATTTGTTAAATTTACGAATAAAAATCGAATATATTCACGAATAATTCATCGAAAGCTTTATTCATTTATACCTTATTAGTATTCTAAGTGTCAACCAATCTATGATTTTATCAAATTCTAATCACCGAATGTATCAACAATTCCGGCCAATTACACCAGTGTAAATTCCAAAAGCCCCATTCCTGCTTACAATTAGCTCGAGATCATTACAAAAGCATTCCTTTCGGGCTTCAGCTCACATCGTAATACAGCATCTAAATAACTAGCGAACTCGCCAAACTTGGAACAGATTCAACAATCAAGACGAATCCAAAAACACTGCAATTGCTAATGCATGTAAACATTTCAAATGAAGTCAATAAAAATTAACGATAAAAAATTAAGGGGTAATCTTGATTGCAATACATCTCATCCATTAAATAAAACCATTTTTTTTATTTAATAGTAGATATAAATTCATAATAAACCTCAAAACAACCCCAAAAACTATTATCATTGCAAATTTTACGTGACACTTCTATCTTAAGATTTTTTAAAAATTTATTATGATATATAAAAATAAAAATTTAAATTTACGATATATTTTTTATATAATAAAATTATAAAATTTTTAAATTTAAATAAATCTGATAAATTAAATATGAATCTTTCATAAATGATATAAAAAAATTAAAAATTAAATATAAATTAAATATTATATTATAAAAATTAACCCTAAAATTATCAAAAAATTAAATGTTATTCGCTTTAAAATTTTAACGTTAAATGTGATTCTCACTCTGTGACTCTGCTAGGCTTGACAAGGAGACACGCGAATCCCATAGTGGATGTCCTTAGATCTCTGGAGCAAAGAATTTTCTCTTGGGCTGCGCAGGAAGCTGTTTTTTTTCTTTTATTTTTATTTTTGATGTTACTTAAGAAAAATCAAGAGTAAAAAGATTTTATACCTCACGCCATTTTCATTGACGACATGAGTTTTGATCATTGCTTTCACGTCAAGAAATCTCACACCATTTTCATTGATGACATGATGTCCTTTTTCTCTCCTATCCTATATTTTTTACATTTCACCAACTTTTTTTTTTTTTTTCTGTCAAGTTGCCATTCAATCTGCTCCATTTTAAGAGAGTAGCAAAACTTTTGTAATTAACATAAGATAGTAAACAAAATTACAAAATGTGTTTTAGATAGATAGGCTGGTGAATTAATTGTAGAATAATCACACCAATCATTTGTCAGATGGACACCAGGAGGGAAGAGGGAAAAAAAAATCGAAAAATTAAAAATCAATTGAAAATTATAAATTTTGATGTAGCTTAGATTAAATATTTTTATTTGTTTCGAATTAAATTTAAATATTAAATATATATTAAATTTGAATTAAAATATAAAAAATAAAAAAATTAAATTAAATTGAATTATATATTTTATTAATTTTTAAATTTTTATAAAATAATTATTTAAATATATTAAAATTTTTATTAAAATAATATATAAAAATAAAAAAATTAAATTAAATCAAATCGATAAAATTTAATTCGAATCAAATTAATTTTAAATTTATAAATTTATAATATTATATATTACCTACAAAATCAAACCGAATTCCCTGTTACACCCTATTCCTACCTCACATTGCCTGTTCAGTTTCACCCTCAGTTGGCTTCTTTGGTTTTCGACTGAGCAAACGATGTGACAAATGGGGATTTTTCAAAGGATTTCTCTTCATTTGAATTGAAGTATCTGAAAATCCCAGTAATTTAAATCAGCCTTGGGACAGATTTCTTGAATAAAACAACCAAAAAGTGCTGCCCTTTTCCAGCTTTCTATTCTCGGGAGCCTTTTATTTATTATTTATTATTTTTTTAACTTTTTGCCTTAAACCAAAGCAATTCTCTGTGTCTCGTAATATCCCATGGCCATGGGCCGGCTATGGCTTCCAAGGCAAACCAGCCTTTGTTGTTGTTGTTGTTGTTTATACAACCACTGTCATGCATCTTTGCCCTATGCCTTGATTTTCTTGGATTTGAGATTTCACGTTGGCAACATCCGCATTAGATTCTTAACCAACTCTCTCGCCTGTGCCATTCTTCGCCCTCTTTTTTTCTAAACTGACGCCGAGTGAATAGAACCTCTGTACTGCTTACCCACTGCCTTTTGGCCACGTGTCACCCATTCTTTCCAAGTTATCAAGAAGCTGAAATTATTATTTTTTATTTTCTCGCTATTAAGGACAAAATTTGTATGTGGGGTCCACCACTGATGTAGGACCCGCCATAAACTCTTTTCCCCTAATTTAACGGCATTGGATTCTCCGCGTTAATTTTAACGGAGATTCCTTTATCGCCGTCAAAGAATGGTTTGGAAAAAAAATTCTAAAAAAGGATCAGCCACAACGTTGTCGATAACAAGGACCAAAAAGCGACCAATGACCGCCTTTCCTTTGCCACGTAGGATTATTCGTATTTTCCTACGTGGCACTCGTATTAATACAGAAATAAAATACAGCCACAAATTTCTGCGAAGAAAAGGAAAGTAACATGCTTATCTTCCACCATGTGGTTAATTGACGAATTTGTCCTTTATGTGACCTGATTGGATCCTTCATCCTTGCCATCGGACTAGATTGTTCCTTCCTACCGGTCATAACTGGTGAAGTTTATGGTGAATACCGATAGGTCCGGTAACCTGGGGTCTGGTATAAGTGTTGGGGTTTAAGCAGAAGTTGGGTGATTTTCAGAGGGTTTTGGCGATCAGTGACAAAACAAAGAGAAAATAAATTATTTTCTTTTTGAATTAAGAATTTTGAGAGAATCCCAAATGGCTTTTGTTTAACATACACAGAGAAACCTTCCCCTTTTGTTTTCGCGGGAAAATATGGGATAGAAAATGGAAGAGAGTATTGTTTTTTCCTACTGGGAAGAAAATTTTCAATTTTGTTAGTTCTTTCTGCGATCTTACGTTTAGCTGCGAATTTCGTGTTTTGAGCGAACATTTCATTGTTTAGAGGTGAGAAAATCGATTTTTTGTTGATTTTCCGTAGCGAATTCCCAGAAAGTTCTAATATTTTTCATGTGTGTTTTTTTTTTTTGGTCAAGGTGGGTCCTTTTGTGTTTGGTTGCCGAGAAATGGTGAGAAAGTGGAAGGAAAATTGGATTTTGGTTGGTAATTCGAGACAAAGTTGTTAAATGACCCCAACGTTTTAATCTTTTTTAGCTTACTAGTTTTAAGCTTTCAAATGCATGTACCTTTTGTCTCTCTGTTGTCAATTTTCTTCTGAAAATTCTTAAATTTTGTCTCTTTCTAACGTTAAATTCTTCTGTTTTCGATAATTTGGTTTATAACTTATTCGATCTGGGATTTTTGAGACACTTTATAGGAAAAGCCGAAGACAGGATCAAAGATTCTTTCTTTTTATCAGTTATTTATAATTTTTTTTTTGTTTTTCGAGATGGATTTTTGTTCAGGGTTTTAGATCTTCTTAAAAGCAAAATTGTCTGGGATTTGATCTTTGGTGGTTTAAGGGTTTTTCTTTTTAAGTTTAATTTGCTAATTTCTCTTTCATTTATTCTCCCGTTCTCTCTTTTGAATTTGGAAAATTTTGATATTTTGAACAGAGAATTTTTGGTTTTTAAATGTCTCGATCAGTTCTCTTCTTTTTCAATGTTTTTCTTAATTTCTCAGATTTATGGTTTTATTTGATGCATAAGATTTTTTTTGGTTTTTGAAATATTAAGTTTCATAGAAGGCCCTTTCTTTTTATTGGAGGTGGGGGGTTGATGGTGGTTTGGATTTTCCATTTTTCATCAGCTCATGTGGATCTTTTTGAAGTTATAATTACAGGATTGAGTCAGTGCCCTTTGCTTTTGGGTTTATTGACAATTGTGTTAAAGTCACTGTAGGTTTTTTTATTTTGGGGGGGGGGTGAATAGATGGAGTTAGATGTACAATCATAAGCACAGCTAGCGATTTTGATTGTTTGTGGCTGACTGGATGTGGATCCAAATACAGTGGCTTTTGATATATAGATGTTTTTACGTGTAATTACTTTTTATTAGTTAGAGGGTTGCCCTTTGCTTGGTATTGGCATATGAGTTTTATTTTGTTATGTGTTTTTAATTTATTTTTTTACTATTTTCTCATAGAAGGAAAATTTTCTGTACTTTGATCATTTGTCGTGCCTTGAATTTCCTTTTCTGTTTTCTAATTTATTTCCTAAATGGTAGTGGCTTTTACTGTTGATTATAGATTCAATTTATGTCATTTTGATTAACTCTTGCATTCATCTCTTGTCAGGGTCTAACCTTAGTTGAGACATATACTTGTATCTCTTGGAAATTGATTTAAGAATGCTGGTGAATTGCATATGATGGGTTCTTTGTGGTGTGATCTTTGAGATATGGTGTTGCATAAGAGGTTAGACTATGGATTCAATGGCTATCAGGTGCCTGCTATTCCGCGAGCAACCAGATCAGCCAGGGTAATATATTGTTTACCTCTCTTTCCTGTTCTGTTTGCAAAAACACTGATCTATTTTAAATAACTACCATTATTTCTTTTTTATAGAAAAGGGTTCCATTTAGAAAGAGAGTTGATGATCAAATAAGTGCATTTGACTTACTGGCTACTGTAGCTGGAAAGTTTTTACTAGATAAAGAAAGTACTCCTGCTTCTAGTAATAAATTGAGTGCTGAAGATCAGTCTGCAGTTGGGAAAAATACTGTAAAAGTGGAAAGGCGGGATGGGGATCGGTCATTGAAGCTAGAAACTTGCAAACAAGACAGCACTGATAGGGAATTATTGGTTTCTGAACTTGTTTTACAAACCAATGATCCAAACTATAGTTCTAGGAAATCACAAAGCATTCAAAATGATGCCCATTTTGGATTTGCCTCTGTTATATCAACTTCTGATTGCTCAGAAAGAGTTGATGCTCAGAAGTTGATGAATGGTAAAATCAAGAATGAAATGGGAAGTTTGTCTTGTAAGGTAGAGACAGGTTCCTTTGTGTGTGGGACAGCCGGTGATTTTATTAAACCAGAGTCTGAAATTAAAGGGCTGATAGATGAGGAGCTGGATAGAGCTGATAAGGTTTCCATTGTAGAATTGGCTGATACATGCCCCTTAGAGGATCCAGTAGTCGTGGATGGTAAACCTCCCGCTCTAGTTAGTTCAGACAGTAGTGGTAAGTCATGTTCATGTGGGGACCACAATCCCCTTAGTTCTTTTCCTGCAAAACGGGATGATGTAAATGTAGTTAGTAGAGATGATGACGAAAAGTCTTCAGGTTGTACTCACCCTAGCCCAATAAAAAAATCATTTAGGCCAACACCTCGTATTGGAGACCGAAGAATAAGGAAGATACTGTCTTCTAAGTACTGGAAAGTAGCTCCAAAATTGAAGGATGTGACGTATTCCAATTCTGGTATGTGGCTTCTTGTATTTAAAATCAATGCAACTTTGAGAAAATTGTCTGGTACCAGTTAAAATAGGATATTGACAACTGTGTAATATTTTAATGAAATGGATATGTTGATCCTTCAGATGAGAATTTGAAGTCTGCTTACTGCGATAGGCATTTAAGATATGAAAGAAACTACCCTTTCAAAAAAAGGAAGTTTTTACACTGTAGCTCAGTGTCAAATTCGGATGGAGGAATCAGCAGTGAGGGCATTTCTTATTCACCCGAGAAGAGAATCAATGGAAATGCTTCCAGTGTATATTCAAAGAAGCATGGAGGTGATTTGCATACTTTTCATCTCTAGCCATTATATTCTTGTCTTGGTGTTTATTGCTAACAGCAGTATTTTGCTAACTCATTCTAAATCTTTGTGGAGTCACTGGAGAATCATCTTCACTAGCAGACCAACACAAATCTCACTCTAGGGATTCTCACGGTATGGGAGGCTTTAATGGAGTGATTCATATGTCCTCTTTTCACTTGATTGGTGTCTGACATTCAAAGAGTTTCTTACATCAAGATGTCTTTCCTTTTACTCAGTGAAGCTTAGGATCAAATCTTTCAGGGTGCCAGAATTGTTTATTGAAATTCCAGAATCTGCTACTGTTGGTTCATTGAAGGTATAATGATCTATGATTCTGATAATTGTGTTATAAGTGATTGGCTGTTGTTCATTTTAGTCGAATGTTGGTATTTGGCAGCAGAATGCTTAGAGATATTTTTGGCTTTTAATTTTTTTTATACTGGCTAATGGAGCTATCTTGGATTTTCTTATTGCATTTTGCTACGTGAGGACCTTGAAGAATTATGTCTATTAGTTTCACTATGTGCAAGTGTGTTTATGTCTTTCTGGCAGCACCACCCATTTGGGTAGTGTCTATTGTAAATTGTAATTCTACTTGTTGCTTGTTCATTAGCATTCCTTATGATGTCAAATTGATCTGTAGAGGACTGTCATGGAGGCAGTGACAGCGATACTTGGAGGTGGATTGCGTGTTGGTGTACTTCTTCAAGGAAAGAAGGTTAGAGATGACAATAAAACTCTGCTGCAGATGGGGATTTCTTGTGATAACCAGATGGATGCTCTGGGTTTTAGCCTGGAGCCTAACCCTTCACGAAATTCCCCATCTTTATGTCCTGGAGGTTCTCCAATAATGCTTCCCTGTGATACCCCTCTACCTCTAGCTAGGTAATAAATATAGTTTTACGAGTTTAGCCGATATCTACACTTATGTAATGGTTTAAAATATGGTCTCACTAGGTGGTTTTTTTTTTTTTTGGAAAAAAGGAAAATGTTGCAATTGCTAGCAATTATTGGAGCTATGATCTTCTAGGATCTAGTTTGTTCTCCTAAATGCAGCCCCGAATAAGAGGCTGACTTTTTATTTGATAACAGTATTATGTTTCATGAGGCTGCATGGATTAGATGCATGAAGCTTGTTGTTGATCATGGAAAGTTGTTGCATGATAGTTACCATGGTCCATCAGATATTTAGCTCTTACATGTTAGAATTCAAGATTCTTACTCCTATCTCTCTCAAACATTCTAGGCTATCAAATCAATTAAGACTTATTTGGTTATTCTTCAGATTCAGTTTATGATTTAATACTTTTTGTTGCTAGATATCCAGCAACTTCCGGTTTAGGTAATCAGGTTAATTGTGATGCCTCACCTGAGCCTCACATGCCTATTTTGGGCAACTTTGTTGAGAGTGATCATGATTCTGCACCCTCACCTACTGACATGTCATTTGACAAAGGCGCAACTGATTCTAAAGCCCTGGTAGCTGTGCCAGCAATGACTATGAAAGCACAAGCTGTGGTTCCAGCTCATAGGAAATCTAAGTATTCTGAAGTTGTGCAGCGTAGAATTCGTCGACCTTTCTCTGTTGCTGAAGTTGAAACTCTGGTTCAGGCTGTTGAGATTCTTGGAACTGGAAGGTATGTTTGAACCTAATGAAGAAACTGAGGAGCTGTTGAGATGTGGTCGAGTCTTTGAAATTGGCTACTTTGCTAGTATTCAAATTGATTCAGCATGATACCCAATCGGAATTTTGTATAAATCCTGGCCTCAGTAGCTGCTCTAGGGGAAAATATATGCTCTGAAGATACTTAAAATTCTGTTTTCTTTGCCCACCACTCCTGTCCTTTACATGTAGGAGTGTGCTGGATGTAACTTAGAAACAACTGGCCTATTGTGTGGTTATACTAGACATCCCCTAAGCTATGATGGCCAGAATTTTAATGGTTTTATTAATCTGCAGGTGGCGTGATGTTAAATTAAGAGCTTTTGATAACGTGAAGCATCGCACATATGTGGATTTGAAGGTAAGTAAAAATTCTCTTGGTTTTCATATAGTTGGTGCAAAACTATTTCTTATGTTCTCTTCTTACCTCTCTCCCTCTCTCTCTCATAGTTCAGATTTTGGTCTAATTTCTAAAAGTTCTACTTGATCTGCTGATAAATCAGCTTTCTTTTCTTCTAATTGAATTCTTATATCCTGTCATATTTTCATTACTTTTATTAGGTTATTTGTTTGTTGCCCAACTGCTTTTATTTTAAACCTGATGCATTAAAATTCAAACAGTCCACTTTATGTCTTGGAACCACCAGGCAACATAGTTTAATCTGTTTCAGCCTTTCCAGCGCATAGTTGCTTGTACAACAGGTAAATGATTAGACAGCCATTACAAGCTTTTATCAACTGTGTAGCTTTATCTGTATAATTAAAAACTACCCCACAAGGAATCTTTTGAATCCTAATCTCGCACTATTTCTCCCAATATATTTGTTTATCCCTTTTACCAAGTGACCCAATGCCACTTTTTTCCTTTAGATTTTAGCTTAGTTGAATCTTCCTGCTGCATTTGATATTTCTCTGGGGAGAGTGAACAAACAGCATGAGTTGTTTTTCCTAGGCTTGACTCTTCTTGATGATTAGATCAAAAAGCATTATCACGTGGTTGTGAATTGTGATGGTATGTATTTTGGAACCGTGCAGGATAAGTGGAAAACGCTAGTGCACACGGCAAGAATATCCCCGCAGCAAAGGCGGGGAGAGCCGATGCCCCAGGAGCTCTTGGACAGGGTCCTAAGCGCACACGCCTACTGGTCTCAGCAGCAAGCCAAGCAGCAACTGAAGCCACATCAGCAGCAGCCAGAGAGCTGCCTTCTCGTCTATAACTCTGAAATAAGAGATAGTAGCAGAAGTGATTTTGGCCAAAAAAACTTAGGTTGATGATGGGTTTAGAGAAGGATTGTCGAATTATTTTCCCTTCCTTCATTGTCTTGTATTTTTATTGTTATGATGTAAAAAAGTTATGACAAGGAAGAAACAGAAGTACCAAGAAATCTGTATAATATTTGATCTTTCTCTAGCCCTGATTCTTCCCTTGAAATTAAGAGGCTTGGGCCTTCTGTAAATTGGCTGTTGATGATGGAATAAGAGCTTGCTAAATTCGAAGCACTGAATTCAGATTAAGTTTTTTCTTTATTTTATTTTGTGATCAGATTAAATTATCAATTCAATTAAAATATACCGATTCATTAAATTTTTACTTATAAATTTTTTAAATTTACAAATCATCTATCAATAAAAAAAATTATTAAAAAAAATTAGAATCTAAATATTAATGCACTTGTTTACAACTTCTACCGAACCGACCCCATCGTCACTCTAGAAACTTTCAGGACCATAATAAAACTCACGCACGGCACGAGGTGGATTGTTGAGGCTTGTGCCATGCCGTGTTTTTGGGTGTGGAAGAGACTGAGTTTACACGTGTTCTAAAAATTAATGAAATTGTCAACTATAAATTTCTACAGGACCAAACATCTTTCACCTTTTTTCACGCAAAAAGTCTCTTATTCCAGATGACTTGCTAGAAGAGAATAATTTCTTCAACTGTGAGAACATAAAAATTTCCTCTAGTTTCATGCGTGCGGCACACATAAATGATTGAAGAAATGAAAAAAAAAAATTATATAAAAAATTTAAATTTATATAAAAATATCAAAAATATTAAAATATATTAAAAAAAATGATTGGATTCCTGCAATGGAATCATATGCATCAAATGCGGTTTTTGTGTCCAATTACATAAAATATAAATCAAAATATCGTATAAAATATTAAATTTTATATATATTATATTTTATATAAAAATTATATATTATAATTCATATTAATATAAAAATATAATACATATATTTTAATTTTATTAAACTCATATATAATTATTACTAAAATTTTAAACTATCACATTCATATTTTTTATTCATATTATATTCGTATCATATTATTTTATCATATTTTAAATTATTAAATCTAATCATATATTATATATAATATTATATTACAACATACATAGAAATTTGATAAAATTTACTTATGTAAATGTTTAGGTGGATAACTTATATTATTAACATGTAAGATAGTTCTAAATAATTTTATCCAATCAATTATTCAATTTTTAAAAATTTTAAAGTTTCAAAATTTACATTTATCAAAATTTTTGAATGTATATAAATTTTATCCTAATTTAAACTTGAAAAAAAAGTATCGCATATCTTACTCTTACTCATTTATATGAAATACAAATTTCAAATGATTTTTAAAGGTTAAATCTCTAAAACTTAGTAATTATAAAAAATCACACACAATCTAAATTAATATTTTAAAAAATTTAAATAAATAAAATTTATGATTGAATCACTGTTATTTAATAATATTTTTATATTTATTTTTCTATGATTTTTAATAAAAGAGAAAGATATTTTATCTTAATTTAAAATTACACATATATCTATTTTTAAAATTATATTAACATCTTTTATCTTAATTTAAAATTAAATTTGGATAAATTAAAATTTTAAAATTAAATAATTATCAAATATATATTTATGATTTTTTCTTACAATCGATATTTTCTTCTTTATTAAAGATAAGCGATCAGATATTTATCACAAAAGTTTGACATGATAAAATTTTAAAATCAAATATGAAAAAATCTTTCATGATATGTCACATGTATAAATTTTAATTTTCATACTAAAATAATATATACTTTTAAGAGTGTATGTAATTGTAAAGTAGAGATTAACTTTTTTATTAAGATTTGTATGTAATTTTACTTTTATAATTCAAAGCTTTTATAATATTTATTGGAATTCTTTTATAATAATTTTTATATTTGCAATTTTTGTAATTTTGCACTACAAATTATAAATTGTTATAAATATATATATTTATTTATATATAATATAAAATTAATATAAATTAAAATTTTAAGTTATAAAAATATAATTTAAAAATTCCGTACGTGCATGACATGGGTAAAAAAAACTGGTAAAATATATTTAAATAGCATCTTTACAGTTTAAGTGTTAAAATAATATCGTTACGATTGAATTTACATTGCATTTTCTTTGTAGTTTCAAGTTAGAGAAGTTCGAATTTTTAACTGCATTCACACAATGCCTCAACCACAAACGTGATTGATCATGCGTTGCACCATTCTAGAATCAGATAAGCAGTCAAACCCATGGGCTGCATCAACATAGAAATTGGCTATCATTGTCTTTGAAGAGCGGCCACGAATGGTGGGAAAAAGAAACCACTATTTATTTCCCCATAGCAAATCGGAATAGCCCTTTCACACATCCTCAATATTTATTCTTTATAGTCTATGGTGCATATTTCAAAGTAGTAGGAAGCCAAAACCAAATTGGAAAATCCAACAGAATAGGAAAAAAAAATCAAATATAGTAAGGAAAGGTCTCAGCATGATCAGGTAATGCAAGAGAAAATTCCCTTTCGGATGGGATGGAATGAATCTGGCCTATATAACGGAGATAGATTAGCTAGATTCTTGTTGGTGTTTTCAGTTTTTTGAGCTTTGACCCAATCTAATCTGTCAAATGCATGATTATTTGAGCTATTTTTCCTTGCTTGAAGGCTATAATGTCTTTCTTTATCAGCTCTAGTCCTGACCCTACTACAGTCCAATGCAGAGTTGTCAGCTGTTTCATGATCTTGATGAACAAATTCATAGTGTAGGACACCCAACATTCCACTAGAGAAAAAATCCATTTTCATATGTAGCATTGTAAAGAATCCCGGCCTGAGGTTCCAAACAAAGAAGAAAGACAAGGAACCGGTGGCTCCAGGAGAGAAGTCCACAACAGTATTAGGTATAACTATAATTGAAGATTAATCAAATAATATTTCGGTTAAAATATCCGAAGCCAACGGTACTGTTTTGGCTTTGTTATCCATGGTTGGTATCGCGGGACATTTTCATAAAGTGACTTCAACTTTATCAAGTTTCAAAGTTGACTAATTGATTTTAAATTGAGTCATTGTCATGAGACAACACAGCCAATAGCTGCTCCATGGTGACGATGCAAAGACAATTCCGCGTTCCCACTGTGCCTTTTCAAATGGCTTGCACACCAAAAAAATGTCTTGCGCATTAAGCAACTTTTGTTAAAATGTTAAGTGCTGTCTCCAAAAAAGTCATATTTAATTAGAAGTTTATACATTAACTCGGCACTAAAATCTGTCTCAAAACGGTGAGTACGAGGTGGCGGCTGCTCTGCCTTAACTGTACTTTCCGAGAAGGTTCACTCAGAAAGCTCAACAGCTTGACTATTATAGGCGTCTTGAAATTATGGAATTATCCAGGTTCTTTGCTTAGCTCTTTGACTGCTCTTCTTTTCAACAAAGTTCTTTCCTTTCTTTCATTTATATATCTTCAACCCTTGTTCAGCCAGTTATCCTCTTTCCTATCTTGAGTTTTTCTCAAGATTTTGGCAATCAACAAGAGGGTAGAACAGTTTTTTGGTTTTTGTCAATCCAATTTCATCCAGGTTTTTTTTTTTTGCCTGTATCAAATAGGTTTCTAACTTTCTATGGATACCCTTTCCCAAGATTTTCCTAGTTTCACGTATGGGTTCAAATTTGATCATGGCTCAGTGCCAGTATATTCAAATCACAACCTTGTTAATGGGTTTGAAAACAGTCCTGAGCATATTGTTCCAACTCTGCCTTCCTTTCCAACTAGTCCAGAGTCTCTTGTTGATTCAGCTTCATCGTCAGGCATGAGTTCAGACGGACATCCCCTTGATAATATTCCTTTTGCCAATGAAATGCTCAAGTATATAAATGAGATGCTAATGGAAGAAGATCTGGAGGAAAAGACCTGCATGTTGCAGGATTGCTTAGCTCTCCAAGCTGCTGAAAAATCCTTCTATGAAGTCCTTGGCCACGAGTATCCACTTTCATCCGATCCTATCTCTCTATGTCCCAGTCAAGATCATTATAGCCCAGATGATAATCTCACCCAAAGCAGTAGTGGTAGCAGTAACAGCTATACTGTTAGTACCAACTCCGTTGAATCCTGTGGGATAGACAGTCCAGGTGAATTCAACTCCTCTTACAGTCAAACTTCTCTTATTGATTCTCTTGAAAGAACCTCTTTGTTTCCGGATTTACAAGGAGAGACCATGAAAGAGCCTTTGAGGCACTTCAGAAGAGAGATAGGGGAAGCTAGTAAATCCTCTCTCAATGTTGATAAGTTGCTTTTGGCTGCAGAAAGCAACCTATCTGGGCCTTCTCTTCCTGATGGAAGGTATCAATCACTTTCAGCATCAAGGGAAAGGAAAAATTATCAGCGTGATGATGGTGATTATTTGGAAGAAGGTAGGAGCAACAAGCAATCTGCGCTTTCTCTTGAAGATTCAGAGCAGTCAGAGATGTTCGACGATGTACTGCTTTGCAAAGGTGAACATGAGGACTGGCCAAATTGTTCTCTTTATGGGAACTCGCAGCAAAATGGGCAGCTAAAAGGGTCTAATAGCGGAACAACACGCAGAAAGAAAAACGGCAAGACAAGTGAAGTGGTGGATTTGTGGAGTCTTCTTACCCAATGTGCACAAGCTGTAGCCATCAATGACCAAAGGACTGCCAATGAGCTGCTGAAACAGATAAGTCAGCACTCTTCAGATTCAGGCGATGGAACCCAAAGATTGGCACATTACTTTTCTAATGCCCTTAAGACGCGTTTGGCTGGCATGGGGGCACCATCGTATTCGCCTCTGGTAAGCAACAGGACTTCGGCTGCTGATATCCTAAAAGCTTATAGGGTGTATGTTTTAGCTTGCCCCTTTAAGAAAATGTTTAATTTCTATGCAAATAAAAAGATAATGGAAGTTGCAGAAAAGGCAACCACGCTCCACATCGTTGATTTTGGCATTTGCTATGGGTTTCAATGGCCTTGCCTCATCCAGCGTCTCTCAGCAAGGGCTGGTGGACCTCCCAAACTTCATATTACCGGTGTTGAGTTTCCACAACCAGGTTTCCGACCTGCAGAAAGGGTGGAAGAAACGGGGCGTCGCTTGAAAAGGTATTGTGAGAGATTCAAAGTCCCATTTGAGTACAACGTGATAGCAAAGAAATGGGAAACCATCAAACTTGAGGAACTTAAGATTAAGAAAGATGAAGTGGTTGTTGTTAACTGCATGTATCGGCTAAAGAACCTTCCAGATGACACAATGGCGCCAACCAGTGCGAGGGACACTGTTCTGAAATTGATCAGAAGCATCAATCCAGAATTATTCATCCATGGGATTGCAAACGGGACATATAACGCTCCATTCTTTGTTACAAGGTTCCGGGAGGCACTCTTCCATTTCTCTGCTCAGTTTGATATATTTGAAGCTAATGTTGGTCGGGAAGATCCACAGAGGATGATGTTTGAGAAGGAAATACATGGGAAGGACATTATGAACGTTGTTGCATGCGAGGGTTCGGAGAGGGTTGAAAGACCAGAGACGTATAAGCAATGGCAGGCTAGGACTCTGAGGGCAGGGTTCAAGCTGGTTCCATTGGATCAGGAGCTCGTGAAGAAAGTGACGAATATGGTCCAATCTAGTTATCATAAAGATTTTATTGTAGATGTGGATGGCCGCTGGATGCTGCAGGGATGGAAGGGGAGAGTTATTTTTGCCCTTTCAATTTGGAAACCTGTCAGGGATTAACTCTGATTAGGAGTGATTTCTTCCAAAGCTTATTATATCATTCAGTAGACTCACTATCCTATTTGTTTTAGTTGTAAATATCAACTCCTAAAGTAAAGATTGCATGTGTGTTAAAGCTCCAATGTGCTTATTTAGAATGAATTCAAATGCATTCACAACAAGCATTTAGACAACAAATTCTATGCTTTTCTTTCATTTTTTCTTTTTCCCCCTTTTTGGAGAGAGGGGGAATTGTCTTTCCATGGATTGCCTCTATCTAGATGGCTTTCTCCACAAGCACAGTGTTTCATCCCTGGAAACAAAATTTACAATTTTCAGGAAACAATCTCCTATTGCATACCCCATCATTAGATGAGGGTATGATGGACATCAGATGGAAATCTTTTTATGTTCATTGCTGATGAATCAGATATATACTCAGGGCACAAGCTAAGTCAAGAGTGCAACAATAGAATGCTTCATAGAGATGTTATCCAAACTCAAGCTCCTCCTCCAGGAGAAAGTGAAGGAGAGATGATATGAGAGTGCTCACTGCTGCAGTTATTTAAATATAAGAATCAATTAACAGATGGAAACCAAACAACTTTCATATTGAATATGAAATGGTCTGAAGACAAATAGTTGAAGTAACATTATGGTTATGTGTCTCCTTTGAAAGACAAAAATTTTCAGTTTTTACTCTCTTGTAAGAGGGAAACAGAGGAAGGGAATTGTTCTGTTTTTGTAAGAGTTCAATTTTGGGCTGCCAATTTCTTTTTCTCGGCTGACTGGAGTTGAAATTTTAGGTCCAAAACCCATGCGGGCCCAATCTAAATGGGCCCATCGAGGTCCACCAAACCAACCTTTGTAATTTGCAAATTGCCTTTTTTTTTTTTTTTTTTTTTGGATAAATGGAAAAATTACAAATTGCATTCACTAATTGGAGAGGATAATTTGGTATTTGATAAACGTGCCTTGAATGGGTCATCCATCTATGAAGTATAAGCACAGATTTAATGATCGAGTAAAATATTAAAATTTTAGCATTAATATTGTATTTATAAAAAATTTATATATCATAATTTAATCGATATAAAAATATAAAATATATATTTTTTAATTTTATTAAATTTATATATAATAATTATTAAAATTTTAAATTATATTATCTTTACATTTAATTTTTATATCACCTTCAAATTATACCATCATATTATATTTTAAATTATTATATCTACAATGTTACATGAAAAAATAAATCAATAAATTATAAGAAAACACTTTGATTTTGGATAAAAAAGGAATTAATTAAAATCCAAATTTTATACAATTTATACTTTCACAATGAAAGGGTTCGTCCGGTTGGTTTAGGACTCATAAACCTATAAAAAGAAAAAGCAAAGAGCTTTCAATCTAACACAGATATTTGGCAATCCTCGTCTTCACTCATCAAAACCAACTCAAAGGTTTCATCTTTCAATCGGAAACCCAAAACCCATTTTTATTTTCACAATTATGTCTTAATTTGTTTCACAATGTCCTGTCTTTCAAGCTTTGTCTCTTATCTTTTCATCTTTTAAAAAAATGGTTTTTTTTTCTTCATATTTGTTTCTTTGTACAATATGTTTTTTATGGGATTATTGTTTCATGTTAAAGTCTTAATCATTTATATAAAATCAGTTGTTTTGGTTTTGGTTGATCATGGGAACTGGGTTTTGTTTATTGCTTTGATTAATATCACTTACCTTTTTTAGTTATTGACTGTTTTCTTTTATGGCCGACTTTTTAGTGATTTTCTGGGAAGAAGTTTTGAACTCGATCTTAGTGATCATGGTATGTTTAATGATTTATAGTTTTTCCTTCTCGTTTTGTTTTTGTTTTATGGTCAATGGCAATTTGGTTTGAAGGCTATTGATTGATCACAAGCTAATGTAGCTTGAACGATCTTCTATTTAGCTTGACAAACTTACAGGCTGCCTCTAGCTTATATTATAGTTTTTAGATAATTAAGATTGTTCTCTTTTATTTGCTCATTTAGTTTTGTTGATTGCAGGACCGTGGAAATTCAACATTTGAACAGTGTTATCGTTGTTAATCTGTCTCTTTCATTGATAAGGTTGGTGGGTTACACGTTGAATACAGGACACTTAGAAAAAGGATTTTTGTTGGTTTAACTTTTATTGCTATACTCTGTAGGTGATCCTATGGACACTTTTAGTTTATTGCTTGGTTAATTGAGGTGTAGAATATTCCAATTTAATGGCTACTGTTTTTTATATTAGCAAATGAAGTGCTCTTGATTTTTTGATTGTTCCATTACTTTTCCTTCCACTTTGATTCTAATTCATTTAAATCTTTACAGGCGCATCTGGAGAAGGGAGATAAAGGTATGTTGATCTTCTTCACCAATTTATGTGATACTATCCCTCTCCCAATCTCTTACCCTCACTCTAATTTCAATTTCCAAAAGTAATTTTCAAGGCAAATGACTAATTATCAAGATTGTTTGTCATTGCCAGTTATTATGCCTCCCTCAGCTCTTCATCGCCTTGGTAAGTAGATAACTCAGCTTCCTTCTTTGTATCCCGGTTAATGCATGCAAATGCAAGCCTTGTTTAACCCTAATGACTCTTCTCTCCAGCATCCTTGCATGTCGAGTACCCTATGTTATTCGAGTTGACTAATGCTCCTGCGGAAAGAATCTCTCATTGTGGGGTTTTAGAATTTGTTGCAGATGAGGGCCTGATATACGTACCATACTGGGTATGGTTTTAAATTGTCTTTATTCTTTTAATATCATGATTTAAAGATGGTGTTTTGTTGATTTTGTGCCGCTTGCTCGTCCTGCGTTTTTGTTTCAGATGATGGAGAACATGCTCCTCCAAGAGGGAGATATTGTGCAGGTGAAAAATGCTAGCTTACCAAAGGGAACCTATGTGAAGCTGCAGCCGCACGCTAATGACTTCTTAGACATCTCCAACCCCAAAGCAATGTTAGTTATCTTTCTGGCAATTTCTTATGGAGTAGCTGATACATTTATTTCTTAAATTCCTTTTCTGTTGTGTTTGCTCGCAGCTTGGAAACTGCACTGAGGAATTACTCTTGCTTAACCATTGGAGACACTATCATGGTCCCCTATAACAATAAGAAGTACTATATTAATATAGTTGAAACAAAACCCACCCCTGCAGTCAGTATCATTGAAACTGATTGTGAGGTGGACTTTGCCCCTCCTCTTGATTGTAAAGAACCTGAAAAGCCAGCACCCTCTCTACGATCGAACAATATTGCACCTAAAGGTTTTTCCCTCTTTTTTTTCTTTTCGTTTTTTAGTTTATAGAAAAAAATTTCATTGTTGAATTTGACTGTTACATTTGCAAATTATTCCATTCAACAAATGACCATTCTACGAATATTTCAGTTGAAGAAGAGCCACCAAGAAAAGTTGCCAAGTTCATCCCTTTCAGTGGTTCATCAAGGCGCTTGGATGGCAAACCCTTGACACAACCAGCTCCACTACCTGTCTCTCCCTTGCTTAAACAATATAATTCAAATGAAGCTGTTGCTTCCAAGTCATCAAGCTCTACTTCACGTCAACATTCTGGGAAGCTTGTGTTTGGTTCGAATGAAAATCAGCCCCCAGAGGAAACAACAAAAGTATGTTGTGCTATACTAGTTTAATGATACAAGTTACTCTAGTCATTCACATAAATATTTTAAGAATTCTTATTTTATTTCCCAAAAAGTCAATTCACATTTAGTTCTTTCGAATTCTTATTGGCTTTGTCCGTAGGTTGCCATGAAGAACAGTCAAGAGCCGCCTAAAGAGGAAGAACCAAAGTTTCAAGCATTCACAGGGAAAAAGTATTCACTGAAAGGCTGATCACATTCAAACTTTTATGTGGGCCATCCTTCTTTCATATTTCAAATAGCCCATTTTTTGCTGATTGAAGACCCTTGCTCCAAAGGGCCCAAAAACTTATCTAGATTTTTTTGCTAGTATACATTTCAACTAATTATATTCAGACTGATTCAAATTTTGGTATCGGCATAGGGCACATGAATGGTTACATGTCAAGGGTAAAAGAGACTGGCAAAGAGTATATAGACAAGATATTTAAATTTAGGTGTATATAAAGCTGAAAATCAGCAGTTTTTAAAGACGCTTGTGGGTATGTTCTCATTTCCTTCTTCCCTCTCCGAGAAGCAGATGCCTTCTGTTTTAACTTCAAACATGATCTATGTGTTCCACCCCATTGGTGCCTTTGTTATGTTCCTGGATAAGCTCCTTTGAATATGAAATAAGGAAATCTCCAAAATGCTTTCAAAAGTTAACGAGATTAACATAAGAAAATATGGTTTGTTTTATGATGGCTACTTTCGAGGCTGTCTCAAAGAACAGGTCAAAATGCTGGTAGTCAAACAACAATATGCAATTAAACTTGGGAAAGAGACCAATTTAATTAAATAAGATAATAAATTTTTATTCCTAGGATCCCCTCTGTTACATGTTACAAAGAGAGTGGTGAACGCACGGCAAATATATATATGGTTTAAGATCTAAGCTCTAACCGTTGTCTCAACAGAAACCTTCCCAGAATACCGGATGTTCTCATCCTTCTCATCTGCTTCCCACAGCTCTGGCAATGCTTCCCTGATGTTGTGAATGCTCTCTAATGCATAATCCACACCGTCGGTTCGATGAGAAGTTCCCACCTATATGGGTGTCATGGGAAACTAGCGAGTAAAACATTCTCAAACCAATTGAGGAATAACAAAATCTAAAGGAAAAAAAATCACCAGGCAGCAAATTATTCTTTGTAGTTAGATATTCAGTGGCTTACCCACACGGTGTTAAGGCCCATAATTTTACCAGTCTGAAGATTGCGGATGCTGTCATCAAAGAACAACTGCAAAGCAAGACATTGTAACATTGAAAGGAGTTATTGAATTCAAATCACTCCGAAAGTTTTTAGACTCTGAAAAATAAAAACATTGATTAATTTACCGTTTTCTGGGGTTTGATTTTGGCAATCTGAAAAACTTGTTCAAACGCTTTTTCAAATGGTTTGCAGACAACTGGAGTGCTTGGAAGTTCAAGATCAGAGTCAGGACGAGCACTGTAGTTACTGATGTAAAAAATTTCACTGTTTGAGATGAAACCATCAGCAGAAGAGTTGTCTTTGTTTGTGGGATTCAGAGTCTCAAAGCATATAATCCCTTCAAAGCAGTCCTCCAATCCCAAACTGTTAAGCACCCTGGCAGCATGGTTCTTATCTGCATTCGTGAAAATCTGTATACAAGACCAGAACAAAATCACCAGGGAGCCTCTAAATGATTACAAATGACAATTCATAAGAACTAGGATCGTACAACTTTCCGAACAGGCAGGCTAAGCAAGAGATTCCTCAAAACAGCGTCAGGTTTTAGCATTGTATAAGGCAATCTCCCATGAACAAATCTGTAAGACAGGAATAAGTTAGAACCATATACGATACATAGAATCATCCACAGATAAAACATGAATGGGAGAAAAATCAGTACCCATGAAAATCATCACAATCAAAGTTGTAGCCAATAGCCTGGAGGGAAAGAAAAAGACAAAAACGTGCCATCATTCTATAGTTTAAGCATTCTCAAAAGAGTTTCACTGTCAAAAGAATGTTATGACAGCCTTTACCTTTAAACCAGCCATTGTTGTGCCATAGTGCTTGTACAATGAAACACATAATTCAGGAACTTTTTCCTCCTCTATTCCAAGAGTCTTAATCATATATTCTAGAAAAGGGTATCCAAAAAAAAGTTATGAATTTCAAGAGGAATCTAACAACTTGCCAAAGTAATGAGACCCTTCAAGGAAACATCAACAATACCTTGAATGTTCTTGGTAACTTCCTTGGAAAAACCAGAAGTCAGAGGATAAAGAGTGTCATCTAAATCTGTAAGTTTTTTAATAATGGATCAAACCAAAAAAAATAAAAAAAATCAATGGTTAGCCAAAAAAGCTTACATTTTTATATATTAACAGATGAATGTTCATTACAGAAAGATAAGAAATTTACCAAATAAGAGACATTCGTATTTCGGATCAAAGGCCTTACTCTGATCTTCATATTCCATTTTTTATCTTCAAAAAATGCTACGCCAGGAAAACTACCAATTCAGGCATAATCCAAAACAAATATTAAAAACATCTTAGAAACTCAAAAAATTACTCTGATTTCAAGGGAAAAAAAAACAGTTTTTTATCACCAAAAGTTTTTGCATTGACGAAACAGGCCCCAAATTCAGACAGATTTCATTATCATTATTGTTTTAAATGTCCAGAGAGACAGAACAGAACACATTAAAACATCAATGTAAAATTAACCCAGAAAAAAAAAAACCCTTAATCGACATGAAATAAACCAATGTAGCATCAAACAAACTCAAAAACAAAAACTGAAAAGACAAAATGAAGAACACAACATGTAAAGAATCGAACATTACCAGATCCGAATCAACAATGTAAGAAAAAAAAATCTTTTAAAATTTTTAATGAAAGCCCAAAAACAACGAGGGAAAGGGAGAGAAAGCGAGAAGAAAGGAAAAGACACGATAGCGTTCAAGAAGGCATTAAATAGATGGAGAGAAGGAAAGTCGTTTGAAGGAGCGTTTGGAGAAGAAAAGGAGAAGCAGAGAAGTCATGATCTAGAAGGTACTGCAAAAGTTGGGAGCTGAAGTGGTCCAATGAAAACAGGACACGTTGGGGTCTTCATGCTTCCGTGTAAGGTCGAAGTAAAGATGCGTTGATGGCGACACGGACACGGTCAGCCAGATTTGTTTTTAATGTACCACGTTAAAAATTTAGTTAAAATATTAAAAAAACTTATGAACGATTTTATTTTTTTAACATAAGCGCTTATATTTTTATTATATTTAAATAAACATTAATACTTTAATTTATATCAAAATAAGTTTTTATTTTAAATAAAAATATTTATGTTAAGGGTTCATTTAAATAAAAAATTAAAAGTTTATAAGTTTATTTGAATACAAATTAAAAATTAAAATTTTATTTGGGTGTAAATTAAAAATTAAAAATTTATTTAAATATGTAATAAAAATATAAGAATTTATCTAAATAAAATAATAAAGTTTAGGAATTTTTTTATTATTTTAATTTAAAATTTTTCAAAATTTAAGTATTATATTAAATATTTTATTATAATTTAAATTTTATTTGTTACATTAATTTTTTTAAAAACTTTCGTACCAAAAAAACACTTTTTAAAAACTTTAATTTTAGATTTTAATAATTAGTTTAATTTCATCTGCATACTAAAATATAATAGTTAGTAAATTTAAAATTCAAATTTCATCATGTATAATCTCTTTCAAACAACAATTTTTTTTATAAAAAATTATGATAGAAATCTCTTTATAATTACATTATTCTATATGAATTTATCAAGTGAGATATGAAATGATATTTGGGTATTTAATTTTTAATAATAACTTAAGAGGCTAAAATGATAAAATTAAAAATTTATAATTCATGATAACAAAGTGAATGGTGTAGTATATTTAAAATTTTTCAATTATTATATATTTCAAAAACAAGAAAAAGAGAAGTAAATGATCAGTGTAGTCCAGATTGCAAATAGACGTAACAATCTAAAATATAATATGATAATATGATATAAATATGATATAAAAATAAGATATAAAAATGATACGATTTAAAATTATAGTAATAAGTGTACATGAGTTTAATAAAATAAAAAAATTACATTTTATATTTTTGTGTCGATATAATTATGACACGTAATTTTCATATAATACATGATACGAATACATGAATTTTAATATTTTACACAACATAAATACATAAATGTCAGATCTAATTGCAGACACTAAATCATGAAAATATGCTTTATTGATGCTTTATTGATGATTAAAATTAAAGATTACAAATTCCACGTTGAGGAGGAAAAGTGGGGTTGTGGATGCAAATCTAGAGCAGAAATATTAAAGGAGGGATTGTGAAATTGTGAAATTTCAGATTTGACATTTTGTTGTTGAGAAGCAGTAATTGGACTTGAGTTATCAACTACGACATCACTTTTTACTGAATATAATTTGCAACCATTTTGGAATATCTGACACCTTCTAATTTTTTATTATATGATTCCCACAGCTCTGGCAATGCTTCCTTGATGTTGTGTATGCTCTATAATCATTAGTCTGCATCATTTGTTATATGAAAAATGACCATCTAGATTATTTAAGGCATTTGTTATTTAAAAATACCTTAAATAGTTCAAAAACACTTGAAATGATCTCTTAGAAGGTGTTTGTTATCCAAAAACAACTAAAATAGTCTAAAAATACTTAAAATAATCATTTGAAAAACTTTAAAAAATGTTAGAATGAGGGATTAAACTTATGATCTTATAGTTAACAGCTATATGCTCTAACCAACTGAGCTACTCTAATATTTTTATAATTAAAATATATTATTTAAATTAAGAATAATCCCATCCTATTTTTTTTAGGATTATTCAAGATATTTTGGCAAAAATAGTCTTAAATAATTTCTTACAAAAAATTGAGTGGGGTTATTTAAAGTGTTTTTGGCTAAAAACGCTTTCAATAATCCCTGCCAATTTTTTTGGTGGATTATTCAAGGTATTTTTAGTCAAAAAAATACCTTGAATAATCTTTTACAAAAAATTAAATAGGGATATTCAATACATTTTTTGTAAAAAACAACTTCAATAATTCCTTTTAAATTTTTTTTTGAGATTATTCAAAGTATTTTTACCCATAAATGCCTTTAATAAAAATTAAAAGAGATTATTCAAAATATTTTTTTATCAGAAAACGCATTAAATAATCCCTTATAAAAAATTAAATAAGCTTATTCAATACATTTTTTGACAAAAACGCCTTGAATAATCTAAAAAAAAATTGCAAGGGATTATTGAAAGCATTTCTATAAGCAAAAGCTACTAAATTTCTTTTAAATTTCAAACTCACAAGACCTTATTTTTGTTTTTCTTTCCCTTACTCATTTCTTTTATTTCTACTCATTTTGGATCATTTTCTTCTCATTTTCTACCTAAGTTTCAGTTATTTTATGGTTAATTTTTATCTTCTTTCCTTTCATTTCAAGTTAGTTTTCTTGCATTTTGGGTCAAATCTCTAAATTTTTTGTCTAATTTATTTGGTCAAATCGTTAAACTTCTTGTCTTCTATGTTGCATTTTTGCTGTCGTTCAAGTTTCATTGGTAAGCTTCATTTTAATATTGATAATTTTCAGTGTTTTGCCATTTTTTTTTTTAACAATTTATTTTGTTATTGTAGTTCTGAGTTTGATTTTGTTTGATTTGTGAGAAAAATTCAAGATAGAACAAAAAGTAAAAAAAATATGATTTTTCTCTGAAAAACTTGAAATTGAATGTTGAATTTAGTTACAAACACGAATAAAATTTTAGGTTTAGTTTTTTTCTAACAGAATATTTTTTAAATTACTAAAAAGTTATTACTTGTTAACATAAATTTGTTGATTCATTCAAGATATCCTTAGGAAACTATTTTGAAATAGTCTATTATGTTTTAAATGTAATTTGAGTATTAAATAATCTTTTGTGGGATTTTTTTTTGGATTCGTATCATTTTCTTACAAATTACAATGTATAAGTATTTTTAACTTGATTTTGTTTTTTTATTATTTCTTTTTGTCTTTATTTGCTAGTAATTTAATAAGATTGTTATTGAGTTATGTAAACTAGAACATGTATTAGATATTTACCTGGACTTATGGATCCTTGACTAGCAAAATGTTCATATAAAAGACGTTATTTAGTACTTTTAAGCTTTATCCCTCGTTAAAGACAAAAGGGGGTGTTTGTGCTGTTTGTAGTTTATAGGTTTTGTGCATTGTCTATTTGTCATTGCTATTGTTTATCAGTAGAAGCTTATTCTTTTACTAAAGTTATTGATACAAAATTTCTCTTTCCTTATGTAGCCAATGCTGTTGATTGTCAAAACTAACAATCGTGTTTACAAACAGACGTATGCAAAGACTAGCATACATATGCATGTTTGGTGGTGTGCATGTGCTTGTCTTCTTGATTTCATGTTAATGTTACTTGTTACCATATTCAATTAGATTATTTAGTATTTTTCTTCCAATATCTATTATTTTCATATAGTGTATGTTATATACTTAAACTTTACATCTTCAATTCAAAAGGAAATAGGTAAACTTTGAAGGATTCTTGTAAAGTACTTTGCATTTTTCAGATTATGATGTTTGATGAAACAACTTAATCTTGCTTGAAAGGATTCATTGTGCATGAAAACTATCAACAACAAAAGATAAAGAATCAAAGAAAGACATCTATAGTCATTTGTGAATACTGCACGGTAAAGTATTTGCTATATACTTAATCTTTTTTTGTTACACTATAGATTTCTAGATGTATGAATATTTGATTAAAATTAATATAAATTTTTTATTGATGTTATCTCTATTTTTTTTTGCATTGTTTAAAAAACACGATATTAATGCATGACATGTAATAGCTCTCAGCAATTTGCATTCTCAACAAGTTCATCTTTGCGAGACATCTCCTTATTGAGAGAGGGATTGCAAATTATACAATAATGTTTCATGCAAATGGAAGCAGAAATAGAACATGAACGTGTTAAAATTGAATAAAAGCATGTTAGAATGGACCAAGAGTGTGCAAGATTTCAACAATTGTATGATCGATTGATATTTTTATGAATTTTATGCAACAACAATTTTCAGGAACTAATTTAGGTGGTCCATCAACTCAGTTATTATATTTAGTAACTATTTATATTTTTTTAATATAAAAATAGCTTATTATTAAGTATTAAAATTTGTATTACTTTATTCAGTAGGTTCTTGAGCATGCTAATGACCAAAGTAAGAAAATCTTTCATTAAATGGTAGTGTTTCAAATCTATCAGTCATCAACTCTATACATTTTAGATTTTTGGTTAATGTACTAAAATAATTTGAATGTTGTTGCATGTATTAAACTTTTTGTTCCATCCATATTGAAACAAATTATGTATTTATAATATTCAGTTTATGAATTTAAGTTCGTTTTTATTTCTTTTAATATTTTTTATTTAATGATAATAATCAATATTAAAAAAATTTTAAAAAACAAAAATTGTTAATTTAGTGGTATTTGTGCCTACAAGCGTCACTAAATGCCAAAATATAATAACGATTTTTTCTATAAATACCGCTAAATTTAGTGGTGTTATCTATTATAAACGTTACTAAATTTAGCATTTAACGACATTTCTAAAAACAAACACCACTATTTTCTCTGATACAAGTATAGTTGACACTCTTAGCAGTATTTTTGACAAACACTGCTAATCTTTTAGTGACGTTTATAAATGTTACTAAACATGAAAAAAAAAAAAAAAAACGTCACTAAAAACCTAATCCCCTTAGTGTAAGTACGTTTTTACATTGTTGAGATTGATTTCTACTGGCCATTGTAGCATTTACAAATGCTTCATGCAGAATGTGCTTTGCCTTGTAAAATAGGTTTTGTTACAGTTCTGCTTTCAATGGGTTCTTAAACTTCATTGGCATGCATTACCACATTTTGCAAAAGAAAATCCAGTTTAACATTCTGATTTAAGTGAAAGAGCTATAGTGGTAGAGATACTGATGTGATTTTTACACGTTCCTATATGCAGACCATGACTACCATTCTGGTTATTGTAGGAAGAAAATATTTTGTTCTGTATCATAGCAACATGCACATGTGAGTTCTAAACAACGACAAAGATCGCTAAAACTCAGAAGGGCTTGAATGATGAGCATTTTTTAGGGTACCCCTCTGTCCCTATTTCAACCCTTTGAGCGGTGGTTCAGAATGTTGTTTCGAGTTCAATTCTCAGCTTATGTATTAGCCGCAGATAGATTAAAATTGGTTCCATGTGTGTGGTTTGAAATGTGGACCAATCTGCGGAGGGACCTCTCCTCGAGTTGTGCTCAGCTGGTGGGCTGTCAGATCTGCTCATATCTGTTGCAATTTGCCCTGATGGTGTTGGACACCATCCTGGTCCTTGTAAGTACTTTAAGAATCCTAACCTATGTGGGGACTGGCAAAACTGAATGCTTGAACCAACAATTGAGAGAAAACACCTTGAACGATGCATCACAAGTTAGCAGTCAAAACAGATGATTTCGACATCAAAGGGTGCAGATTGAAGGTCTGAGTTGCTGTTTTCTTTTCACATTTTGATGGGACTAAATTTAGCGGTGCGGTTTTTACATTTTATTAAAGATTCATTGTTCAAGGGCAATATCATGAACTTGTGTCCTATAAACATCTTGTAGATGAAGAAATTTGTCAAAAGTCATGGTTAGTTCAATGCCTTGTAATGAAAGATCACGCAACCTGAGAGGGAAGAATTGGAGCATGTTGAACACCCTTTCAAAATCTCACTTCTTAACCAAGTTTTTTTCACCCTGCAATTTTCCTCAGCAACACAAAAGTCTGATTGGAAAGATTTCAGTGACCCACGTAAACTATACAAACTCGTGCTGAGCCTGAAACGCGTGGGATATTCCTGGCATGACCAACTTCTGCCACGTGTTAGGCAGCCTGATTCATGGTGGTAACTTTCTATGGGTCAAAACCTTCTTTGGCAAAGGTTATCTTTGGTTCTTTATGCACCAGGTAACAAAGGAAGATGGAGACAAATTTCGGGCCTATGATAGCTACTTCATTCATGTTCTAAACCACATAGATTTGATCCGCGAGTCAAAGGGACTTGCTTTCAAACACCCCAATGCAAATACAGTTCTTGTTTCCTTTTTGCATTTTGCTTACTCTTTTTTTTTTGTACACAATACATGTACTTTACTCGAACAAACCAAGATAAAAAAAACCTACCTCAAGAAAGCTTCTAAGCAATTACAAAAGATTCCCAAAGCGTGTGGGGGGGGGGGGGGGGGGAAGAAAAGCTTCACCGGGTTAACCTGCTTTTGGCCCGAGTGAACAATGTTTCAATCTTCAACGAGTCCAAATCTAGAAAACCTATTGTTCACGCTCTCTTGATTTTTCTAGGTGTGACGTTTACAGGTAAGCCCCGTTTGGGCACTGGAAAGGGACCATACTGGATCCCATCCTCATCTCCTACAACTTGCCACCTGCAGTGAAAACATTGGAAGGATTCAAGAAGAGCAAAATTTTCAATGAATATGGCTGGAAGATCTTTGTTTTCGTCAAAAGAAAAGATATTGAAAACAAAATTTATGGGAACATTTCTTGAACTTAAAACTCGCTAGCTAGACATTGACATTTATCCTCTTGCAGCTTTCGTTGAAAACTGACTACACACGATAAGATACCAGGATGTGGACTACAATTGTAGGCTTTTTTTTTTTTTTTTTGTGGCAGGACAATTTTTTTCAAAATCGATCTTTGTCTCGAAGACATGGACAAGTCCCATTCTCCTTGTAATAGTTCATGATCAATACAGGGTCCCACTCTCGTAAACCATATCGTCGACAAAGCAAATTTGCGTTGTCATCCTAGTTCTCAGTATCTAAACGTTGAACTTCCAAAAGATATCCAAAACTATAGTAGATGCGTATATCTGAATTATCCAGTTCAAATTGTTTGTGTGAAAAGCCTAAGTATGACATACAGACAGTTGAAATTGGATAATCACAATGCCGAAACATCTTTTTTTCAAAGGTTTGGTATTGTCTTTCATGCAAATAGGTCAAAGAATGTTGCTCATGGACGCCAAGTGTAACGATAGATACAGTGGAAAAATCTTCCACTTCCGAAAATATCCACCATCGACTTTAAAAAAGATTTCACAATTCGTGTTATTTTATCGTGTTTCGTATCAAATATAATTTTAAACACAGTACGAATAATTTTAACATAAATATAACATATTTATTATGTGTGTTATACATTATACGATATGATTAATATATTTAAAATTAATTTATATTCAAATAATACAATACAATATAACACTATTAATACGATTATATATGAATAATACAATTTGATATGATTAATTTATTTATTTAAACAAAAAATAATTTAAATTAGCATTTAAACCAAAAAAATATTTAAAAATTAAAAATTTATAATCTATTTAAATACAAAAATAATAGTATAAATATAATTATTAATTTATTTCTTAAATAAATTAAAATAATTTATTATTTTTTGTGTTATAAATAGTATCATATTTTAAACGTATCATTATTATTTGACACATACATAACATAAATAATGTCATATTTTAATCATATTGATATAATTAAAACACAAAATATAATTACACTAAATCCATATATAACTTTTTTATATTTTTATATTACATTATCGAATTATATTTAAAATTATCAAATCTACTTTCAAATATATTTCACCCCATGCAAAAAAAATTGTAGCTTTTGATGCCCCCAAAGGGCTAAGCCAACTCGCCTTAAATGGCAGCATTGGGACTAAATTAGTAGTTAGGACCATTTCCACAGCCTAATGACTATGTTCTCGAATGGGGGGGAGTGAATTGAACTACTACGTTTTCGATCATCTCAATTATTTTGTGAACAAGAGAGAAGAAATGGGTACCTGTATCTGGTTGTGAGATGGTGGAGGAGAACCAGCATCTCAAGCTTAGCCGGTTCACTGCCTGGACAAGAGTGAACCCCACTGCCAAACGGCATAAACGTGTTGGGTCTCGGTGGAACCTGCAACAACATCACTCGAAAACAATATTAATATAGCAGAAAGTAATATTCTACACCAAAAAGGCCTAAGCTAATTTAGCAGAAATCTCTCAGATACTTCCAAAGAAAGTTTAGACACAGATTCAAACTGCCCTGTTGTTACTTACTACCCTAAAGAATCAGGTCACGTCACGTGCCTCTGATACTTGAAAGATTTCATCAACAGATGGTTTGAGTAGAGGAAGATTAACGGTAAATAAATGAAAAGCTCACCAGCATCAGATAAACCATTGATAACCTTATATTTTTGCTCAAAACTGGATAGTGCATGAGCCACTTCACGAATCTTGGTCAGAGACTCCAAATATATTAAACAATGCCTATGCTATTCACACACACACACACACACACATATATATATATATATATATATATATATATAGACACACTATTAACAATTTTATATATGATTCGCCAAGATTTGAAAAGTCAACAAATTGCTGAGTGATAAATATATTCTTTGCAATATCTTTTTTATGTTTAAAATGATCAAATTTAAATTTTAATCACTGAAATTAAAATTTTAATATTTTCTCAATAAACAATCTTAATTATAGACAAAAGGATACAACTTTGGCGATGTCAATTTAAATTTTTTATTCACTTTTACTCATTTGCTTTTTACTTTTAAAAATGTTAAAACTAGTGTGTATGTTTTCTTTATTTGATATTTTTAATCTATTATGATTTTACTATAGTTTTTGTTTTTTTTTTTGGTGAAAAATGTTAAAAAATGACAAGATTTGTTAAGGTGGTATATTTTTATAAATTAATATATTATTATTTCTTGTATATATAAAAAATAAAAAAAATTAATTATTTTTCACAAGTGTATAGAGAAACTGATTTATGTATTGCTTGGCCTGATCATTTACCTGGAATCTTGAAGGGTCAAATTTTTCGGGCTGAGGGAAGAAATCTGCGCAATGATGGATGGTTCTGAAGAGAGGAAGAACCTTCCAACCTTTGGGGATATAATAGCCATCAAACTCAACATCTTGCACTGCTTCTCTGAACGTGAATGATAGTATACTTGCTGTTCTTAATGTCTCTTGAATCACCTGGATTCCAACATCAAATATATATATATATATGGTAAGTATGGGTTTTATCTATTAAAAAAACATTTTCTTAATTTGGTATTAAATAGTAAAACAGAATGAAACTTGTCAAATTGATATGATGCACCCTGGTTGTCAGTGGCATGTGCCTCGTATCATCCCACGTAAGCTTGCGATTTGCTTCAATTATTTTGCGTTGAATCCCTTCTTGTTCTCTCTGCAGGATATGATTGAGAAGGAATAAAATGTAGGATACAGAAAGATTTTGATTGCCTTCCATTTTTTTTTTAGTGAAATGAAAGCAAAAGCTACTCCTCAATCAAGATCATCAAGGTGAGAAGAATATTTACTGTGACAGCTTCTAGTAAATCTCCATTGTCATGCAAATACTTTACAACCCATGTTAAGACGCTTGCAGTAGTGTCATGAGCAGCAAAAATCACTCCAATTACATTATCAGCAATCTGGGAATCACTCAGTTGATCAACCTTCTGGTTTTTGGCCCCCAACAGACTTCCCAGCAATCCTCCTCCTTGTTTCTTATTATCTCTTCTATCTTGTATCAATCTTCTTAGGGTCCCATTCAGCAGCTTCCTAGCCTTTTCAAAACAGATAAGATGAACTGATCATATTAGGAATGAAGAGTCCAAACCGAAAGACTCTGAGACAGCAGAATGAAAATATATACCTTCATTGCTTTATGGAAAGAGGTCCCTGGAAGATCGAAAGGCATAGAATTGTAACCTTTCTCCAGGCATTGATAGCGTTGCTTGATTTCTGTCATTTCCAAGTCTTGTTTGTGGCCAAAGGCAGAAATCATTGCCACATCAAAAGCAAACTAAACATGCCAAAATAAAAACAAAAATTTTCTTAAAGATTCTTGGGGATGTGCAGAGACTAGTCATGCAGTAACAGATAAAAATATTTATAACAAGCGGACATACTCTCTTCATTTCTTGCAAGGTGTTAATAGTGGTATTCTCCCAAGTTGGTAGAAATTTCAAAACAATCTGCTCAATCTCTGAAACTGACCCTCTAATTGCAGAAGGTAAAAAAGCGGCCTGGACCAACTTCTTCAGCCTTGAATGATAGGCACCTTGATGGAAAAATAGAGCCTCAGGCCCTATCAACTTCTCTTTGCTTGGCGGATAAGTTGGCTTAAAAAGTTGAGCCTGTGTCACCAGAACAGTCCTTGCTGCCTCAGGATTTGAAATCATCACACAGGGACAGCCCAATATGTGAGTTTTGAATATATCTCCATACCTGAAATAAAATAAAGAATCTAGAACAACCAAATTGCCTGAACTGATAAATGAAAGACAAACAAAATGGTCAACAAGGAAATTGAAATTCTTTATTTATTTTTTCTATTAATTTGTTTTCTCCATAAAGTAAGAGAATATTAGTTACAATTTCTTTCATTAGCTTTATCTGAATCTTATATTTGTTTTTATGTATACCTTTGTTGCCTGTTGGCAAAGAAAGAATTGGGATTCTCGGTGTAAAGCTTGAGAGTCTCTCCAATATAAGGCCAACCCAAGGAACCAGGTGGCAGACGTTTGTCCTTGGGATGTTGCCATTGATGAATAGACAACAACAGCAGCAGCACCAACAACAAGAAGAAAGAAGAGAATAGAACTGGTGTAATCAGAAAGAGAACCTGTGGTGATGCTGGCAATGAGAGGAAAAGCAGTTGCATGGTGGCAGAAGAAAAAACGAGCATCAAATAGATAGCCGGCAAAGGCTAACTTGACCGTAAACGATAGGGGGAATTAGCTGGGGGGAGCTGGTGGGGTTTATTTATATAGCATTGAGGGGGTGTGGTCTAGCCTATGTGGGGGCCTTGTTTGACAGCCGTCACTACCTTTTGGGGAACACCTTGCATTAGTTCTTTCAATTTTTTTCTTCTCAGATACTCAAATAATTAAATTGAATAAAAACAAAGATGAACATCTCGACATTTGGCTCAAGGATTCAAATGATTTTTTCTCAATTAAAGAGAAAGAAAAACCGAAGTGAAAATATTGTGAGCACGGAATGGTAACCCCAACTCGTCATAGATAGGCCCAACCCTAAGGCTAAGGGTTGGGTAAATGAAAGCAGGTGAGGCCGAAAGCCGAAGGAACGTTGGCTTACACGTGTCATCATACCAGCTCAGTACGTGCTATCTGTACTCTTGATCCCATTGTCCCCCAGTCCGTACTTCTCAGGCGACTTGAAGAAAGTTTCAAAACCCCACCTCTTGTTCATCTCCGTTCAATTTTGCTATTTTAGGCGAAAATAGAACGGAAAGGGGAAAAAAAAAAAACTAAAGCGTTTAATCGCTGCTTTTTGCTTAACTCTGCTTCGAATATCACTGCGACACGTTCTAACTGATTGGCGGTGTTTGAGAAGGGTTCGGTGGTAGGAAGTGTGTGGCTGCTTCTGTATCACGGATTAAGTTTTCTCTCAACAAGTAATAATTTGTGCGACATTTGAATGGACACTTTCACCTAAATTAATCTTTAATAGTTCGATATCTGAACAAATAATCATAAGTTACAGTTAGTCTCTAGCATACGCAGTAAGACACATTCATATCGAGATCAATTTTAAACACACACAAAAAAGTACATTCACATCGACAAAAAAAAATATTTCAAGGTAACAATCGGGACAATAGAATCGAGGGTGAATTTCATTAAAATCGAGGATATTACTTCAGGACTTCCCACCATCGCCAGGGCCAGGAGGCAACCCTTGGCAGATGGCCTAGGCCCGTATCGCGATCGGTGAGACAGCCCAACAGTACGCTGCCCGTTCACCCCCCTAAAAAGCCTTAAAGATTTTAGAGCTATGCTACCACTAACTATTATAATGTTTGAAATGGGGACACTTTTCCTAACACAAAAGATCTACCCGATCATGGTCTTATACATGGGTGGCTCATGACAACCTAAGCCTCGGTCATTGTCCTATACAAGGTTAGCTCATGACATCTTCCCCCACCTATTCTATCGACGTCCTCATCGACTTGCTAGCTTGAAATTCTTTAATCTTTCTTTTAAATCTCTGAAGATTGTGTTCTCTTTCCCAACTGGTTTCTTCTAGTCTTAATCATTCCCACTTCACTAAGTATTCATGAACTAGTCTTTGAGATATCTTAATTTTTCTGTCGGTTAAGATCTCTTCGACTTGATGTTCTGAAAGTGGCTTCATGGTGATGACGGTTCTGGTTAGCTCCCTTCGGCTAGCATCTGTAAGATCTACATGAAAAGGTTTTAGGTTGCTCACATGAAATACTAGGTGCACCTTTATCCATTTTGGTGGGTCAATTTTGTAAGAAGCATTTCCCACCTTAAAAAGATCTTCACTGAACCATTTTATCTATGACCCAGTCTACGATCTCTCTTTCTCAAGAACCTGGTTTGTTCAGAGACTAGTCAAACAAGAACCAAATCACCAACTTAGAATTATTGTGCCCTGCGACTTTTGTCTGCCCATTTCTTTATTCGCTTCGATGCTTTCTCCAGGTAAGCTTGTTCAATCTCCGTGTTTTGTTTCCTCTCCTTACCGAGATTAAAGGCTTTCGGATTCTTCCCTTCATATTGTTTTCAAAAAAGTGTGAGATAGCCTTGATAATTATCCGGTGACCACCTCAAATGGGCTCTTGTTAGTAGAAGAGCTTTTGTTGAAATTAAAGCAAAGTTGAGCAACGTCTAACAATGAAGGCCAGTTCTTCTGATCAGCTTGAACAAAGTGCCTTAAGTATTCTTCTAGTAATCCATTGAACCATTTCATTTGACCGTCGGTTTGAGGGTAGTAGCTTGAGGAGATGTTGAGTTGGGATCTCAATATCTTGAAAAGTTCTCTCTAAAAAAATCTCATGAATCTCGGATCTCTATCGTTAACAATATTTTGAGAGAGGCCCTAGTATTTGACCACATGTTTAAACAATAGTCGAGCTATGTCTTTCATTATACAATACTTGTGAGTGGGAATGAATGTAACGTACTTAGAGAACCGATCAATCAATACCAAAATAGCTCTAAGATCACCAACTTTAGGTAGGCTCAAAATGAAATCGAAAGAGATACTTTCTTACGGTCTGACGGGTACCGATAGTGGTTCAAACATGCATGTAGGTTTCTTCTTTTTAACTTTATCTTGTTGGTAAATGAGGTAAGTCTTTGTATAGTCCATCACATCTTGTCGCATGTGAGGTCAATAGTATCCCTGTTTCAATAAAGCCAAAGTGCGTTGCCAACCCGAATGTCCAACCCATGGTGTGTAATGACATTCTCTTATCAGCATCTGTCTCAGACCTCTTACTCTTGGCACAAACAATCGAGGTTCCTTGGTCCACAAGACCTCATTTTCTTACCAAAAATACTTGGACTTTCTCTCTTTCACTAGTTTCAAGATGGTACTGGCCTGTGGGTCCTTCTTTAAATGATCTTCAATCAACTTGTGAATATCTATCGTGGTTCTACTAGCTACCATTGGGGTCAATTCTTCTAAGGGCCGCTAACTCTGTTCGTCTGCTCAATGCATCGACCACTTGATTGGTCTTTTCTAACGGTGTGCTCAAAACAAATATCGAACTTCGTTAAAAATTCTTACCATCTAACTTGTTTCACTGTAAGCTTTGGTTGGGTGAGGAAATGGCTAACGACCGCATTATCAATCTTTACGACAAAGTGTGAACCCAACAAATAATGTCGCCAAGCCTTCAAGCAGTGAACTACTGTCAAGAGCTCTTTTTTCTGGCCATATATTTCCTTTCAGCTTCGCTTAGCTTCCTACTTTCAAATGCTATCAGGTGATGTTGTTGTAAAAGCACTCCTTTAATAGTGAAATCAGATGTATCCGTCTGAACTTTGAAAGGCTTTTCAATATCAGAGAGAGCTAAGATGAGATCTTTCATAATAGCATTTTTTAATCCCTCAAAGGTCTCTTAGCACTTACTTGTCCAACACCATTTATGCTCTTTTTTTAATCGCTCCGTGAGGGCTGTGGTCTTGCGAGAGTACCCTTTCACAAACCTTCCATAATAGTTGGTTAGTCTAAAAAACCAGCGGAGTTCACTAATATTCTTCAATGTTATCCATTCCTTAATGGCTCTAACCTTTTTTATGTCCATTCGAATGTGGTCACGTTCGATAATGTGATCGAAAAAGTGGATTTGGGTCTGAGCAAATGCACATTTCTTCTTTTTCACGTATAACTGGTGGTCCTATAACCTTCGAAGCACCTAGCGCAGGTGTTCTTGATGTTCTTTCAGAGTGGAGCTATATACCACTATGTCGTCTAAATAGATGACTATAAATTTATCTAGATAGTCATGAAACACCTGATTCATCAATGTACAAAATGTGACAGGAGCATTGGTCAGTCTAAAAGGCATAACAAGAAATTCAAATGCACCATACCGTGTTACACAAGTGGTTTTTGGTTCATCTCTCTCAACGATTCTGACCTGATGGTAGCCAGATCTCAAGTCTAATTTAGAAAAGTACTTTACCCGACTCAATTGATCAAACAAATCTACTATAAGAGGGATGGGATATTTGTTTCTCATGGTGACTTTGTTCAGGGCCTTGTAGTCAACATATAATCGTAAACTTCTATCATGCTTATTCTGAAATAGCATTGACACTTCGAAATGAGCCTTTAATGGTTTAATGAACCCGACTTGTAAAAACTCATATAGTTGTTTTCTTAGTTCGACCAACTTTGGTAGGACTATGCGATAAAGGGCTTTAGTATGGGGTTTAACTCTTGAGAGGAGCTCAATTTCATGGTTCACTATTCATCGAAGAGGTAGAACCTTAGGCAACATCTTTGGCATAACCTTTTCGAATTCTTCTAACATTTTTTTCACTCCATCGGGTATCGGTTCCACTCTCGACCCTTCTTTGTAGATCGATATGGCCTCAAAGGAGGGTTTTCCTCTCTTTACCATTTTCTTGAACTATAAAGCTGAAATCATTTTCTTCTCACTCTTTGGTAGGATAGTGACCGGTACCACACATGGGTGTTTCTCTAAGAGCAACATGTAACTAGCGACGAGTATAGGGATCACTTGAACCAACATCATGAAGTTCAATCCAAGAACAACATCAAAGTCATCCATGAAAGAAACTATAAAGTCTACCTTTCCTTCTCATGGCCCCAATTTGGTCTTCACATTCTTAGAGCTTCCACTGATCGTAAAGGCTAACGAATTGACCGCCTTCATTCATCCACAGTCATTGCTAACTTAGAGACCATACATTTTTACTTCTTCTGGTGTGATGAAGGTATCGATTACACCCGTATCTACCATGGCCTTGGTGGCCTTCTCATTAATCATTAAGTTTACATACATCAAGCCTCTACCCTGCTCTTTCTTTATTGTATTCAATTGGGTGTGGAGGGCATTGAGAAACCTTATTGAACCCATATTGGTTGGCTCATCTTCAACTTTTTCAACGTTTTTTGGCACTTTTGCAGACTCTTGAGATGAGGCTCTTAAGACATTAAAGATTCCTCTGTGTGAGCATTCGCCACCTGATGCGACCCTTTGCAAAAGAAACAAGCTAACAGTTGCCTAGGCTTAAAAATCACTGCGTTGCTTATCTTAGGTTGGGTGCTATCACGATCAAAGGGCCTCTTATTTGATCCCTCATTGAAAGGTCGATCCAACCTAGTCATCTTTTTCCCACTCCCAAAGTTGAAGCTACTGCCAGCTGATGGAAGATTTTTTCATTTTGAGGAGACATCATTATAATGTGGAGACATTTAGCTGCAGCCATGGTCGTGGCCATGTCTTGCACATTTTATCTTTGTAGTTCTGTCCTAGCCCAAGGCTTGAGGCCCTCAAAAAAATAAAATATCTTGTCCTTTTTGGACATGTCTCGAATATCTAACATCAGGGTAGAAAAATTCCTTACAAACTCTCGTACTATTCCTGTTTGCACCAATTTTTGAAGTTTTCTTCGGGCCATATACTCCACATTCTCAGGAAAAAATTGGTTTTTCAATTCTTGTTTCAAGTTTATCCAAGTCTTAATCGGACACTCGTCATTGACAAACTTGGAGCACCACCATAGCTTGGTATCTCGGTACATCGACGCCATTGTTACCTTGTCTTTCTCTGAATCAGTGTGTACAATTAAGAAGTACTGTTCTATGTCAAACAAGAAGTTTTCAAGCTCCTTGACATCCCTTGCCCCCTCATAGCATCGAGGCTCCAGCACATTGGTCCTTTTTCTTTTTTTCGTCGAGCTCGAACCCGATCTGGTCACAGCCATTTGTAATATGCTCACTTGTGCTCTAAGCTCCTCAAACTCCTTTTGGAGAATATTCAAGGCATCTTTAGCCTCCTCGCTCATGTTGTGGAGAGTATCGGATAACTCCCGTTGGGTTGTCTCGATCTCTCTCAATCGATCTTTAGTCACCATGTCAGTTTTCACTGTGGCCACCGCGGCCTCAAGTTCCTCAATTCTCTATTGATAATTGGGTCCACCACTTGTGGCTATCTCCTCCATATTCTAACATTTCTCAACCGTGCTCTGATACCACGTGTCATGGACTAGACCTTCTCTCAACAAGCAATAGCCCGTGCGGCACTTGAATAGACACTCCCACCTAAGTCAGCCCTCAATAGTTCGATATCTAAACAAATAACCATAAGCCACAGTTAGTCCCTAGCATACGCAATAAGGCACATTCATACCGAGATCAATTCCAAGCACACACAAGAAAGCACATTCATATCGATAAAAGAAAAGCACTTCAAGGCACTAATCGGGACACTAGAATCAAGGGTGAATTTCATTAAAATCGAAGATATTACATCGGGACTTCCCACCATCACCAGGGCCAGGGGGCAGCCCTTGACGGATGGCCTAGGCCCGTATCTCAACCGGTGAAACAATCCAACAGTACGCTACCCACTCACCCCCTAAAGAACCTTAAAAATTTTAAAACTATGCTACCACTAACTATTATAATATTTGAAATGGAGACACTTTTCTTAGCACAAGAGATCTACATGATCATGATCCTATACATGATAGGCTCATGACAACCTAAACTCCGATCATGACTTTATACAAAATTGGCTCATGACACTCTGCCTATGCCTGCATGCTTTGGGAAATTGATTTTACATTATGAAAATGCAGGGCTGCTGCTGCTACCAGGTTTCTTCATGTGGTTGCATGCCTGAAACTGATGTTCACAAACTTCCACTTTTTACGTGTTGGCATGGGAGTATTGTTCCAAGGTTTTTAACGCATGAATGTCATCAATCATTGGATGAACCCTGGGCTTTCTTTCAGTGGGTTTCTCCCTAACACCTGAAAAAGATATATACATTTTGTAAGCTTTTAAAGTTTTTAGTGTTAGCATCTTTTGATTGATATGACAAAGTTGGCCCATCTTGATAAATTTTTTGTTTTTACTTAATTTTTTAATTTGATTAATGAGTATGTATATATTTTTTAAAAAATTAATGTCATAAATAATTTTTAAATTATAATATAATATTTAAATTTAAAAAAATTTTAATATGATATTTGAGTTATAAATTTATTAATTAATATAATATTTTAAAAATTATTTATTCATCATATATTATTATTTAAAATTAAATATATTAAAATAAATATTATATTAATTATTAAATTTTATAATTTAAATACTTTATTAAAAAAATTTAAAATTTAAATTTTTATTAAATATTTTATTATAATTTAAAAAATATTCACATCGTTAATTTTTTTTAAATACCAATCTTACCAATATCTATAGACATCAATTATGTTTCTCAAGTTTTATGTGAAAATATATATATCAAAAATTAAAAAAGAAAAAAATATCTAAGAAGAAACGAAAAGCACGTGAGAGAAAAAAAAAAAAAAAGCAAGGAACCCAACACGCGCGTGGTACGTGTCCAAACACTTCACGTGGGTGCACCGTCCCTTGTTCGGCTACCTCAAACCAAGTGCCCCATCTCCCGACTCCCTCTACCGCCACCTCAGCTACAAATAGTTTTGCCCCGTTCGGCTCTTCACCACCTCCATCCAGACGTGTAACCCACTTCCCACGTGGACCCATCCGTACCTAGCGCTCTGTACTTCACATGTCCCACGTATGAAGACAAAGTCAAATTAAAGATACGCATGAGAAAAAAATGTGCAGGAATTTAATGCGGTCGGCCACAACGAAATCCAAGACACGTGGACGGTAGACACATGGACACATATAAACAGTACTAGGAATGACCGCCGAATATTTTACTGTAGGAATGAACACGTGGGGTAGAAAAATAGAGACAGTCTTAAAGAGGACTGCACTGCTCTTGTCTGATAGCATCTCGCTAACCATGCAGACGACAATGGCGGATCTTTTCGTGATCATCATCGGGATGGTGTAATACTCAGTCACAGCCCACTCAAATAGCCAATGCCACCAAAATTTAATGCAAAGAAGAACAATTCAATTTTGACACGGCAAACAATTACAATTCAATATTTAAATAACTAGTACAGTACAAAGATATCTTGCCAAATCTTCTTCAACAGCTCAAAGAGTCACTCTAATTGATATTTTGTGAATTTATATTATATAAAACATAAAATATTTATATTATAATTTATATTAATATATAAATATAAAATATATTTTTATTTTATTAAATTAATATAATTTATAAAATTTTAAATTATATTATTTTATATTATTTTTATATCATATTTAATAAAATTGACAATAGCTAACTTTGATTTGATTGAATTTTACAGTGTTTTTTTTTAATCGAATTTTTAGTTGGGTCCATTTTTATTTTTAAAAGTGGAGTTGAGTTTTTTTTGCAAATCCATCATGAACCAACTTAATATATATAATTTTTTTATTATTTATTTAATTATATATTTTATATTTATATTTTAAAATAATATTTTATTAATTTAAAATTATATCAATTATGATTTTATATATATGTAAATAGAGTGAGATTAAATATAAAAATTAATATTTTATTATTAAATTAACTTTAAATATTTATTATATAAAATTAAATTAAAATTTAAATAAACAAAAAAATTTTTGATTTGATCCGATGTCATCTTTACTATTTAACCTATTGCGTGATTCACATTTTTTTTTCTTGGCTCCTTCGAGACGGACGTTGGTGAAACTGAAAACAGCTAATTGAATTTTCTTGTTGAATTATCATTTTTTTTTTTTTGCCACCAAGCATGCCCCATTGATAAAAACTGTGTCAAAATTTTCGCTCCATATCCGTCACAATTCCTTCATAGCTCTTTCAAGTTATGGTTTTAGTTAATGTTAAGAACTGCACACATCTTCTCAGTGGATGTATCATCAGCTAGATGGGGTCGATAAATGGTTGGATCAAAGTCACCAATGGGGACAGTGCTTTGAACTTTTGAATGAAAAGGAATTAAGACTTTGTTTGCCGTTTCATTTTCGATCGATATGAAGTGACAACCAAATGATTGGATGGTAACATTTTTCCTACGAGAACGTCCATCGATGAACTAAAACCACAGTTTTGAACGCTGGGCCTAAAAACACCAACGTTTTTCGGATACATTAAAGCTTTAGATTAAATCTAAATATACGAATTTATGTCGTATAAAATATTAAAATTTTTTTATTCATATTTTATTTTATAAAAAATATATATTATAATTTATATTGATACAAAAATATATATTATATTTTTTTAATTCATTAAATTTATATATAATTATTATTAATATTTAAATTATATCATTTAGTATTTTATTTTTATATCATATTTATATTATATTATCGTATCATATTTTAAATTATCAAGTCTATTTTAAATCATTTATTGAAACTGTCAAATAAATTTGATAATTTAAAATATAATATAATAACATGATACAAAAATAATATGAATAAAAGATACGAAGATAATATGATTTAAAATTTAAAAATTTTTTTAAATATATATGATAAAACTAAAAGCTTATATTTTATATTTTTATGTTAGGAACTATGACAATCTATTTTCATATAAAATATAATATAAATATAATATTTTATATAATACAATAATAAGATTTGTGAGATTTACTGTCAAGTTGTTCTAGATAAATGGGATTACAGTTTTGGTCAAGAAAATCCAGTAAAGTGGACATTGAAATGGGCCCTTTCTTGGATAGATGTGATCCAAGCAAACATGTTCATTACCCAATTAATTGTTTTGTACACTTGAAATGGGCCAATTTTGATTGTTTGGTCAAAAAATTTTTGTTTGATCTATTAGACTTGAGTTTTGCAAAAATTAAGTTTTAAATTTGCAAAACAATCTTTGAATATCACACATCTTTTTTATTATCAAAATAAAATCTCATTGACATAACATTTGAAATTGTAATTATACTTTTTTTATATGTACTCGATGTTGTTAGCCTTTAAATTTGATCATCAAAATTAAAAACTCAGTACTATATTAATAAATCATACGACCGTCGATAATTATGCTCTTTATTATCATGACAAAATTTTATTAGCCTATAATAATGTTTAACAATCTAAATATACCATATATCATTATTGACAACATGTGGATCATTATTTGAAGACATATGATTGGTTTTATAATTATCGGATTTTTTATTTATTGGCTTAATATTAAAGTTGACGTTTGAAGATTATAATTCAAAAAATTTATACGTGTAATATATTTTAATCAATTAAATATAAAGATAGAAGATCCAATAATAGATTAAAAATAAAAAAAAAAAGATTGGTTTTATAATTCTTCTAGGCGGCGCAACTACCTTTATAATTATTTTCAAAGTCCCAGAATCAAGTGCGTCATTAGTTGTTTTTAATTTTTTGGTTCCCAGCAGACATTCCACTTTTAAGTAATACTACTTGTCTGTTTCGGACTGATAATAGCTATGTTATCAGCCAACCTCAAAATAAATGTAATAATTTTAAATACGATACGATAATATGAAAATAAAATAATATAATTTAAAATTTTAATAAAAATTATAAATAAATTTAATAAAATAAAAAAATTTATATTTTCGTATCAACATAAATTATGATACATAATTTTTATATAAAATATAATACAAATATATAAATTTTTATATATATTATCAAATCTACCTCAAAACCATATACATACTATAATTGATAAAATTAATAATCCTAATCCATTAATCATATAGTAATCTAGCTTTGATTCCCTCACAATATTCTAGAAATCTCTGAAAACCAAAACTAAAGTTGGTCACTTTCGATGATTCTGTCCTTGGCCGGCCCTTTACACGTAGAACAAGCACTGCGCTTCCAAATTAACTGCTAATTACAATCATGATTCGTACTAAACTAAAAACATATCATATGGTAGACCACTTGCCCTAATCAATATTGGATAAATTAATTATTCATAGTTTCACTTTTTTTCTCTTTTCTCTCTTATTTTTTCATTCGACATGATTGTCATCTTCTTCTTCATCATCATATATAATAATAATAATTGATTTTTTTTTTTAATTTTCTAATGATATGAAACATTCCCAGTTACAACCTGCAGCAAAACAATGATTTCTGATATCATAGTTGCTAACTGTTTTAAATATTTATAGTAGTGATAATAAAAGAAATTTTTATGAACAATGGAGTGTAAGCTACCATAGTTATATTTGTATGAGCTGTGCTCTTCATAATTTTCATGTAACAAACTAATATTTGTTTCTTCTTTTTTAATCTTAATACAATTTTTAATTATCTAAAAAAAAAAAAAGATATCCTAGGTATGTATGATAGATGTTTTCTTTTTTCTTTAAATATTTGAGGAATTGTTAATGAAACTTTATACATGTTGGAAAAATAAACTTTTGAATATTTCTTAGTAATATTGCTGCATAATTTAGTGCATGGTATCTCTATCTTTGAAGAAAATTAAGGTTATGTCGACACAATTTCTAGGGTTTTTTTTTTTTATTTTTTAAAGAAGATTAAGGTTAGACATTTGAAGTTGATTTTGATTTTTTTTTTTTTTTGTTAGCATGAGGCAGTACTGTATAGTTGGAATCATGGATTCCTGTATCTTAAATTTAGGGCAAAAAAATAAAAAGATTTTTGGCCACTGATATGTATAGAATTAGCTGTTGCAAAACCATGGATTCCTGGAGTTACATTAATGGATGTACATGTAATTAAATTCTAGTTCTACCTAAACTTCTAATTTTAAGCCTGTGGGGATGCAATATGACAGAAAACTAGCTAGGCTCTGGTTGGTGTGTGCAAGAATCCCCGGGGAAGGCAGCCTTTTGATCAAATCTCAGACTTGGATCACTGACAAAGTAATTACTCCCATAATCCACATGAAAGGCTTGTATTGAGGGGAATACAGGCCAGATTGTTGGGCTTTAATTGGTGCGTATAGATCATCATCATTATTTTATTGCTCTCTCATTAACCAAAGCCAGCACTAGATAAGTCACTCAATTTGTCATATTATCTTTCAGTAGATCTTACTAAAAACAGTTATCTATTCAACACCTGTATTTGTAAGTAGGCTAGGTATGGACTCCCCAGGATGATTGTTATCCTGGTACAGAAAGATTACAGTGGAAAAGCACCCTGATGCCATATTTATATATCTCAATTACTTCAACCAATCATCCCTCCCTTTCCTCTCTATATATACGTTCTTCTTCTCATTAATTTCTCACACAACAACTCTCTTCGGGGTTTTTGTTAACTCATCCTCTTTCTATATATATTTTCATTCATATTTTCAGATTAAGGAAGAATCATAGCTATAATATTCTCCTTTCCTAGCTTCAATTTGATAGTCCTAGATCAGCTAGTTTCTTTCATTCAATATAAGTAGAAGGATTATGTGACTAGATTTGATATAAGTCAAACCTAGTCTAGATAGCTAGCTTTTTCCTTTTTCCTTTTCCTTTTTACTCCCCATGTTCTTATTCTTAATTTGCACTTTGGGTGTGTCTTTCTTTATTGTTATGAAGTTGCATAATGATTTATTGGGATGGGTTTGTTTGCTTTTTTTTTTTTTTCAGCAGTATTGATTTTACTAGATGGATTATTTTCTGCTTTAAAGGGTTAGGGTTTTATCCATTTATTTGCACTTGCATGGGGAGATCTCTTCAAGACCCATCAGTCAGTGTCTGCAGATGCGGCATCATCATGATTCACAAACTAGGTAAGGGCTTTTTAGGAGGCCAGGTGGTGGCATACCACAATCACCTCCTTTACTTGAAAGTTTCCTTTCATATTAATGGGAATCTTGATGATGCTGCATCAGCAAACATTTTGGCTACTCTCACTGTTCCATTTCAAATAAAGGAAGATTATTCCCAGTTTGATCAAGGTGAAAGTCCTGTTACAGAGCATGCCATTCGGACAATATATATATATATATATATATATATATATACACACACACACACACGCACGAAAGGTAATATATAATTTCTCTTTAACATCTATCATAATCTTTTGACCGATTCTACTCATGCCCTTGATTCTCTTCTGCTAAAACAGGCGACTGAGGGGGAGGGGGGTTTAGTTTATGGAGAGCCAGGAATCTAACCAACTTGAAGATCTTGATTTACCCTTTTTGCTTTTAGCCAGCTGCAACCTATTGCAACTATTCTCTTCAGATATTGGTAAATAAAATTGTATGGTTCTTCCTAAGGAACATCCTTCCTCAGGTTGGTATATATTTGAGTATGAAGGTTTTAATTTTACTTCTTATAATATAATAATTCATTTATACATTACTTTGAAATTGAAAACTTAGAAATTCTACCCTTTTTGTTAACAAATTCAAGAATTTATGCTGAAATTGTGAACTTATATAATAGTTGTCACAAAGAGGATTCCCAGTCCTAAGCTCTCTTCCTATTTTCCTAGGAAAGGTTCATATTTGTCATCAAAAAACGTCTATATAATATTGCTGCCTAATTATATATATCTTCAGCTTGCTACTCGAATGTAGATGATGACCTTGTTAAACACCAAATTAAAGCAGGAGGCAGCTGGAAGATTTCTGAAGGTTATCTCCATTCTAGTATGAAAAGTTACAGGGAGTACAAGTAAGGGGAGGATGAACATTAATATACTTTGGCAACAAATCAAGATTAGTCAGATAATTTGAAAATCATAACATATGGAAAGCTCTATAAATTCAACCCTTTGTGTGTTTTAGCATTACACCCCATTGGTGTTTCTTGCTTTTAGTTTTCTGCATGTTGTTTATTGGTTTTCTAGTAAAGGTTTTCTGTCTTGTGAGAAATTACTCTTTTTTTTTTCTTCTAATGCTTGAATAGTCACTGATCTCTAAACATCAGTAATTGTTTCTAGCTTGGTGTGGCAGCAGGTGACTGGCAGTTACCCAGTCCCCATTGTATGACAGGTGAGTGTGTGGACATAAGCTAGCATTGGCAAAAAGCTTCTCAATATGCTTTACAATTTGTGACAGAAAGGGGGTCCATGTTGAAGATGTAATAATTAATATAGCAATTGTTTTCACTTATAAGCCTTTTGATGGAGAAGGCTGAACCAATTAGCTGAATATGTAGGTAGAACCAACTGGCAACTGGCATCTTGGTGTTGTTGACAGTAAAATAATATTGCTGATAGTCTAACCTCTCATAGGAACATGCCGCATCTAACCTGGGAAAAATGAGCAAACAATTTACAAATAATTTTTTTTCCCTTTTCTTATGATGATCATGTAAATAGTAGTTCAAAAGATATCATATGTAGATTTTAACAACATATGAAACATCTATATCTTCTCCCCATTGGCCCAAGCATAGACAATTAGTATAATTAGTTGCTTAAACTCACAAGTTATATGCATCATATCAAAATCTGATTTCCCTTTGATATCATAATACATATCTTCATCCTTTTTATCATGCATGCCTTATGCATATACACATAGACATACACACATGCATATAAACACATGCATATCTAAGTGCTTATATGATTGTGAATGTTTAGCATGTATGGTAACCTCGGAGCTGAATCGTGGAACAACTTGAAATGTAACCATCTTGTTGTTGGTTCAGATTTCAGCATTTGTGGTAAAACTAAGGTTTAAGAATATATCGTACACTGTACTTGCTTGCAAGAACAAGCTAGAAGTCTTTAACATAGACAGTACTTCAGCTTCATTCTTTAGCTTGTGGCAATAATGAAGTCTGCAGAAATTCCATGAATGAACTAGAATCATGGTTCTGATCAGATTCACCCACATTCCTTCTAGATTTTCACTACATAACTATAACAAACACGCACAGATTTCTTATTGAACCACAGGAAACTCCATTTTTAAAAATTTTTTGTTCATATAAAAGAAGGCAAACCCAGTAGTAATAAGTACTCTGACAAGAGGCTAACAAGGTAGAGGTAGCTTGGGATTTTTACTGTTTTAAGAAAATTAGCACAAGCTTTTCTGACTAGTTTGTCAGGCGTGGCATTTGATAATGGATCAAAATTGGGCCCAAAACTGTTGAAACATTGTGGACCTGAACTCTCAAACTATATGTGGAGCCCAGCTCTCTGCAGTAGAGCTGGATTCTGGGGTTTAAACATGTTAAATTCCATGTATTTCTTTAGGTTTCAACAAATTTCCAAAGGAAAACAAAAAAAAAATGTCAGACCTGATTTTCCCTGAAATTTATAGGCTATATTTATGAAAAATGTTTTGCAAAAATACACAAAAAAGAAAAAAGAAAAACAATGGGCAAAATGTAACGTCCGCAAGATGTGAACAAACAATGTGAAAATGTGGTCTGTTCCTCTGAATTTATAGATTTACATTAATGGAGGCTGTCGACATAAATTTATTTGATGTTTGACCTGTTTTTAATTCAAGTTGGACCCATTTTTTTTTTCTTAAAAAGATATAAAAAATTAAAAGAAAAATTGAAGGGTACTACTACTACTACCACAATTTCTTCTGCCCATGCTTGTGCAGCTCACATGTTTCCATGTGGGACTCCCAAATGTTGATATTCTCAAACCCACATGATCATTAAGGGGGAAAAAAAAATCTTTGCTAAACGCTAAATACACTAAAAAAAAAAAAAGCAGTTCAAAAGATGCATTGTATTGCAGCCACAACACGCCATGTGATTTGATTTTGACCCATCCTTACAATGTTTGACCATAAATCTACAGTGTTTTTTTATATGTATAAACATAATTAAGTTCTTTATAACCTGTAAAAGAAAAGGAGAGGTGAAGTAAAGGGAAAGGAAAACCCGAGTTATAGGATCTTTGCCTCTTTGGGGTAGTACAAAATTTACAAATCTTGAAGTTCATTTGTGTTTGAGATACTTTTACCATGTAAGCATGAAGGTATCTATTGATTGAAAACTTGTTGAAGAGAGTAATTTTTAGCAATGACAGTAAATTAAAGTTATTGTAATGGCTGAAAGGCCTTCCTTGGATGTGAATAGTCTGACTTGGAAGGATGGGCATGGGCTACAACTACAAGAAGGGAAGATACATATGTAGAACTGTAACCTCTCAAACATGAAGTTGTGGAGAGAAGAGCAAAGAGGCCCCATTTATAGTTTGTGGGACTCCATCAAGAAGCAGAATGGCACTGTAATGCATATTCCATTCACCAAACTGCAAAAATTATTTGAGTCTTTAAACCTAACCCTGTCTTTTTGTAGAACAATGGACACAATATCCTTATCACAAGGACCAGCTAACAACGCTCTGACCCTCCCCCCCCCCCCCCCTTTTTCCCTTTTTCCTCTCTCTTATGTGTGTGCTTTTTGTGTGATATGAACTTAAAATACTGACATTATTATAGAGCCCCGTACGACAATTGTGTCTATAAATATCAACGATGGAGCTCCAAGAGTAAGGAGATTCAAAAATCGGGCAAAGTCTTATACGAGAAGTGGCATTTTAAATGCTAAATAAACACTGATCAAATCAAACAAACAAAGCTCAAATTCTAAGGCCCTACTTCAGTATATATATGAGAACATATAGCCCCACTACTGTATGCAGCACTGAGAATCCTTCTCAATCACATCTCCTTCTCACTCTCGTTTTTTTTCTGTTCATCTCTCCCACGTGCAGACAAAGAGGTTATCAGGTTAAGTTAAAGAGATCAAACTCTGAGAACTGTCTATCCATTATTGCTATTGTTGCAGCTTCCAAGCTTATTACATGGATGAGAAGTGGAAAATATCAAAGAAGGAAGCTTCAGGTGCCCATTGTTCCAGTTCTTCAAAGTTTCCTCTCACCAGGAGTTTTTCAGCAAAGAGCATTTCTTCCAAGTCTCCTCTTCTTAGGAGTTCTTCACAGAAGAGCTCATGTTCTCCATCTTCTTCATCATCTAAATGTTCACTGCCTCGAAGTTTTTCACAAAAGAGCTCTTCCATTTCGCGTAAATGTAGTAGCTTGGCCAAGGAACAGAAGGCAAGATTTTACATTATGAGGCGCTGTGTTGCCATGCTTGTTTGCTGGCATAAGCATGGAGATTCTTGAAGGAAAAAAGAGATGCAGGGAAGGTTCCTTTCCATTTTCTCCACTCATTTATGCAGGATGGTTCTTGGATTTTGTTTGTTTTGAATTCATGGATTTCATCCATTGGATAAAGAACAGATAAATGTCGCAATTTTTCTTGCTCAACTTCATTTTTAATTAGTCCAGTTCAGCTTGTAATTATAAATGAGAGAGCTACAAGTTTTATAGTTGTAAGGAAAAACTATATCAACAATTAGATTTCTGTCAAATCTTAAACCAGCAAGACTTTTTTTTCTAATCTTTTCTTCCTTCTTTTCCACCCTGTGATTTCTTTTTGTTTTCCCCTTGAGATATTAATCAAAGCAGATCTCAAAATCAGGTCTTCTTAAATTTGATTTTCCTTTTTGGAGTGGCTTTTGGTTGGGTATTTTTGTTCCAATTTTCTTCTTTGTTTGTTTGTGTTGATGACAGAGAGATTCCTTTCAGCTGTTCCAGTTGCCAATATAATAATAGGACATCATTGGATATTGGATCTGCATTGGGAATGAAAACAATCCTTTTCCCTTTTAGAAAAAGGGGTGGGAAATGAGTATTCTGTAAAATAGAAGGCAAACCTTGGATTGATCCTTAAATAAAACTCTGGCTCTTTTCCTTTCAGTTCTGATCCCCCACTTTTCTCAATTTCATATTTCAACTCACCAAGTCAGCCCTGAAACTGTTTTTTAATGTGCTAAAACTCAGTAAATGGTGAATGATAAGCTTGAGAATCAGTGAAAAACTTTTCTTCAACACTTCATTGGAAGGAGTAGCACATCCTGACTGCTAAGTTTTCCAAGTGTAAGGCAACAAAACACAAGGAAAAATCTTTTAAACTCAAAACACACTTAAACCAAGAATTATGTCTGAGATGCATGTAATATGGTCATTCATCATGAAGCTCCATCTATCATCCAAGTTCCAGCCTTCCCCGAATAACATTTTAGCTAAAATTGGTGACGGTCATTACTTCAAAAGAAGGGGATCTCACTACCATGACGCATTAGAAAATTTGTTAAGTTGTGTTCAAGCTCTGATGACAGTAAGGAAATAGCAAGATGAATTGACTACCCCTTTCCTCATTCAAATTTGCCTAGGGCAATGTTTGTCTGATAACATAGATTAATATGTTCTTCCTCCTGTTTTTAACTTCCTTGCATTGTTGCAACAACTTCATCTTCATTAATGCTAATGGTGGTTCTGCAATTAGCACCAGGATTTTGCGAATATGGATGTGTTTTAACTTTCAGCTATGGTTTTACATAAAAAGCATCCATTAGATTAATAATGATCTTTGGTGTCCAACTACCTAGGCTCAACACAAAAGTTATTACTATGAATGAACCTCCGTACAAAGTTGAAAACAACTGACAGCAAATTTATCATATTACTTCAGTGCATTTGACTCCTGAGCCTTATGTCTTTTAGGCTACGAGGGAGAGGATTAGTATAAGTAACTGTAACTGTGATGATCAACACGATTTCAACCAATTCAAAAGGCTGTAAAAGCTCAAATTCTTTCAATAAACTTTAGATCTTAACCACGATTGATGTAACTTTGCAAATATAGAATTAACAAATCCAAAATCTTTTATGTGTAATATCAGAAAAAATAAGCAAAAATATCAATTTCTCTAGCTGTAGCTGAGCAATCTTGGTAAAATTAGAAATTAGCAAGAAAATAAGAAATGGGATGCCGCATACCTCATGACCAAGGCCCTTCCAAATAGCTTGATTCATGTGTTTCCCGAGAAAGATTGGCCACAGCAGGATCAACAGTAATCTCACAATGGGATTTGCATGGAATTCTTTATTGAAAAATATCTAAGAAAATACAAGGATTAGTAAGGAATTTCTTCAGGATGAAACACGAGTCAAGAATATTAAAGGAATCAGGGAATTCTTATACCAAGCAGGGCGATTGGAATCAATGACTGAATCCAATAGTCGGGAACAAAAGAAAAAAGAAAGTTCACCATATATTATTCCTGTGATGAGATTAGAAAGCTTCAAAATTGGCTAAGAACAAGACATGAAAATTGGCATTGTTTGTTAAAAAAAAGGGAACTGGTAAGGACTAATAATTTCATCACTGCTCTCTTTGGATAGCCAGTTGGCAATACAGCAACTTTTGCCTAAAGTTTGGATTCAAACATTGTGATCAACATCAAAAAAATCAACAAAATAATCATGTCTTATCAGCTACAGGATTATAAGTTACTGACAAATAAACTATTAAGACAGAATTATTGCGTTTCCAAATCAAGTAATGCAAGTAATTTCGAATTTGTTTTCAATTGACCATAATTAACAAGTGTAATATTTTTGCAACCTGAATTATTGCTCCAACAACTGCATTGAAACTGTGGGTCGTACAAGTACAAAAACTCCACCATTTTCTTGGTGAAGGACTCTAGCTAGATCTCCGAGACAGGCTGAGAAAACAAGCAAAGAACCATATGTTCAATGCCAATGTTAGCTTTGGATATACTCGTAGACAATTTGTCTTAGGTAAAATACAGCATAACAAAACCATTATACAAGTTACAAGAAAACTATCCCAAAGAACGAATTAAGAAAGGAACAAAAATGGAGAAATTAAAATTATGCATAGCAGGGTGGATGCTACAAGTCCGAGTAAAGGACAAAGGTCAACACTTGGGAAGATCAGAATGTGGAGGAGGCAGCTTCTGGTTAGGGAGCTTTGCATCCAAGACTATCCATGTCATTCCTAAGCCCCAGCTCAGATGAACATCGAAGTGACAGTGCATAAGCCAAACTCCTGAATCATTTTAATTAAAAAAATATTTATCAGTAAAAGAAATATTCATATTATGTTTGAAATAAATTGTATAATCTCAATTGTCACCAGGATTGTCTGTTTGAAAATGGATTGCCATCCCACCAGAAGGCATACCAACAGCGTTTCTTTCAGCAGGATCAACCAGGTTAAACTTGGCAGGGTTATTGTTAGGATCAAAGTTGCCAAAACCCTGACAAACAACATAGAAGTTATAGCCATGGAGATGGAAAGGATGGCTCTGAGCACCCAGGATTCCGGTGTCCTGCAGGACTACTTCCACACTTGTAGTGAATGGTACCACCACAACTTTAGTGCCATTAGTTACTAGTGTGTTGTTAGGCGGAGTACCTGTATAATTGAATGGATCAAGAGGGACGGTTGGGAAATCATTGGTGTAAACACCGTTAGATTGGGAGAAGTAGGATTGGAGAAATGCAGTTGTTGGAAGAGCAAAAGAGATATTGTTCATAGAAGCAGCAAATTTTGTGCCATTAGGTCTCTGGCAGGATTGGTTTTTGGGGCAGAGGCTGCTTCCAAGACCAACTGTGAAGAAAAACTTTTTGTCTACTTTTTGTGGGACATTGACAGGGAACTTTGTGGTGGCTAAACTTCGGAATTTGCTTGAAAATTGGCAACAAAATTTGTAGCATTGATAGCGGGCAAGCCTGGTTTAAGAAGTGGACGGTTCTTCAAACTGGTGGAAGATGAGGAATTTGAAGGTGTTTCATATTCAAGAATACCGGCTACATTGGTATGTCAAAGGTACCATACCAGTGAAATATGGTCAGGCTAACATGAAGAAAGTGGCATTGGGAGCTTGAGATTTGGTATTCAGGAGAACATTGGTGGTTTATCCAGGTGCTATCACCATTGTATTGGTTTCAAAAGGCTTGACATATACTGCACCAGCTTCCACAACAGTGAAACTGTGATTTGCAGTGTTGAAGAATAGCTCATCATTGAGTGCAGCATTGATCAACCTAAGGAGATATGTTTCAGTTCTCCAGGTTTACCCTCAGCTTATATGTATCTATAAAATACATACATAATCAAAACCCAGTATAAGAATTTTGCTGTGAATTTAATGGGCTATTGAATTTGTGACCAAAGGGATAAAATAATATACATTGGTCAGAACAATTGTACAATGGGCCTGAAGCCCATTTAGATTGTAGGCATCAGAAAAATTCGGGCCAGCTCCTGTTTAAAGAGACCGATTGATGACAGCCTCAGGATCTGCATTAAGCCACTCTGTTGTAGTTTGACAAGCCGAATTCATTCAGTTAATTGCCATCAAAGAACATCCCAATTTGCCACATGAAGAAAAAATTGATGATTTGCATAAGATTACCAAACAAGATTGGGACTTCTTTATAGGGTTTAACAAATGGGTAAGATTCATTGCGCAGAGGCGGGATGATAAGTGGCCCGTAAACAGTTGCTCTAAGCCATGAAATGTGAGCATGCCAGAAGAGAGTTCCTCTTTGTCCAGGAATGGAGAAGTTGTAAACATAAGACTGGCCAGTTTGAATAGGACATTGTGTGTGATACATGAAGGCCCATCTGCGTATACACTAAATTTGCCATTCTCAAAAGGGTTATCCATTGAAATTAAAACATGTATAATTTTACAGAAATCCAACGGCTTCATAGTTCATACCAATGAATGCTGATATTGTTAGGAACATGGTTAACTGCTTAGTATAACACGGGGTCCAGGGAACTTCCCGTTGACTGTGACAATGCTCTTAGTGTGGCACAAGCGGGTGATATTTTTCAGCTTCTTCTGCAAACGGAATTGAGGACTATGTTACTTTCACTTCACAAGTTATCTAAAGCAAACAATGCCGCAATGCATACGTTGAACTTGTAGTGCCTGGTGACACCTGCATGCTTTGCATTGACAACCTCAGGATAGGCGATGAGACAGCCAACAGCAACAAGGAAGGTCATGAGACATGGTGGTGATAAAAGAGCTGAAGCACCCATGTTGCTAGGCAAAGTAAAAACATGTAGGAAACATAATATTGATTAAGTCTTTGAAGTTTAGCTCATAATTTGGAGTGATTCATGTGTTCAAATAGAGACATTGTACAATCTTGTGTCCATGTTTGGTTGATTGGGTAATAAGATGTTACAGGTTTGAGAATTCAGAGAATTACAAAACCATGACCCAATCTTCACTGGAGTATCATTAAAATCAATTAATCTTTTGTCCTTGTTGATACACAAAATTTCACCATTCCTAACCTTAATACAGCAAATTGATGATGATACCTTCTCCTAGAGAGATTTCAAGAAATTGTTTCAATGGGGAGATAAACAAAAGAAGATTCTCAAAAAAACCAACTTAAATTACATGCATATAAAGAAACCAAGTGAAAATACATGAAACATTTTCCATAGTTATTTAAAAAAAAGTTCACAATGATCAGTCTGGTTAGTAAGAGTGCATCCTCTACCTTTTCTAACCTGATGATTCCAAACTCTCAAATTTTGCTTTAGGGATAATAAAAGAAAATTCTTTATTAAGATTAATGGAACCTTTGAAAGACATATTCATAGAAAATCATTTTACTTCATACGTATTACCACTGAAGAAAACAGTGAAAAAAACATCCCAACCCATGTGCATATGAATATTGTATCTTTTGACCTAATATTTATGATCATGAGAATATATTTCCACATATGCCATCTGTTATTATGATACAGCTAGATATTTTTCGAGGTCTACTCTAACCGTTAAATCTTGGTGATGAAGACAAATCAAAAGAGTTACTAGCTACCATCTTCCCACAGCTTGCCAATCATTTACGTTCATGATGATGATCATTTTCATGAAAGATTCACTGAGGCATGCACATTTGGTTGGTGATGGCAGCTCTCTCAACCAAACAGAACTCTGGGGAGTCGCAAAGCTAGTGGGAAGTGAAGGACTTTTGACCCACCTCCCTTTTAAGCAAGAATAGAAATGATTGGAAAGTTCTAACCGTAAATAACTAAGCAAATCACCCAAGCTTAATCATCAAGTTAAAGATAAACCAGATTTAGCCAGAGTATATGGCTAAAAGGGTTTTGTGAAAATAGTTCATTTATCAGATTTTATTTGTGATTAATAGAGTAATTTTAATGTATAATTTTATGTTCTTGCAATTAATTATCTGGTAGTATTTGATATTTGATGTTGCATTCATTGTGTATCAGCTTGTTGATGAACAAGCTGGCCAAATATGTCGAGACAATTGACACTTGCACAAGTTTTTTTCATTAATGATGTGATGATAACAAAATAAAGGTGGTGTTTTACAAACTCTGAAATTCATGTAATTAGTATATAGAGAATTGAAGAAACATACAAATTTGTAAGTAAACAGTTACAATATTAGTCCCAGATCATAACAACTGATATAACTGCTACTCCAAGAAGCACAGCAAGAAACTTGAAGAACGGAGTGTCAAAGTAACATTGAGCTTGTGGTTTGAAGCCCTTGGCAATAAGATGATTGACGGCAACATAAATGAAAACTCCACAAGCAAGTCCCATTGAGATTGCGTACATCCAGTCAGCTACTTTCCCTTGAGTTGTAGCATCAATGGCAATCCCGATCCCTACACCAATGGGGCTAGAAATAGCAAAGGCAAAAGAGTAAGCACAGGTTAACAGAAATGGCCTCTTCGGTAGCATTCTGAGAAGTGCAATGCCCATCGCAATGGCCGCAAAAATTTTGTGCAGCGAAATTGTCCAAAGATTCCTCCATGCATCTGCCTTGGTATCTGAAAACAAATAATTTATTTCAGCAAGGAACATATTTCTGAACAGACTTATCACTAATGGGTTTTAAATCTTAGGGCTGAAACTTGAAAGCAAGTTGATTAAGTTTGTGCAATTTTCAACTCGGATTCATCTCATAGAACTGTTTATGCATAGCTTGTTGAATGAAAGCTCTAGAAACTTACCTGAAACACCAACGGCAATGCCCTCAAAAACTGAATGAAAACACAGGGCGAGAATAAGAAGTATGGTATCCCCAAAAGACGTTGTTCTCAAGAAAACTGGATTGGCATCCATTCCTATATCTTTAGAATGATGCTCATTACCAGTTCTGCCTTCTTCCACTTGCACTCTTTCTCTTTCACCATTTGATGTAACATAGGTGACTATGCAATCACCAAGCATGGTGAGTAGAAAGCCCGCCGATGCCAGCATGAATGCAAGAGGGTAGGTGTTGGTCGTGAGATCACCGAAAGTTCCATTAGAATCGCTCAAGAAATGAATCAAAGAGGTGGCCAGAAAAACCCCACCGGCAAACTGTGTGCCTAAAAGGATAAAATTTTCGTTCCATCGATAGAAGTAGGGGGAGACGCCACCTGCAAAAGTGCTCACTAGAAGAATGATCAAGCACCATACTTTCACCAAGATTAAGCCCTTATCATGCAAGTTTGCATGGTCACCGCCACCCTCGTCCCCTCCATGACCTTTGGTTTTAGAGAATTGTAAGAGAAGGAGAAAAACAATCAGGGAAGTTGACTTCAGTTTTCCCGAGGAAGAAATTATAGCCATAGATAAGAGTTGATGGATATTTCTTCCCCTTTTTTCCTGGATTGGTGAACGTTAGTTATGATATAAGCGTGGAAAAAAGAAATTTATATAAAAAAATGAAAAAAAAAAAAAAAAAACTAGATTTGCTCGCCTCTTAATTTGCAGTACAGCTTTGACATTTTATAGTTTGTACTATGGTAAAGTTGTACTACAGACGGTAAAATTTGTTAATTCCTGTTTGTTGTCGTTCAGACCAATCCGTCAAGGACGGCCACAACAGGATTGGGCCAGGTTTCACTTGGAGGACAAGGACTCCACCCTTTTCCAATGAGCTGATCCTGTTCAAACAAAATGGGTTTTTTCCTTTTTTTTTTTTTTTCACATTAAAAAATTTGCATCACCAAAATTTCCTTTTACCTCAACTATTACCATTTACCCACTTCTCGGGAATAATCAATTTGCAGCCTAATCTCCAGGCTTCAATTCAGACTACGTGAAGAAGATCACCCAAATATCCTTTTCTATAGTATGAGAAAGATGATGAAGAATATATATGACATAATAAGTGATGTTAATGAATGATTAAACAAACACTAGTGGTGCAGCTAATGCAAACCCCTCCAATGGTTCTAAGAAAGCATTTTCGTATTGCTTCGTTTTAGAGTTAAAGATGGAGTCAAACCAAAAATGAAGCATTTCATCATGTCCAATTAGGCGTGCAGAAAAAATGTATGCCATCATAATATGTGACATGTGGTGAAGTCCTAATCTTCCACAACTACCACCAGAATTTATGACCCCAGACAAAGTATATTAGATGAGATCATATGGAATTTTTTAGTTTAAAGTTACAGGGCTAAGTATGGTGAACCTAAAACCTCGTTTTCTTTCATGAAGCCTAAAGATAAATAACATAATGATCATAGAGGATATTTACAGACACAGCATAAAACATTATTTAATGCATACTTTAATGCAACTGCAAACTTGGACATACTTTAATGCATATACAGAGAGTATTACTTGGGAGTCAAGTTAAACCATGTCTGAATCATCTGATTCACTCTCCCTGTTTTCCCGCCAGCTTGACCCCATTCTAAACTTGCATACAGGACAGGTGCCTTGTTGCCGCAACCATGTATCGATACAGCTAGCATGAAACTGTAAGAAAGGAAGTTATTAATATAATAAATATCATATAATAGAAATGTGATCAAGATAACCACCATTTACAACTTGGTATTATATGAAAGATTTGGGTTTGGGATTTAACTATAAGCATCTCAATGAAGGACTAAGTTTAAAACCACAAGGATGCCGGCACACGAAAAAGGATCAAGAATCATCAAGATTTCAGATATGTTTGGGCAATTATTTGGAAAAAAAAAATGTCAAGGGCAGACTTCAGAATGATAATGATAAAAGGTCATCCATTTGAGTTACGAAGACAGACATTTACACTTTAAACAAGTCAGGAATTCACAGCCACATGTAACTATGAAACATTTAGGCATAAGAATATTTTCTCAATTCACGCCCATGAAAAAAAAATTGCACGAAATTGATCCTAATATGCTGTTTACAATGTTTATGAATGCAAAACTATTCATAAACGGAAAGATCGGAGGAAACACTAAAATTGTTACACTACTCAGAGATGGAAAATTTGCATATGATACAAAATTTCTAGCATTCAATGTTCAACAACATATATCATTGTTCATATGCAAATCGGAGGCTTGCAAAACCTTGAGCCTATGTCCAAGAAAGCGTTAGCTTAAATTGTTGTCAAGTCTATATAATTCACTAGAACAGTCACTGTTTCACTATTGATGTGACATGTTAATTAGTGTAATTCATTTGACATAGATATGATGATATAAGATATTGGGGGAAAACAGACAACAGTTTTGACAAACGAACGGTACAACTTTTTTTTTTATAAGATGAACAGTACACTTTAAAATCGTTAGATGACAACAGAAAACATGAGCAGACTGTAAAAATAGAACCTGATGCAAACATGGCAAGCTCCGAACAAGCTCCCCCCTGTTAACTTGATCCAAGCAAATAGTACAAATTAGTTCATCTTCTGAAGCCTTCATACTCCCATCAGCCTTCCTAGAATCGTGCTTTGGCTGCAATATTTATTTGTGACTAAGACTACAAAAGCCATCCATGAAGCATTGCATATGAAATGATTCAGAAAGATGCACAGACACAGAAAATTTTTTATTGAACACTTTAATGCCCTCTCCGATTATGTCAACTTTGAATATGAGATGTACTCAATGACTTGTTATGTTACCGAGACCTTCTTTGAAACATATTAAAGCTTCATGAAAATTTATTACTGCTTGAAAACTGAATGATCAACCACGGAAGGAATTGCTTGAGTGTGGTATGTAATCACCATTATTTTCTAATTGATTAGAAAAAATTATACTTAAAAGTACCTCAACTGGCACTGACGAAGATGATGCCTGCTGCAGTGATGATCCAGCACTGAAAAAAACAACAAGAAAAATTGATGCAACTATGAATTCAGTCAAAGGAAAAATAAGCAAGCCCTGCATACTAGTTCACAATCAAAGCAAGCTATAAGTAGTAAAATCCCTACTACCTAAAGAGAAGCATTTATGAGTACCTCTCTGGGCCAGGGACCTTGTACTTGTGCACAGGTAAGGCATTTATCTCTTCCTCACTCATTGAATGAGTTGTGGAAGTATTATCAGCATCCAATGCTCTCAGGGTTTCATAATCTGGAGCAGAAAGAAAGGAATTATTAATCTTCAGAACACCAAACTAGTTACAACCAAAGCTCTCTTTGCATATCAGTCAATGCATGTTAAACCCAAACCATAGAATCTTATAAGTGAATTTTGAAAAGGCACTGCACCTAGGTCATCAAATTCACGGTCAAGAAGTGCAAGTTGGAGTCTTAGTCCTTGTAAGCGTCCCCTTGTAGCAAAGGCAATTGACGGTGGCAAGTGCAAACGCAACTCGGTATGACCAAGCAAACCACTAGCTGCTGCAGCGTGAGCTCGGGCCTGAGCTTGAAGTTGCTGACAAGTTGCATACATCCTCAGGCTCGTAGCCATTAAAAAGACACCCACTACTACCCAAAGCTGCATACACAGACACACAGGATACCTCCATGATTGCCATGTGTTAATAGATACATCACCATGCTCCCAGTGAATGTTTAGAGAGTGCATACCAGAAAGTTTGGTGACATTTGGTGAGAGTTTAAAATCATGAACAGCAAAAGAACTGCTGAAAACAAACAGATAAGAACCGATTAGAAATGCAAGTTAAAGATACAATAAGGAATGATTAAAGACAAAAGTTAACAGATGCAATGGAAGAAAACATAAGGAACTAGAAACATTACCTGTAACAAGAAATGCCAGTGAATTGGAATTAACTGGTCGAGCAGCATGTATACGCTGAAAAAGAAATAGCAAGGGGAGATCAAGTCCCATTATGTAGTATAAGATAATCAGGCAGTCCAACAGGTAAAATGTGTAGATGTGAATAAGCAGACATACCACAGCAGGACGTTCAGGGATAAATCTTGAATACCCACTCTCAATATCTCCTCTAGCCCCTCGGTAAACAAAACTCATTGTTGCAAAAATGCAGAAATTCCACTTGTCTATAAGGTGGTAGATGGTATGCAAACAACTTCTTCTCTTGAAACTTCAAATCCTATGATATTTCAAATGTATGTGAATCAATATTACAAGTCATTTCAATCACACAAAGCATAGAAGCCATGAAATCATGCTTTATTTAAATTGAAATTTACTCAAAATTTAAGGATTACATAGGTTGATTATTAAGCTAAAACACTTGCGCTCACATACTCAATGTCTTATCCACCAATTCCATCTATGGCTGGTTAATGGTTATTCAAAATCAAAATATGTTATTCTACACTCACATGTTGACAATTTCTGAGCCAATGCTTATGCTTGTGGCTAAGATAGAAATCATTTTTTCTACATATGATTCCAAAATTTACCCATCTACCAAAATGCTGTAAGCTCTGAAGTGATCATTACAAAACCACAGATTTCTATCTTGTTAATACAAACCATAACTATAAAAATGTTATAAAACACCTTCAAACTCCAAAGAGAAAGCAACCTAAAAGGAATTGGTATTCAACATGGGAAAAGAAAAAATATCATAAAATTTTCAGTGCCGTTAAAGCTTAACAAATTTGACCTAGTTATGAAATCCGATAGACAATTTGTTTAAGCTTAAAACCACCATATCTCTATCTCTCAGTTTCCATAAAAATAACTTAAAAAAAAAAAAAAAAGCCAAAGCGCCTAATTGTTTATGAATTGCAATGCCATTTACCTTGTCAATTGTCATTATTTTAGTAATTTAATAGTCTTTAAAGACCCACCCTCTAAAGCATAGTTAATACTATATTATGCTGATTACTTTACACATTCTCAGAAGCAAAAGATTCAAACTTTATGATTTAAATTCCTTCCTTTATTAATGATTTGAACATTATTAAAAAATCAAATCCAAATACAGAACCAACTGGAAAATCAAGAAAAAGGAATAAAATTTGAAAGAAAATAAATAAATATAATAGTAACGCACGTAGCCTATATTGCTCACGAAAAAAATGTCGACTTTCGAGGTCTGGTTTGGCTAATGAGAAATCGCAAGGTGAAAACAAAAGAAAATTGTCAGTTTTCCTCCGTTTTCTCAGCAAACAAACAGAATTCAATGCTAAGAGACAAAGAAAAGAAACAATACTTACACAAGAAAAACGAAGATCAATCGTTCAAACGACCGTCCTTTTAACTGCTTAAAATGAGAAATTGGAGAGAGAATAAAAAGATAAAGAAAAGAAAATGCGAGAAAATTCACTCTCTCGCTCCTTTTTTTTTTTTCTTTTTCTTCTTTGCTGTTGCAATTGCGTTCTCTTTCTTTGTCCGAAACTGGCCTGTTGTAGCAATTTCTTTTTCCTTTTCTTTTTCTTTTTGGGTTCTAAATTTTTTGTGAAGAGATAAACTCTGATAGTGACACGTGTCCTTGCTTTGGATCTCAGCTCTGCCACGTCTTGTTACAGCGTGGATGACTTAATCACAGCCGTTCATCCGGCATTTGTCCACATCAGATTTGTGGTGTGAGGATTCATCATCCAAACTTCCAAATATCTCATTCTTTTCTTGCAATATTTTCTATACGGATTAAAAATAATTAAAATATTATTTCAAAATTATGTATTTAATTTATTATATTAATCAAATTAAAAAAACAACACCCTAATTATAATTTTTAAATGTCATAATAATCAATATCCCCGAAATGTAAAACAATATCATTGTATTTAAATTTTGATTGTTTAATTATATTTTAATTTATTAATAGATTATTAGTTAATTATTTAATTAGTTTTATATAAATATAATATTTTATTGTAATTTTTCTAATATTTATAATTTAAAAAAATAAAAGTAATTCAAGCATGAGTGTTCCATGACAGTTTTAATGGTTTATCAAAGCCTCAAACTTGTATTAATTAAGTGATTTTAATCACTCTTTTAAATAAAAAAAATAATTCAAACAATATTTTGGTTAAATAAATAAATAAATAAGTTGGTTAATTGTTGACGACATTTAAGACATTAATTAGATGTTAACAGCTCATCAATAAATTAGTATAGTTTGGAAATGAGTAGTTTCACAACATTAATGGATAACCAGATAGACCGGAGAGCATAGTTTTCTCGCCACCATGTATTGGTTGGTGGAATCTCTTTTTCTTTATTTTCTTCCTTCTAAGTAGATTTAATAAATTTAAATATAATATGATGATATAATATAAAAATAATATAAATAAAATCAATATAAATAATATAATTTTAAAATATAATAAAATTATAAAAATATATTACATAATTTATATTAATATAAATTATAATATATAATTTTTTTATAAAATAAATATATAAAATATTAATATTTTATATAACATAAATACAAAAATTATCAAATTTAATTCCACCGTTCCTCTTTGTCCAAGCTGTGTGCTGTCCCCATGTGAGCCTCATTTGGAAACATGGCTTGAGAGTTGGTCAATACAGCCTTTTACATTTCAGGAAATTCATTGACAAATTGATTTTTTTTTTTTCTTTACCCTTGCAATGTCAGCCACAGCCCACAGATGCTGTAGGAATGAGGTGTTTGGTAATGCGGACAAGTGGGTTGACGGGCAGGATTTGACTAATTCCTTGTCTGGATAAAAGATTTTGTCAAAACTTTGCCGTATCAGCAACTTCAGAATTTATATTTTGCCAGCTTGCATTCCTACTTTCTTTATTTGCTTTCTAACCTTGAGAATTAAGTAATCTTCTACAATTTTTTTATACAAACAAGATTTGATTGAGTTTCCAATCAAACAACATATGCAACTTTATATTTAAAAATAAAACAATTTTTTTTTAAATCTCAAATGTAATCTAATTGATTCATACAATAAAACTTTAAATACTGTTTATAGAAGCTTCTATTTTGACTTTCATCTTCTAACATATGAAGGAGATACATGTAACAAGTTAATTTCCTAGAACTAGTATAAGCCATTAAAGTTAAAAGTGTAAATAATCAAAGTTTTGTGTAAATTATTTGTGAATATATTTTATATATAAATGGGGAAAAGTGTAAAAAAAAAAAATAGAACAATACCCCAAAACCTGTCTGAAACCAAAAGGTTTCTGTTTTTGATCAAACAAAAGCCCAAAATTGTATAGATTCTGTCAGTTCCATCCCTTGTTCTTGCATCGGAATAACAGAGAAATCAAGATGAAATTGCAACTTGAATACTACTATATCAAAATTTCGAATTCTTGCTAATAAAATGCTATTTACGATAATCAAAGAACACATATTTTCCATAAATTCAAAACCCAAAAAAAGTAAAAAAAAAAAAATCTCATTCCAAGACCGAGCTTGAGCTTCTGCTTCTACTTCTTGTAAACCTACCAAACATAGACGTTGAATCACTTCTGGTCAGACTGCCAGATTCTGCAATTCCACGATGAGAATGAGACCTCAAACCCCTCAAAAACGACGTCACACTTCTAATAACTCTCCTGAACCCATTCTCCCTCCTAACCCCAACCCACGAAACTCTCCTCGGAGCTCCATGACCAGAACCCGAGCCCGATTCCCCGAACCCACCATCCATCTCCGTATAAACCAAGGGCACTTCCCTTTCTCCTCGAAACCTTCCCACCGCAAACACCCCACCGGGTAATCTCCATATACTCAACCCCACCGCGTCCGAAACGTTTTCGTTTGACTCGTTTCGATCCGACGGCATTTCATATCGGCAAATGGGACACGAGTTTCGAAGTGAAAGCCATGGGATGATACAGTCTTGATGGTAAATATGCTTACATGGCATCTCCCTAGCTTCCGTCCCAAGCTCGAAAGGCTCCTTACAAACGGCACAGTAAGTTTCTGAACAAACATGGCTCGTCGCTATTTGAATCGTCGGCATTGATTCGATCGCTGATTTCGAAGCGGGCGGGTTCTCCGGTTGCCCTAGTCCGGTTATTTCGATCTGGGAAAGTTGTTCTAATAACCGATCAAAACCCAAACCCATTAGAGACTCGGACATCGAAGTCGGTATGGGCCTTAAACCCAACCCAGATCCGTCATCATAGAGAAATTCAAAGCCGCTGTTGTTGTTATCGCCGTCGGTGGTGCCACGGAGTACGATGATTGGATTGATGTTTGACCGGTCAACGGAACTCCGACGATTTCGACGAAAGACGAGATTTCGTGTCCGATTCGAATTTTGACGGTTATTATCGTTGCTGGTGATCATGAACATAGAAGGGAACCGACGGTTGTGATTATCCGATGTTTCGATCTCCTCGATGAAACCTCCGTCGCAGTACGGGCAAGCAACGGTGTTGTTGGCGCCGTTGTCTAAAGCCAAGACACGAACCAAACGGGTGCAGCTGTAACACCAATATGACGACGTTGAAGACATGCTTGACCGGCTAAAATTCCAGATCCAGAAAAAAGGCAAGCAGGAGTAAAAGAAAAAAGGATTTTCGTGTTTGAAATGTGCTTCACTCGCTTTTAAAGGAAACGAGGCCACCTTAAAGTTTAAACGCCGTAAAATTATCAAGCCACTGGCGATTTATGAGTGGAGAAAAAAATTAACGGCGTTAAAGATTGACCGGTCAAGTGGAGGCTAAGGTTAAAGTTAAAAGTTAGGGTTGACTGGATTCTGGAAACAGTGAAACAGTTAAACTGTCGGGACGCCGAGTTTGAAATTCAAAGTCGGCGAGAAATGAGAGGCGCGTGTGACGTGTTGGTGCGTGGGTGGGCAATGACAGGTACAACTAGGAAGATTCTTGTAAACGAGGCAAAGAGTGTCTTGTTCTGTGTAGGCGCGTAGTATGGACCCACACGCGTCCAATGCCAGTAAAATATGGTCCCACAAACAGTAACTTCTGATTTTATTTCAATGCTAAATTTCGGCATGGTCGATGTGCTAATTCCTTAAATTGAAATTATTAACATTAAATAAAAGTATAAAATTTGTTGAACAAAATTTAAAATGATAACTCTAAAAATTATTCAAACTCATAAATAATACGTCATTTATTGATAAAATTTTAAATTTTAATGATTAATATTAATTTTTTAATAATCTCAAATATTTAAAAAATATTTTTTAATATTTTCAAATATTTAAAAAATATTTTTTAATATTGGCATCTTTAGTCCAATTAAATAAATTTAAATTCTTAAAATTTATCATCAAATTTTAATATAATATTATTTAAGGTGAAAACAGTTTGAATTGAACTGAATTTAATTCGAATTTTTTGAAAAATATATAAAATTATGAAATTTTAAAATTCGATCTAAATTTAGATTGAATTTTTATACGATCTAATCTAAATCAATTTCTATCAGTTCAGTTTGTAACCTTGTTTTATAAATTTTTAAATTTTTTATTTTTTATATATTATTTTAATATAAATTTTAATATATTTAAATAGAATTAGGTATAAAATATTATTTTTATTTAAAAAAATTTTTAAAAATATATAATTTGATTCGATTTTTTTTATTTTTCACTTTTTGATTGAAAAATCGGTTTAAACCGAATATATATATTTAATATCTAAATTTAATTTAAATCGAATAAAAAAATCGATATAATTCAATCTGAATTAAATTAAATATTACTATTATCGATTTTCTCAAAATTTTTCTCACCCCTAATATTATCGTGTATTTTTACAAATTTGAGCATGTGCAATAAATTATTATTATTATTATTTGTAAAAATATATAAATTAAATTGAAGTAATATTTTTATATATTATTATGAGTAATAGTTCATGGTATTAAGTTAATGTGGCATAACATTTGAGATTTAATTTAATTATCATCAACTGGAATTTTTACTTTTTTTTTATGCATCACAATGTGATCATGATGACATTTTCTTTGATGATCATAACTCCATCCATAATGATAATAAACAGACCATACAATGTTGTCTCCGAAAGCACACCTCCAAAGAAAGAAATAGGCATGTGTTTGTCCTAAGATTTCATTTGGACGATTATGATAAATTAAAAATAGTAATAAAAATTAATATAATTATGATTAAAAAAATTTGATAAAAATTTTTATGTTAAATTACTCTCATTGAAATTAATAGTTTAATTTAACCGATAATACAATGAATTCAATTATATTATATCAAATATGCGGTGGAATCCAAATGAACACTAAGTTTAATGGGCAAAACTTAATTAAGTAAATTTTTGTTTAAAAAAAAAAAAAAAACAAGTCTCCCTTATTTTCATTTTCACTACGGTCCATATGGCAAGACCAAGGAATGCGCTTATTTCCATTTGTTAATTGACAAAAAATAAAACATTAGCTCTAAAATCAATTTTTTTTTTTTTAAATTCGAGGATAGATAGATTATTTGGTCATTTAGATCAATGTAAAATGTGTTGTATCTGACAACCTAAGACAAATAACTATAAAATCAAAATTTAAAATCGTAATAAAAATAAACTTTTGTTTGTTTTACCGAATGAATTTATATTTGATATATCGTTCGTGCATAAATTTTATAAATCTTTTAAAAAAAAATTAATAAGGTGATATTATATAATTTATTAATAATTATGAAATTTATATGATGATGATGTATTTAATATAAATTATTTATAATATTTCTCTAAAACAATCTTTTTTGGTATATTGTTAAGTCAAATGTTTTAAAGATGCCTGCTTGCACCTTATTTATTATTCCAATTTAGTGCCTGGACAAAATGGAGAATAAACAATAATATTTTTAGATAAATCAAATAAAAGTATTGAAAAACCAGTTTTTGAAAATACTTGTTATTAGGATTCCAATATTCAAATTAATCTCATTTCAATAAGCTAACGTTTTATTGCAAGAATAGAACTCTCTTTTAAAGAGAATGCATAAATTTATTGGGACTTAAAAGACAAACATCGACTGTGGCCAAAGAAAATGGGAAAGAAAATAAATAAATAAATAGAAAGTTCGACAAATAATTTGCGAATAAATTTTAGTTTTGTTTGTTTATATTGATTTAATAAATTTAATAACCGATCGATCATTAATAATATTTCAAGATTCGTAATTAAGAGTCGTTTGATATTATCGTGAATTTTATATTTTTAAAAATTTTACTTTGTTTTATTTTTATTTTACTGAAATTGAAAACATACTTGAAAATTATATTTTTGGTGCAAAAATATTAAAACAAGAGACCATAATGGGAAGTGGTTGAGCGTATGATTTATTGATTGGTAGGGGTTTAAACTTTTAACCCAAGTTTTGGCAGCTTTGATGATCATCTTTCAATAATTTTGTTTTCAATTCTCAAAAAAAAAAAAAAAAAACCACGAAACAAAAATATTTCCAAATGACCCTTAAACAAATATACCGTAAACATAACAAAATTTATTTATATTCGATTCATTTACGATTTTAAACGAGTAGAAGAAAATATTATAATATATATATATTTCTATATTGGTATGGTAACTGTTGTTTCACCTCTGTCTAATTTGGGTGACAGATAAAAAGATGAAAATTTTGGATATGCATTCATTGGTGTTTGTTTTTCCCAATTTCCATTTTCTTAAAAGCAAATGGTGCCTAAGTTTTGGTTCTAGTGCAAGTGCACGCCTTAAAAGTAACACTAACAAACATTTTGTTTGCAACTCCTATATCAATAATGATTGAGACTTCACTTTGAGGCCCCTTTTTTTTGGAAGATCTTGCTTGTTACAAGGTCATGTACATCATAATTCACTACAAATGAAATTAAAGTATAAATATATGATGACATTTTAATCTAAAATCATCAAATCCTACATATAGCATAGTCTTAATTTAAACAAATATTTAAAAATGTGACTTAAGTCACACTTGTTTATCATAAAAAATTAAATGTCAACAATTTTTTTATTAAAAAAATGGATTAATTGAACTTTTACTCAATTATTTAAGTAAAATAAATACATAAATTTATATATTTTTTAGTATAAAAAAACCGTAATCAACTAACCAAAAATAAAATTATAAATATTAAAATTTGAGCATCAGATCTGCTTGATGTTATATCTTAAAAATAATTGAATGAATCAATTTAATTAAATTTTAAATTTCATATAAGTAAAATCACAAATCCTTCAATGCAAAAATGGTTTGCTATTATTAAGGGTTTTTGTTTTTTAATAAATTGTGAATGGACATTTTTTCCATATACAAGTAAAACTCATAATTTATTGCTTTGATGTCATAAGGATTCTCATAATTTAGGACACGTGACATATTTTGGCATCAAATTTTTTTATGGGTACTTTTTTATAATTTGATTTGCATCTCATCTTACTTAATTATTAATAACCTTATTTAAGTTTACTTTTAATCGGATTTTCTTGACTTTGCAAATTGAATTAGTCTTAAGCTAATTATTATTGAAGCCCATTTCCCTGTCTCCCTCTTTCTCATTGTTCTCAAAATTTGAACTTACTAATTAATACCATTTAAATATAGTTTGAGAATTAGTCAATACATGTGATGATCTTAAGACGTGTACCTACTTACCATATCAAAGTTAATGCTCACACATTCAAGCTTGGCTAATCAATTAACTTGTGATTTAGGGTTTAAAATTTAATCTCAAAATAATACGATGATATGTTAAAAGTCATTTTAAAAAAATATTTTTTTGAATACATAAAATATTGTAATACGATATAAAATAAATTATAAATATTAAAATTTAAATTTATTAAATATTATATTTTAAAAATAATTATATGAATTAATTGAATTAAATTCGAGTTCACTTTCAAGATTTTGATGCCTAATTATAATCACCACATAATATTGGAGGAAAATGGAGCGTTTTCATATGGGAATTTGACTTGGACAAAGCTTCATAAAGTGGTTACGGTCCAAAATTGTGACGCTTTTTTCTTTTGTGACCCGCTCCTTTCCCCTTTCACTTTTTTTCCAAAGTGAAAGTAGCTTTCGACATTTCACAAGAAAAAATAAAAGAAAAAGGCCAAAAGTATATTCTTGTGAAATGAGCAATGGCAGAGACATAATCAAAGTGCTGTTTCGTGTCATTTTCTGCATAAAAATATCCTTGTAATAAGAAAGCAAATTTTTTTTTCTTTTTTTGGTTTTTTTTTGGGCTGATTTTGTCATAAATTTCCTTTGAATTTAATGGACCCAGGCCGTGCATATGCTTGACCAACCAAGCAAGATGCTTGACCTAGGTCCAATTAAATGTTTGATTTCTTGGTCTGAGAAAACATTGGGTCGGGTCTAACCTATTTGTTTCACTATCTGCAGCCTTGCTGGTAATTATAAATCTTGAAAATTTTCATGAATTGTATCACAAAATTATAAATAATTTACGTATTTATTTTATATAAAATATTAAAAATTTATATATTTATATAATATTTTATATAAAAATTACATATCATAATTTATGTTAACACAAAAATATTAAATATATATATTTTTTATTTTATTAAATCTAATTTTTGTTAAAATTTTAAATCATATTTTATTTATATTATTTTCGTATTATATTATCGTGTTGTGTTTGAAATTGTTAGATCTAATTACAACTATAATTTACTTACCAACAATCAATTTTTATCTTTTATATATATATATATATATATATGTATCATCCCTCCTTAGAAATAAAATGACCCTTGAATTTAGAGGGAAATTTTAGAGAAATTAGAGCCAACAAGCCAAAAAAAAAAAAAAATGCTTAAATTCTATTGCACCGATGCCATGGAACCCAAAGTTCTTATACGTGTAATGAAACATGGATTGGGACAAATTGCATGTTCTAACGCGGCAACAAAACAGTTAGAGTTAACATCAGATCGAATTTGGGATTGATTTTACTCGTTTCGAATTCGATCTAATTTTATGTGTTATTAAACTCAAATTCGATCCTATTCGATTTTTTTTTTGTTTTTTCATACCCGAACTCAACCCTGATAAGATACTATATAACCCGTATTCGATCCAATTCGACCTGAAATTAATAAAATATTTTTTAAAAAATATAAAATATTTAAAAATATCATTATATAAATATATATAAATAAAAAATTTAAATAATTAATTAAAAATAAAATTTTATATAATATTAGGTCGGATCGAATTTACCTAAAACTCGAATTTAACTCGACCCTGATTATTTCCTAACCATACCCGATCCGATTGACCAGAAACTCGAATTTAAAAAAAAAAAAAATCAACCTCATAGGGTTGGATCGGATCGGATCGAAATTTATCAGGAACAGATTAGATTATCGACCCTAAAAACAACATGGCATTGAGATCAAACACCGGAGAACATGCCAGAAAATGGACCAAAGTTTTGTTTTGTTTTTTTTTTGTTTTTTGGTAACTAACGTACCAGAAAGCTGAAAGTTTAGACCATTTGAGAAACTGGATGATCAATGCCAACGGACCATTTGAAATGAAAAAGCTGAACAATCATCTAGCAATAGCAATTCCATATTAATTTGAGTTGGATTTTTTTTGGTTCAACTCACACACACGTAACCTTGCCCATTTTTCACGGTTCTGTCTTTAATCATGCCGATGATAACAAGGACAAGTTGATGATATTGCAATTAAGTCTCAACCTAAATTTAAGATTACTCATTTGCAAATTGCTAAACAAAGGTTAAGAGTACAGTTTTTTTTTTTTTTGGTTAAAAAATAAATTTTAAAATTTTAAAAGTATTTTCGAGTTATAAATGTATAATTATTTTTTATCATTAAAAAGTAATTTATAATTAAATTATAAGTATTTTGACCATTTAATTTGAATGATGTATATAAATATCTCATCACTCCCTTTATATAAGGGATCAATTATTCTTTTAACTCTCTTATTTTTACTTCCAAGCTTTTTTATTAATTTTTTTGTTCTTATCTCTTAGTTTAAATTTCGATTCGAACCTGACATAAATAATGATATTTTTAAATTAAAATAGATAAAATTTTTTAAAAAAATATTTATATTAGACTTACAAATTACTTATTAAAAAAATTAATGATAATTAAATTAAAATTAAAATTTTATAAATAAAATATTCTAATCTTACTAACCAGTTTTCATTGGTTTACAGGTAAAGTTGTGAAATGCAAAATACAAAACACCTTTCTTTTGCCAACAAACGGAGCACTTTATGCATTGAAATCATCAAAAACAATTCAAAGATTGAGTCAAGTATAATGATTTTTTGGCAAAAAAAAAAAAGGTATAATGGAATTGAAGTGGGGCTCATTTTTTTGAAAACAAGGCGTGAAGTGAAGATTCAAAAGTTTCGGCTAATGACTTTATTAATTAAAGGGTGAAATTAACATATATACATATCAGTCATGACCAAGAAAATATTGAACCTACTAATATAAAGTTTGAAAATATGATTTCATATTAGAAAAATAAATATCATGCATACATTTATTTTGCAAATCTAAAACTATATATTCATCATTATTATAGTAATATTTAATCAAATGGTTTATCCTATAATTAGTTTCTTCTCATGGATCAAGAAATGATTTTACTTTGGGATTTTTTTTTATGGTAAATGGTAATTGTTGTCATTATACATTGCTTAAAATGATATTAAAAGAATATGTGATCAATGCATTATATTTTTTGTTTTGTGAAAACGGTGCATTAAATATAATTTATTTTATTAAAAAATTCAAAATTTTCAAATGCTTAGTATTATTGATTAAAATGATATTAAAATAAAAAATATAATTAAAATATATTATTTTTATAAAAAATTAGATTTGGTACTTCATATTATCATATCGTATTTTATGTAAGATATAATTTTAGATATGATACGAATAATTTTTACACGAATACATGATTGACATGAATAATTTAAACACAAATATGATACGTTTATTATATGTATTACTTGTGATACAACACAATTAATACATTTAAAATTAATTTATACTCAACTAACACAACACGATACGATATAATTAATACAATTATATATATGAATAATACGATTAGACATAATTAATTATTCAAATAATATGACACGATATGATACGATGAATATGATTATATTCGAATAACATGATTAGATACGATTAATCTATTTATTTAAATAAAAAATATCATTTAAATTAGTATTTAAATAAAAAATTATTTAAAAATTAAATATTTATGATCTATTTAAATATTAAAATAATATGATAAATATGATTATTAATTTATTTTTTAAATAAATTAAAATAATTTTTAAAATTTTTTTATATTATAAATAATATCATATTTTAAGCATATTTTACTATTTGATATAAATATAATACGAATAATATTATATCTTAATCATATCGATGTAATTAAGACATAAAATATAATTATATTAAAATTATATATATTTATTTTCGTATCATATTATTATATTGAATGTAAAATTATTAAGTTTATAAAAAAACTTAGATACCAATGATGCCATATATGCTGAGATTAGCGCCGTACACGTGTTATAATTTTTATTGTTTTAGGGTTTTGTCAGATAAGTGTAAGAGATAATCTAAATTAAACTGTACCCTTCACGTGCCAAAGCCATTTCATTAAAAGCAGCAGATGGGTGGTGGATGGATGATGGGCACATGGAACAAGTCTCACACTTCCAATTTTTCTTTTCCTCCCTAAATAGGTTTTTCACTTTCCTTTTATGAGTTAACTATCTTTATCAATCAACAGACTTAAGTTTTAAGCTAACTCTTGCACCTGCAATTGGATACTCAGGAACTTTTATGGACTAGCATCTTGATGTACCTTAACAGCCACATCAATCGGTTCGACCCTCATCTCAATAGATTTAATATCATACAATTCAATCGGTCACGTTATTATTTATAAAATATGAGATAAAATGATCAGATTAACTAGGTAGAATATTTATTACTCTTCTCCTTCTACCTTCTGTAAATATATATTATTGACTTAAAGTATCGAAGTGCATACTATAATACTGTTTCGGTGTTCTTAATTTTCGTCTTTGATCACGTTTTCTGACCTTTTCAACCTCGAGCAAACCCTTCAATCATCAAACCAAAAATTACGTCACTACAGTTTTTCAAACAGACTTAATGGCCACCAATCTCCTTAGATAGAGTTCCCCCATAGGTTTTTTCCCATACTTGTTGCCTACCAAAGGAGTGAAAATGACAGTTTGCTGAAGACTTTCTTCTCAACTTGGTAATTTTTGTCAATTCATTAAGCAAAATGAACTTTAAGATTGGTGACAATTTGGGATCTGATATACAAATTCTATGCAGGAGTTTGGGTTGTTGAGTTTGAGTTGCCTTGTCTTAGAGGGCAGGTTAATTAGCGTTAGAGTTGGATGGAATTCAATGGTACTACTCGTACATATAAGGGTTTCCAATTTGTTCCACACAAAATTTCCTACTATTAAAAACAAAGCATTTAAAGAAGAGAAGCAACGACCTTTTGATAGGCTTCTCTAGTAATTTTAATGTGGTAGGAAGTTTGGTAGTGTTGCCAGAATCACCCTAATTCCCTAAATGCAAGAGAAGATAAAATCTTATTAATGGATAAAAGAAAGATGAGACTTGGACTGTCATAATTTGATGTTGATAGTGAGAGTGTGAAACTGCCAATTTTAAATAAAAACAAATAAAGTTTAATAATTTGCATAATATTCGAAGAATTACTTATGTGGTTAATGAAGTAAAGAAGAAGAGTTTTGATGGAAAAGTTGATGATGAGCCTAAGGCTAATGCAGGCTATCATTTTTCTCCTGGGCAACACTGAAATAAGCTAAAAGATGAAATGCTCCAATTCGCTGTACTTTTCTATATAGTAAAGAACCTCTTCTCTTCCATCTATTGCAAATTGCACCTTATTGCCATCTCCTTTTGAAAATGAGCTATCAATTTTCAAAGCAAGAACTCCCTGGTACCTACTGCCTAATGGCATGCTTCTTGCCACCATTAACAAGAGCTTCCATACCATTTAGTGCCTGAAGAACAGCTTTTATGAGAAATTTGGACATCAACAGGTTTTTCTCTCAATTTGGTAGTTGTAGGGGCTGATTTTGCTTAGGCTTAACCAAAAACATGATTTCTTGCTAACATTTTAGCATAAATCAGCTCTGTTATGTTAGTTTTCTGCTTTTTTTTTTTTAATAACTCAGAAGGCATAAATTAAAGACAAATTTTCAGAAAAAAAAAGAAGAAGAAATTTGTGATTATATTGAAATGTACATAAAAGAATTGAAACTAATGCACCGAGTCTGAAGTGCTTCGGAACTGCAAAACTTTCCACAGCTAAAGAGTTTAACTGTGTTTGCCATATCCTAAAAAGAACAAAAAAAACAAGACAAAGATTGGGAGAAGATCCAGGGCAAAACTCTAGAGTTATTAAGGTAAGAAAAAAAAATCCAATGTGAAAATAAAGGTAACCAAAAAGGGGTAGTTCAGATATTCAACTAGATTTACCTGTACTGTACTTGACTTGTCTTACTGAGGCAATGCTTTAAAGCAGCATCCAATAAAAAGTGTTGACGTGTCAGTTACATATTTCATGTTTCTGGAACACGAGGCAACACAACCACCATTTTCTTTTGCAAAGATAAAATCTTTTCCCTACAACAGTCGGTTATCGCTTGGTCAATTACCCCTGATTTTTAGGAAATAAAAAGAAATATAAAAAAAAACAGATTTTTTTTTAAACTCTTACTGTATTTAATCGTAGCCTCTCTGAATTGTAACAAAACCCTAAAAGGGTTCTTGTAAGAAACAATCGCCGCCGGATTTGATCTCAGCCGTCAATTGTTTCTTACTATATATCACTAAACTTCTTTTCACTCTCTTCTTTGATCTCAGCTTCAAAAATAAAGCTCTCTCCTTTCCAAGATATTTACTTTGTTTTTAGCTCTATTTTTATTTTTGTAGTTGCTGGTTTCACTAGGAAAAGATGGTTCTCTTACCTGGTTTTTGTTGGTTAATTTTATGATATCAAAATTTGAAGAATATTTAAGTTTGGGTACTTTTTTTTTTTTGTTTTCTTAGTTTGATAATCTCGGGAGATGGATTTTAGCTGTTTATGAGTTTAGGGTGGTTAAAGTTTTGATCTTTGACCTGTTTAGTAGCTTAAAGTGAGAATCTTTGAAGTTTGTAAATATGGGTTTTAGGTGTATTAGTGTAGAAAAGTTTACGTTTTTGGGTTTAGTTTAGGGTTTAGAGTTTGATTATTGATTTTGGGTAGTGATCATTTTGGGAGTTTTGATAGAGGGTAATGATCAATTAGGGTTCTTAAGAATGTTATCTGAATTGGGTAGGAGACCGATGATAGGAAGTAGTGAAGGATCATTTGGGGATGATTTGGAGAAGGAGATAGGATTATTGCTCCGTGAACAGCGTACTAGGCAAGACGCTGATGATCTTGAACGCGAGCTAAACTTGTATAGAAGTGGCTCTGCCCCTCCTACTGTGGAGGGTTCACTGAGTGCAGTTGGCGGTTTGTTTGGGGGTGGAGCTGCTGCTGTTACTGGTGGTGGTAGTGTGGCTACCGCCTTTTCAGCTTTTGCTGGAGCTAAAAATGGAAATGGTTTTGCATCTGAGGAAGAGCTTAGGTCTGATCCAGCTTATCATTCATACTATTACTCAAATGTGAATCTCAACCCGAGGCTCCCACCTCCGCTGCTTTCCAAGGAGGATTGGAAGTTTGCACAGAGGTTGAAGGGAGAGAGTTCAGTGATAGGTGGGATTGGAGATAGGAGAAAAGTGAATAGGGCTGATAATGGTAGCAGTAGGTCCTTGTTTTCTATGCCGCCAGGGTTTGATTCCAGGAAACAAGAGAGTGAAGTAGAGGCAGAGAAAGTGCATAGCTCCACGGATTGGGGTGGTGATGGACTGATTGGTTTGTCTGGTATAGGACTTGGAAGCAAACAGAAAAGCCTTGCTGAAATTTTTCAGGTGATAACCAATTGTAGTTTAACTCTTTGTCATAAATTTCACTTGTTCTAAGATTTTTGATTTTGTACAGTCTCTGCCTTTTGTTGCTTATAACAGTTTGCTTATCCAAGGACTCTCCCTTTATGAATTATTTGTAGTGACTTTTTTTTTCCTTAATTTTTATGTTTTGATATGTAGCATGCTGAATATCCTTATGGTACTGCTGTCTTCAATTGAAAATATGCTTAGTGACGCTTGTTTTGGAGAGTCTCAAGTGCAGTTTTCTGGCTTGTCTTTGGCATGTAATAAATGGATATGTACAAGGAAATTCTGTCATTGGTAAATAATGGAGCAGTTTGCTGAGTGTCTCTGAGTTGGATAAATTTGTAGCCTTACTTTCATTTCACTAATTTTAAATGCTGTTGGAAATTAACTTTCTATCTTTGTTGATAACTGGTGTGCCCATTTATGCTATTGTATGGGCTTGATTAATTTCGTTAGAAATGTGACTTGGGGGTAACTGACATAAATGGAATTTTGACGTGGTCATAGTTTGTCTACCACTTGAACAAGAATAGCAAAGAAAGAAAGTAACCAGTCGTCAAGTCTGTTTCGTAATATTGTAAACTGGGTCATGGAAACCATAATAACAGCATCCTTTTTACTTGTGTGTGCTAAGTTGTCTCAAGATTTGTACTTGGACTCACAAATCATATCTATGACTAATACAATTATTCACCGTTCTTGTGATTCCCAAGGTAGTAATGGTACTATGTGTAAAACTTAGTAGGCCTATTTGTGATAAATTTGTGTCTGGTTTGCAAATAGCTAGGTTGTTTAAAGTATATCCTAGGTTTCAAAATGCAACTCTAAATATTTCTCATTTAAATTTTCAAGTTGTTCCTCTTCCCTTAGCTTTCTATGTAACTATCAAACTAAGTTCTTCTTGTTCTTATATTAAAAACTTCTGGAACTTTGCCTTTTCTTTTGTTGCAGTGATTTAATATCTGGTATCTTTGCAGGATGATTTGGGACACTCTGCTCCAGTTACAAGGATACCATCTCGTCCTGCTAGTCGTAATGCTTTTGACGAGAAATTTGAGAATGTAGGTTCTGCTGAATCTGAGCTGGCTCATTTGCGCCGTGAACTGACTTCTGCAGATACTTTACGGTCAAGTGCAAGTGGTCAAGGATTGTCCGTAGTCCATACTATTGGGCCACCTTCTTCTTACACTTATGCTGCTGCTGTAGGAGCTTCCTTGTCTAGGAGTACCACTCCTGATCCCCAACTAGTAGCTAGGGCTCCTAGTCCTTGCCTGACACCAATTGGAGCAGGCAGAGTTGGTAACTCAGAGAAAAGAAGCATAAATAGTTCAAGCACATTTGGTGGTGTCAAATCTGGTGTCAACGAGTCTGCAGATCTTGTAGCTGCTTTATCAGGCATGAACCTGTCATCAAATGGTGTGATAGATGAAGATAATCAGTTATCATCACAGATTGAACAAGATGTTGAAAATCACCAGAATTATTTGTTTGGTCTGCAAGATGGTCAAAATCATATCAAACAACCGGCTTTCTTGAAGAAACCTGAATCTGGCCATTTACATATGCCTTCAGCTAAGAGTAATGGAGGCAGATCAGACCTGAAAAACCCATCCTTGCTTTCTGATAGGCAAGCTGAGCTGCAGAAATCTACCATCCCCTCAAACAATTCTTACTTGAAAGGATCACCTACTTCCATTCTTAATGGTGGTAGCAGCTTACCGGCTCAGTATCAACATGGTGATGTTGCAAATTCGTCATTTCCAAACTATGGGTTAAGTGGTTACACTTTAAATCCTGCTTTGGCCTCTATGATGGGTAGCCAACTTGGAACTGGTAATCTGCCACCATTGTTTGAAAACGTTGCTGCTCCATCAGCTTTAGCAATCCCTGGAATGGACTCCAGAGTACTTGGGGGAGGTTTGGGTTCTGGACAAAACATTTCAAATGCTGCATCTGAGTCGCATAATCTTGGTAGAGTTGGAAGCCAAGTAGCTGGGAATGCTATGCAGGGACCTTTTATTGATCCTATGTATCTTCAATATCTAAGGACATCTGATTATGCTGCAGCACAGCTTGCAGCTCTTAATGACCCCTCTATGGATAGGAATTTCGTAGGTAATTCATACATGAACTTGCTTGACCTTCAAAAAGCTTATCTTGGAGCTTTGCTGTCACCTCAGAAATCTCAGTATGGTGTACCTTTGGGTGCTAAATCTGTTAGTTCTAATCTTCATGGTTTTTATGGAAATTCCTCCTTTGGAACGGGCATTTCTTATCCCGGAAGCCCCTTAGCTAGCTCTGTTATTCCAAATTCTCCAGTTGGACCCGGTAGCCCTATCAGACACACTGACCTGAATATCCGTTTTCCTTCTGGGATGAGGAATCTAGCTGGGGGTGTCATGGGATCCTGGCATTTGGATGCAGGATACAACATGGATGAAAGCTTTGCCTCCTCCTTACTTGAGGAGTTTAAGAGTAATAAAACAAAGTGTTTTGAACTTTCAGAAATCGTTGGTCATGTTGTTGAGTTCAGGTATGTTGTATCTTAAATCATGTTTTATGTTGTCATACTATCACCCTGACTTTTTTATGCTTTTTATGAGCAGCGCAGATCAGTATGGCAGCCGATTTATTCAGCAAAAACTTGAAACAGCTTCAGCTGAAGAGAAAATTATGGTTTATGAGGAAATCATGCCTCAAGCTCTTGCTTTGATGACTGATGTGTTTGGTAATTATGTTATTCAAAAGGTATCTGCTTCTTAATCTGTTGCATATCTGCATAGTTGTATAAGTTTATGGTTTATTGTATTTTTTACGGAATGAAATCTGTATCTGCGTACAGTTTTTTGAGCATGGACTTCCAGCTCAGAGAAGAGAACTTGCTGGCAAGCTTTTTGGTCATGTTTTAACACTTAGTCTTCAAATGTATGGCTGTCGTGTGATTCAGAAGGTATTAGTATATGCTTGCTATTCTTCTGGACTTTATTTCTTGTTTTTCTTCAGTTTGGTTTGCTCATAATCATCAAGTTGCATGTTGAACAACTTCACCTGTTGATTGTTTTCATATATCTACCTCCTGATAATTGCAGTTTCTTGACAAGTTATGAGTTTCTTTCTAAATGACACTTGCACAATTTTGTAATTGACAAGTGAAAAAGTGTCATTAGTGTTGTCATGTTATATTTTCCATTTCATACAAAATTCTATAAGTCTTGTTTATGTTTGTTTTTGAATGTGTGCTATTTATGCTTCAATCATGGTAACAGAGCTTAATTTTGTGATCACCTTAACTTGCTTTTTATATAGATTTCATAAAAGTGCTCATGCTAATTGATCTGAGTCTGAATGGTTACATGAATGATGCCCCAGCTTTCTTACACTTATTTATGCTTTGTTTATCATTCAAGGCCATAGAAGTTGTCGATCTGGATCAGAAGATTAAAATGGTTCAAGAGCTTGATGGTAGTGTGATGCGTTGTGTACGTGATCAGAATGGCAACCATGTTATCCAAAAGTGTATTGAATGTGTTCCTGAGGAAAGCATTCAATTTATAGTTACAACATTTTTTGATCAAGTTGTTTCCCTTTCCACTCACCCATATGGGTGCCGAGTGATACAGGTTCAGGGATTTTTTGCTTATATTTTAACTTTTGGAACTGTTCTATGTTAAGAATGAGTAATTTGTGTTCTGTATTAATTTTTTTCAACACCTCAGAGAATACTGGAGCACTGCAAGGACCCAAAAACGCAGAGTAAGGTTATGGACGAGATTTTAGGATCTGTTAGCATGTTGGCCCAAGACCAGTATGGCAATTATGTTGTTCAGGTTGTGATTCTTTTCTCTAAAACTTATATTTTGCATATTATAGGATCTGTTGGGGAAAAAGTAATCAACCAAATCTTCTTGAGGGTCTTCACTCCTCTTTCCTTTATATCTATTAATATGCTGTCCATAATTTTTGTGGTATTTGTTGTTTATTTTTACAGTGTATCTTTGAATGTGTTTATTTTTATCGTTAGTTTGGTCTCTATAGTATTCTTATACTGCTCGACGCACGAACTGACCTTTTCATTCACTTAGCAGCACGTACTGGAGCGCGGAAAGCCTCATGAGCGTTCAATTATAATTAAGGAGTTAGCTGGAAAGATTGTCCAGATGAGTCAGCAGAAGTTTGCCTCTAATGTTGTTGAGAAGTGCTTGACTTTTGGTGGTCCTTCTGAACGTCAGTTATTGGTGAATGAAATGCTTGGTTCCACTGATGAGAACGAGCCTCTTCAGGTTTGTCTATTTTTGTGCTGATTTTTTTAAACTTTGAATAGAAATACTTCTGATTTTTAAGTCCTCATGTTTGGAAAAAAAAATCCCAAAAGAACTTCCCCTAGTTTATAAATCATTGGATGAACCATGACTGCCATTGTCTGTGCCTGGTTTAGCTGAGTTTGGTCATCTTGTTCGTGAGAACTATGCATTCATTCATATTTTTGCTGACAGCTGTTTGTCCATCTCAGGCAATGATGAAAGATCAATTTGCGAACTACGTTGTACAGAAAGTACTAGAGACTTGTGACGACCAACAACGTGAGCTGATCCTTTCTCGAATTAAGGTCCATTTAAATGCATTGAAGAAGTACACTTACGGAAAGCATATTGTTGCGCGTGTAGAGAAACTTGTTGCTGCTGGGGGTACTTATTTTTCCTTGTCTTCAATGGTTGCTTATAAGTTTACATACATACATATATATATATATGTACATGTAGAAGTGAATGCTATACTAAGTTTATATATATATGTATATATATGTATACACACACACACACTCACTAAGAAACTCATTTACACCATACATGGATAAAATTCAATATGCCGACACTCTCTGGCAAGTGTTTATAAACAGAGTGAAAATTTTAGTTGCTTATAATTTGTTTTTTCACAAACTGCAATTCAGTTTTCTATTAAAAAAAAAAAAAAAACCTTTTAAAGGACATTTTGATGCTAACCATGGGAGTTTGATGGAGTTTTGAAGTGAGCAGGCATATGGCTCTGTCAAAGCCATGAAAGACATATAGCTCCTATTACTGGATGTTGAACTATATTTACCAAAATTCACCTTTCTTTCTGATCGGTTCGAATTTGATCCCTATTATCATCTTATATTTTCTGTATGTTGAAGCCTTCTAACATGCGAATTTGCACTCTTTTTTCAGAAAGGAGAATTGCTGCTCAGTCTCCACACCCGGTGTAGGAAAGAATGTGTTTGTACAGCTAACAGAAGCCATGAGAGCTTCCCCACTTCCTTTCTTCCCATATCTAGGTCTATGGTTCTACCTCTCTTTTCAGACAGGTAAGAGCTGTACGGAAATAAAAGTTGTTGCGCTTGTATTTGAAACTGTACATTGTGTAGCTTAAGCTTTATACATAGAGTGGAGCAAAGCTGAGGTTCAGCTGTTGAACACAACTGATGCCCCTGCAGAGGAGATAAAAAATGATTATACAAGTTTTTAAGGGTGTAAAAATTTTTAAATGGTGAGGTAGTTCATATCATAACGCGACTGTACAAATGTTGGCTTGTGGAGAGCTGTTGATGTTTAGGTGATGAGGCCACAGTTTTTTTTATCCCTCGATAAATGCTTAATGGCAATTTTCTTTTCTTCCCCTAAATGCACACTATTTTGGAAGTTTGTCTTTCCTTCTTGCCCCTATGATAATTTAAAACACGATACGAACATGATTCAAAAATAAAATATAAAAATGATATAATTTAAAATTTTAATAATAATTATATATAAATTTAATAAAATTAAAAAAAATATTTTATATTTTTGTGATATAAATTATTATATATAATTTTTGTATAAAATGTTATATGAATATATAAATTTTAATATTTCATATTATATAAATGCTCGAATCGGTAGATTTAAGGGAAACTTATATTTTAGGCAATTATTGGGTACAAATCATTTGGAAAAAAATTGAAAATTATCTCTATGTATGTAGCCTGCAACCCAACTCAAAACACTGCAATTCAGAGACTACACGTAGTTACGAAATCATAAATTTAAGTCAATTCAGGACGAAAGAAGGAAGTAGCAATTTTGAGAACTTACCCAAATAGAGAGAGGATGGTTAGAGCAAGAAAGGCAACGAGGAGAAGAGCTTGTATAATTGTTGCCACACCTTCATCTCCAGGAGAGGGCATATCTGCTGGGAATTGCCAAGTGGAGTGGAATCCGACGATAAAACTCTTTCAAGAGTAATAAAAGTTTCCCAGTACATCGTCTCAATTGGGTTGTGAAAATGAATGGCTTGTCTTGGTGTTGTTGATAAGGAATCAAATATGATAATCAAATCGACTTTTCCCTTTTAATTTAATGATTAAGAGATGAATTAAAAATTATATGGACGTAGATTCGATCCTGTCATCCCTCCTCTTTTATAAAGACATTAGTTTTCTTTTGCAACAAAAAAAAAATGATAATCAAATCTTATATTTGATCATCATATATTTATTTTATTTAAATTATATTATGTTATTGTATTAAGAAAAAAATTAATAATTTATTACATATCATATATATATATAAATTTATTAAAATATATTATTTAATTATCATATTTGATTTGTAATAAATGATTAGTTTTTTTGAATATGTGATATTAATTAGAATGAAAAAGACATATTGGTACAGAATTATTGTTTCATACGATGTTTTCATCCGCCTTGGCAAAACCCGCCAACCGGTTTGAGAAAAATCCAAGTGTTGTACTTTATGAGACAAGACAGTTGGCGCCTAGGCTGATTTGGCTAGAAATCCAAGGGCATCGATTATTGCTCAGACCAGTTGCAGACAGCAGTCGGCTCTTTGGCTGATTGGGCTAAAAATTCAAGTGGCTTATTTGAATGAAATTTTTTAAAAAATATTTTAATAATTCTTTTTAATATTTATGTTTATTTATTTCATTTTTAATACATATAAAATTTAAAATTATTATATTATATTTTATGTCAATATCAAATATCAAATATATTATTTATTTAAGTTATATAAAATTTTTCATTACATTATTTTATATATTTTTCATATGTTTAAAATCTCCTATTAAATATAAAATTATTTTATTTTTAAAAGAATACATATTCGAATCATATTCGTTAAAAAAATTATTTTATTTATTCATATTTATTTATTAAAATAATATATTATTTATATTTAATTTATATTCATTCAATTAAATTAAATAAATTTTTTAGTAAATATTACACGAATATGTTCATTAATATATTCATAAATATATATAAATAAATATATTAATGAATAATAAATAAATTATAATTAAATAAATTTAAATAAATAAATCTTAAATAAATATAAATAAATTCAAATAAATATAAATTAACTTCAAAATATGATTAGAATAAAAGATAAAAATATAATTTATTAATATTATGTAAATTAATAATAAATAAATAATAAATAAATGAGTTTTAAATAAATAGTAAATAAATTTATAAAAATTAATAAAATAATTATATTTAATTCATTTAATAAATGAATATATAAATAATATTTAAAATTATTTATTAAATTTAATAAATAAATAAAAATAAATAAAAATCAAATATATTTATGAACGATTTTTCGAATACTCCATTCACCTAAATTCCTAGTTAAAGATATAACATATAAACACATGTATAAGTATCGGTCTCCAAATTTTTTTTCCAACAAAAAAAAAAAAAAATGGTCTCAAAGTGGATAAGCCCAAGGGCTCCACTCATCAGCATCTCATCTCATTTTAAACCTTGTTATTCTCTTACCCATCCTATGATCTTCCACCTCTTTATCTTTCTTGGTTTCCATCATACGGTTCACAACTCCCCATGCTATCCATTCATGATTCTCCCATTTCTGTCCTCCCAGCTGTTCACCAACACCCTCTTCTTCCCTTGGTCAGTCCGCTTTAAGAAAAGGTCCAAGGGCAAAACCGTCTTAAAAAATACCAATTGTCACGTGCCCCGAAATACCCTCAAAAGTGCACCGACTTTGCTTACTGGGCCAACTCTCTTCCAACCCCACCATGTCCATTTCCGTAATAAAATGCCCTCCACAACCGACGATCCAGCGCGACCACTTACTTCCGTATGACACACAAGTAATTTACGTGGCAAACTCTAATTGGAGAAATTTGATATTTTAGTTTGTAGAGATATTTGGCGGATCAAAAATATATGGCTAAGTCGTCCACGTTGGCACTAGCTAGACCGACCTGGAATCAGATATTGCACTTTTTTTCTTCTTCACTTCCTTTTCCTTTCTTTTCCCACGAAAAGTTTCTTTTTTTTTTTTCTTTTTCTTTCCTCCCAAACAGCCCCGATTTTCACGCGGATATCTGAAAATCTCTTAAGTTTTACTCTTTCTGTCCGATCCAAACAACAATATCGGAAAACTCATTCAAAAAATCCCTGATTTGATGGTCAATGAATAAATATGGGAGAAGAAGTGAAGATGAGTGAATTTGAAGCTAAAGGCGGAGACGATGAAGAAGCAACCGCAACCTCCATCGCTGCCGTCGTTGACGAAAGGGTTCTGGAATGGGAGATGGGATTACCGAACTGCGATGATTTAACTCCGTTATCTCAATCCTTAATCCCACCGGAACTCGCCTCCGCTTTCAGTATCTCGCCGGAACCTTGTCGGACCGCTCTCGACGTCAGCCGCGCTTCTCACAGTACGCTCTTTTCCATCCGCTCCATTGGGGTTCACTCCACCACCGATAACAATAACAACAACAATAATAACAATTTTCGTTCTTTTAGTGACTCGATGGTAGTTGAACCGGAAGGGGAGGGCTCGGGGTCGGGTTCCGGTTCCGGATCCGACCCGAAGAAGATGAGGAAGATGGATATTGCGGAGGAAGCGGATTCAGCGGTTAGGACAACGGAGGATTCGGACGATCCATCAGCGAGGACATTGAAACGACCACGTTTAGTGTGGACGCCTCAACTGCACAAAAGATTCGTTGATGTGGTGGCCCATTTAGGGATAAAAAACGCGGTTCCCAAAACGATCATGCAGCTAATGAACGTCGAAGGCTTGACCCGAGAGAACGTGGCCAGTCATTTGCAAAAATATCGGCTTTACTTGAAAAGAATGCAAGGGTTAAGCAACGAAGGCCCATCGGCTTCCGATCAGCTGTTTGCATCAACGCCGGTGCCGCAGAGTCTTCATGAGAGTGTAAACGGCGGCGGAGGAGGAAGTGGTGTTGGTGGTGGTAGTGCGAATGGGAATGGGCATGTGGGGATGGCTATACCGATACCTTATGGGGCACCGATGATGCCGGTACCGATGCCGATGTATGGTCATGTGGTGACGCATCAAGGAGGGTATCATCATCAGAATGGGTATGAAGCGAATTCGTATGGGATGATGCAGCAGAGAGATTGGTCTGGTGGGAATAAATATGGGTCAGTAGCGTCGTATCCCCATCATATGGCTCTCAATGATAATTTAAATTAGCTGGATTTTTGTACAAAGGTCAGTCCTTTTCTTTCTTTTTATCATTTTTATAATATAAGTTTTCATCTTTATTAATTGGTTGACTGTTAGTTATAAACTTGTAATCTAGTTTTTGTTGAAAAGACTGAATTGCTGTTAAGGAACTTCCTTTTGCTAAGAACTGAAATTTAATATGCTAATTTGCGTGAAAATTTTGGTTCTTAGATGTGAAGTAATCTTGATTCTTGACATATACAGTGATATATAATACTGTTGTTCTGGAACTTGCTTGGGTTTTGGGGGATTGGAATGGAATGGAAAGCGGTTGAGTTTAGATTATTTTGTTATTATTGAGAATGGATGAAGACATGATTTAAACAGGATTAAGAAGCAATAATTTCGTATTTTGTACTCATCTCAAAGAAAAGAATCACTTTTGTTTTTAGGTTACTTTATTATGTATACTTGATTATGATTGATGCCTTTTCTGCATACAAAAGAGACATTCTATGCAAAAGGTAAGCATTTCATGTTCACCAGATGAATGGATGCTTTGCTTGGTGGTCTTACCCTCTTTTCTTCTGTGATGTATTGGAGCTTGTACTTTCCTCAGCAGTCAGCACTATCTTTGAGCAACTGTTCAGTGCTTATCTATTTCTCAGCTGTTGTTTCTATGTTTATTTATATTTTTATATATACTTTTTGAATAGAACTGTCTGCTTCATTTACCTTTTGCATTGCAAAATTTATCTAATCTATTTTCTTCTTTTCACCTACATTGCCTTCCATCTTCCTTATCTTTTTTTTTTTTCCCCATTCGTCACATTCATAGTATTAGTTAATGTAGTCCAACTGTTTCGAAACCTTGGTTGAAGTGGTTTTGCTCTAGGTTGCTCTTGATTATGCTGGGGATAACTGATAAAACCATAAGTTCTCCAGTTTCTCAGAAAACTGCTTAGATGGCTTTGATTTAATGTTTCTTATGTTTGCTGCCTGTTGATTTCTTTATCGTATTTATACAGTTTCAATTAAATCATTGCATTACAAAATCAATCATGGATATTATTCTTTTGTAGATTTAGAAAATTTTTATCAACTCGGTGTTCACTTGACTCTCTGAAATGTCTGGATTCTCATGGTTTTTGACAGACAGATGGTTCCTTATGAAGTTCTTTGACCATATTTGAGTGGAGTATTCCAGTTATGAATGAGACTTGAATGAACATGGGCGAGGCAAAGCGATGAAACCTCTCATTGGATTGCTTTCTTGATTTACTTGATAGCGGACAGAAGTTCTCTGCATATTTTACTTCTTCTACCTAGCTTATAGCCAGATAGCAGCAGCAAGTACCCCAACAGTTCCCTCATCCTATTCCTAGTACGTAGATTAGAGCAACTCCCTGAACTACTTTCTTAACTTGTAATTTAATCGGTAATTGCCATTACCTTGTGTATTATTGAATCATTAAACTTTATTTTTGGCCACGAAACTAAAGCTAAGCAAAAGTCCATCATTCATCAGCAATCTTGCTCGTTATTGGATATGACTCTATGACCTTTTCCTGTTTCTTTTTTAGAGAACTTTTTATCCCCTTTCCATTGGCTTGAAGTAATTAGCAGCCAATTGTGCATCCTCACATTATAATTTAAGTCATGTTTGCTTTTCTTCTTCTCAAGTATTCCATATGAATACATACAAAACTTTGAGTTTTGTTGACATATTGGGCATGGTTTGCATCGATTGATTTGCGCAGGTTACTAGTATTTGTCAAAATTTCTGTTCTATTTCTTGCAGGAGGTTTCCCTTGTGGTTCGCTAGTTCTACAGCTTGCTGCCAACTAAGGATAACAAAGGAGCACATGATGTCTGTAGATACACTGCTATTGCTGGAGTAGAACTGCCACATGAGAAAATTGACCGTTCGGTATGGGCAATGGTCTTTCCAAGTTTCAACATGTCACTGCCCAAACATCGGAAAGTTTTAGGTTATCAAGGAAGATATTAACAAATCGATCTCGGGTTCTTGATTCTATTGTTCTATATGCTTTTGTTGGTTTCAGATTTTGAGTACTTTATTCCATTGTATGGGCATCTTTGCACTTATCCAAATGTTTAGAAGATCATTGATTGTCAGCATCGTCTACCCAAAAACAGGCAGCTGGATGCAATAACCAATAAAAACAGGGCATGGATACATTACTTTTTTGGCTCTACTAACCTTGCAATCATTCCTTCATGAGAATGCATGGCATGAATGAGAAGTAAGCCCAAAGCCAAACAGCTGATAATAGAGCTTTACAGGCGAACTTGAGATAATCATGATATAAAGCACGAGGAATACAATCACTCTCATGCAAATACATTACTTTTCTAAGAAATCAGGAACCTTCTATCCAACTGCATCCTAGAAATTTTCTTAGCTTCCTTTTCTTCATCATCTTCTTTAACCTTGCAACATTTCCCCAACTGCCCACATCAGCATATAAATTTGCTAACAGCAGATTGTTTCCCTTGCTACCAGGCTCAAGCTCCCGCAAATGCTTAACTGCTAGTTCAGCAAGATTAATATTCCCGTGGGTCCTACATGCTCCTAATAGTGCTCCCCACACAAATAAATCTGGTTCTATACGCATTGTCTTGATAACATCATAAGCCTCATCAAGTTTTCCTGCACGACCTAAAAGATCTACCAGACAGGCATAATGTTCTAATCTTGGGGTTATCTTGTACTTCTCTTGCATCGAGTTGAATATACTGTTTCCAAGCTCAACCAATCCAGCATGAGCACAAGCAGTGAGGACCGCTGTGAAAGTCAAGTGGTCCAGCTTCCTTCCCTCCTCCACCATTTGTTTGTAAAGCTGAATTGCTTCTTCACAGTATCCATGATTTGCATAAGCGAAAATCATTGAATTCCAAGCAACAGTGCCCTTTTCAGACATTTTATAAAACAGAGTTCTTGCTTCAGATATAAAGCCACACTTAGCATACATATCAACAAGAGCACTCTTCACATAAATATCATCTACAACCCCAATCACCACTGCATATCCCTGAACCTCCTTCCCACACTTGAACTTCACTGCACTCATGCAAGCAGGCAAAAGACTACTAATTGTAGCTGAACTTGGATACAACCCCTGCTTCATCATCTTCTTAAAAGTATCAAAAGCTTCACCATATCGAAAATTCTGCACAAGCCCTGAAATGACAGATGTCCAAGATACCACATCAGGCTCAATCCCAGAAGCCAACATCAATTCAAAAACTTTAGACACCAACAGATATTCACCTTTCTTTGAAAACCCAGCAATCAACGTGTTCCAAGTAACCACATCAGGCTTAACTCCAATCAACTTCATCTCCTCCACCAAACGTAACCCTTCTTCTACAAGCCCCTTTCGAGCATATCCTGAAATAACAGCATTCAAAGCTACCAAATCTTTCTCAAACATTGCATCAAACACTTTTTTCGCCTTTTCAACTTGCCCGCATTTCGAGTACATATCAATAAGAGAACTGGTAACAAAAGCATCATTTTCAAAAGATTTCTTGAGGCACGAGCAATGAATTTTCTTTCCCGTTTCTTCATCCAAAACATGCGCACAAGCTTTCAAGATGCTGGGGATAACATATTTGTTGACTTCAAAACCTTCAGCTTGCATTTCAGAAAAAATATTAATCGCCTCTTGATAATACCCACGTCGAGAGTATGCCCCTATGATGGAAATCCAACGGTGGACATTTGTTTTGGGAATTTTATCGAACAGTTTACGAGCTTCGGATATTTGCCCACACTCCGTGTAAAAAGTTATGAACTTGGATGTCAAATAAGTCAAATGAGCCAACCCATTGATGATTAAGTGCGCGTGGAGCAGTTTTCCTGGTTTCAGCGCTCGATCACGAGCGTATATTTCTATAAGATCGGCGTAAGCATCAGTTGATATTTGATGCGAACGGTGCATGATCAGGAAAATTGTTCACTTGGGGTACCCAAAAATGCTCCGCCGTTGATAACCTGTAAAAGGCCGGAAAATTGAGATGCGATTTAGTCGGCGGCTATGAAGGTCACCTGTTCTCGTTACTATAAAACTTATATAGTTTCATTAGGGGCCCCACTTGGACAGTAATGTCTACAAATTGATGAACAATGCTAGACGTTGATTTTGCTTACTTTGACATTAAGTAGGACCCATCACGGGGTATGCAAAATCTGATTGATATGAGCCGTTTGACCTTCATAATGGCACTGACTTGGATGAACTTAAGTTCCAGGCAATGAAGCAATGCTTCCATTGCCAGTAATCTCCATATGAAATACAACCTTTGTTGAAGTGATGAAACCTATAATTATCACTTAAGACTATTAACTCTGCCTGTAATCATTGATTCCAACTTCATAAACATATGACAATCAGTGCCAAACTCTGAGGTTCTTGAAAATTCTGACAGGCTTTCCTGCTGGCAAGCTGCAAGTTTTCCACTATGGTATAAACAAACAAGAATCTTCCTTGACCTGCAGTGGAGCCCCAGTAGTAGTATATGCAGGGCCTTTTATTTGCATCGTTACTTGCTTCAACTTATGGTACATTTTGCTGATTATTGCGCAAAAAGAATTTGTGTATCTGGTTGCTCACTTCTGTCCAACTAAATCCTGGTTCTTTTCTAACCTCCTTTAGAAGGGGGGAGGTACTTCCATACTTTAAGTCAGAATACAAAGATTGCTAGTTGCCAGTTGCAGTAATTGTAGAAAAGGGCTTTTCTCTGACGGGGAACCTGATAGCAGATAGCAGCCCAAAAAAAAAACTAGTTGCAGATTAGCAGCATAGCGTTAATAATTGTATGTGGTAATTCTTTGTAATCTGAAAGCAAATACAATTTTTTTTCTATTGATTAATAATCTGAAAGAAAATTAGGCCTTTGGAGTTAACTAATTTCCCTCCTATATTCTATGTTTGCTTTTCAAATCAGTAATTGTAATTGTTTGCTACTGAGTGAGATTGTGAGAAGGTAAAAATACTACCAAGTCTGCTTTAGGTAGATATATACTAGGCAAAAAGGGTCTTTGAGAAGTACAGAAAGTCTAATCAAGCACCAACAGTTTCCTTGTGATCCATCTCAATGTTTACAGAACACGATAAAAGTATAACGCACAAGATTAAACAAAATTATTTGAAACAAGAAAGATGATTAAATCGCATACCTAGTTCCATGCATCTCAAAAGATCAAGAACAGTTCTAACAATAACTAGAAACCGAAACGGCCACCCTGTATCAAGCAAAATTAGACCCTAAATCATATTTTAATATCTTTCTCCAAATCGGAAGAAGATTGCACCAGTTCCGGTGTTATGATCAACAGCATACTCGGCTCTCACTAGACCTAGCTTGACACCAACACCATATGATGAACCGTGACCCATTCGCCTGTAGACCTCTGTCGGATTTCCCTTTACATCCTTTGAACTTCCTAGATCATTCCCATGCTCAGCAAACGCGTAAACATGTGTATTCCTTACAGGTATTCTAATCTCAGCTCCAAGCTGCAGGTAACATCAGAAAATGGATTTCAGATAAATTTAGTCATATCATGTAACATAAACTCAAGCACACTTATCATATTTCAATTTATAGCTAATTAACTCTCCTACAGTTTTGTTAGCATTAGACTCCTCATTAGCTTCTATTTTAAAATGAAATACAACATAAATGATGACATTAAAAGATAAAAAAAATATTAGGAAAGGGAAACAGGTATCTGAAATATTATTACCTCAAGAATGTTTCTGGCTGCACCTAACTCACCCATGTTATAACCTCTCACAGAATAGGGGCCCCCAAGAGTAAAAGCATCATAACTTGGAAGGTCGCCCACACAACCTCCGTAATGGCCATGAAGGACTAGAACAGGTGGTGGGGGTTTATTAGCACCTTCTTCCACTTCCTTTAGTTGGAGAAATTGTGTAAGTGTTAATTGGTGGCGGTTAAAGAATGGAAACTTGCTGCCAATCCCAAGTCCTTGGTCCACCTGCATTGAGTAAATAAATGCCAGTAATTAAATAGGAAACAAAATTTTAATCAATATGTAGGTTTATAATACACCACATTGTAAGTAAAAGTAGGAAGTGGTTTACAGTAATAGAAGCACTTGTGAGTAAGCTTAAACTCATGCATTTGAACTATTTCAACAATGAACAAAACAAGATATATCCAACAGCCAGAATAATGAGGTATTATTCTGAATCTGATACATTTAATCCTGTTCATACCATAAGGAATGGCTAAAAAGCCTAAAATGATAAAAAAGATAATGCGAATGGCTTTGTATCTGTCTTGGAATAAATATGATATATTAAGGCCCGGTTACTAGCATGTTTCAAGCAAATGTTATACTATCAATGGTTTCACTTCATTCCCAATATTGAACAGTATCAGCAAAGACAGACTATCCTGGTTCAGTCGAAGATTCACAATGTGAATATATGGGCTAACCTGGAACACATTCCTCTCACCAACTATAGCCCCATTTACAAACTTGGTATTATCACGTGTGATATTTGCCTGTAGAAATGCCATTCGATCAACACCAGTACCACTAAGAGTGGTTGGAGGTCCATCTGCACTGATGCCTCCACTTGGCAGAACTCTTTGACCATTTGGAGAAATATGACTGCTTTCATCACGCGTTGTTATCTCTTCCATCACAAGTCCATAAGTGAATTTACTTTGACGGGTGAAATTCTGCCAGTCTCATATCAATCACAAATGATTCCATGGTACATAAAATCCAAAAATTACTTCATGAACTATATATAGCAGATTACCTCCGTAATGTTAGCTTTAACACCAGCTCGGTCAACCCATATTGGTGGAACTTCATCAACTCCTGGCCCACCAGTGAAAACTGGGCTCAGTTTCCGGCTGTTGAAGCAGCTTGTACGAAAAGTTCGGTTGCGTGGATTATAAACACCATCTAAATATGGATGCACATATTCTAGCTTGAAAGAAAGATCATCCTGAAGAAAAGAATAATAGGAACATCTTAGGATGCAAAATTTACACTACTCACAGGTGAAAACAGTCATTGCAAGAACCATGAGAGAGAAAGCAACATGTATATTTAGGAAAAATTACCTGAGGATTAAAAAAGTTACTGGTAGTCAAGGAACCGAGAATGGATCTGTTAAGCCCATTGAGATTTCGGTGCTCAAAAGAGACAGTTCCACCAGGTTGAAAGGAAGCCTGAACAGAAAACATAGCACAATATGTAAACGATATAAATAAAAAACTTTTAAGTTTGAGCCACAATCTCTTATTATCTACATGCAGAATTGCAGAGCACAAATATATAACCACATTTACATACCAATGTGGGACGCCCCCCACGTCCAGGTACAATACTCCACTCCGTACTGACTTCAGCTGATTTTTGATCCAGCTCTTTGAGCTTTATCTCAACAATGATGCCTCCCTCATTCTTCTCATCAGGTCGTGGGTTCACCTCGATATTTGAAAACAAAGCCAGTGAGTTTATGTTCCTCAGGGCTTGTTTCCCAGCTTCAATATTAAAAACATAGCCTTTTCGAAGCTGTAAATCAAAAGCACAGACATAAATCAACAGCAAGACTGAAACTAGTTACTTAAATCAGCAACCAAAAATACAATAAATGAGAAACTTAATAAATAGGCATAGTTTACAACTCTATAACTAAAGGTATAAACTAACAATTAAACCAAACATTTCAATCAACAAAAGATCACTCATTACTGCTTGAAATGAAGACATATATCTTATCAGAAAATCTATAGTTTATGAGAGCATATTCAAAAGCAGCAAAGTCAGTGCTTGATTTGATATTCACACAATATTTTTTATCTATCTTCTACACTTGATTTGATTTTTCATGTTCCGCTAACTATCGAGTTAATTTTTCTGATAGTTTACAGCTATTTTTGAATGTAAAAAACAATCAAATGTATGCTTCAAGAATTTTATAATTGAACCAAATATCATATCCTACCCTAACTAGCATTGAAGGTAAAAAACTATAACATGAAATATCAGAATTCACAATGTGGCTTTTCGTTAGTTTTGCAGTAACTCAAAAACTACCCACAGACACTCTACACAGAAAAATAGATAATAAAAACCAAGAAACAGCCATCAATCATCTACCTGTCTAGGTAACTCTCTCCTGACAACAGGAAGTTTGGTGTTCCCTTCAACAACATTCCCAAGCTTATCCAGGAACTGAATCACAAGCTGTGTAATATCCCCTTCCACAACCTCACAAAGCACTTCCTTAGTATTCAAGTTCCCAAAATTGACAACCTGAGCACAAGCATACCCTTCATCATGGTACCATTTCTGAACCCTATCCCTTATCTTCTGCAACAACCTAGCACTCACTTGCCCTCGGCTCGTGATCATCTCCAACACTTCCATACGCACTTGCCTTGGCAGCAAACAAGGCCTAGCTTTCGCAATCCTCCTCTGATATTCCTCGTCTTGCTGCCTAAAATACTCCAATTTCTCCCTATCTGTCATATCAGGGTCCATTTCAATAGGCTTGGATTGAGGCATTAGCCCCACATTTATACACCTAAACCTATCAGCTGATTGCCAAGTACTTTCTGTAAAAGAAATGGTTAATCCCAAAGTTCCATCTGGTTTAGTTTTGCACTGCATATCAACTTTCTCAAACATTCCACAAGTGGCTAAAGTTTCAAGCTCTTTTTGTAACTGGGCTTTTGTGTAGATCCCTCCTGGTCTTAACGAAACCATTTCAAAGAATGAATCTTCAGATCGTACCGTGGTCCGGTACTGTCGGTCAAAGAATGAAATATCCGAAAGCTTGTACTTTTTGAACCCACTTAGCTTGTGGAGTTGAACTACTATGTTGGCTGGTAATCCATGAGAATCCCATTCTTGGGTTTGGTTGTTATCGTCCGCAATTGCAGGCGAAGGCGAAAAGATCTTTTCCCAGAAGTTGCCACTTCCATCACCGCCGCCGGAACCAGCTCCACCACCATCACCACCACTAGAGAAGCCACCATTGCCGCCGCCCGCTGCCGCCGAAGTTATCTCCACCGCCTCCAGGGAGACGGGTGGAAATGGGGCTGATGCGGATGAGGAGAGTGGCAGCGGAAGCGGAGGCGAGCACAAAGGGCTTGGAGAAGGAGTGCAGGAAGGAACTGAGCCTTTGCGGCTTAGGGTTTTGAGACGGGAGGTGACATTTGATACTGGTGGAGCGTCGAGAAGCGAGTGAAGAAGAGGAGGAAGAAGGGGGCAGTCGCCGGCTGGTGGTAGAGGAAAGATTGGTGGATGGGTTGAGGAGGTGTAAGGAGGCGGCGTAAGAATGCATCCTCTAAAGGTTTTCTTTTGTGGGTACGGTGTGAAGGGATAAGGGGACGAAGTAATTTCGCGTATACAGTCGATTTCTTATGAGAAATGGGGAGCATTGGGTTTTATCTTTTATGAGAAAGGCTAGTGTGACAAGGGTTTATCAGACGGTAGAGGGTGTTCAGGTCGAGTTACCATTTCTTAGATGGAGCCCTTTGGTTATTGAGACTCGGCGAAATCTACAATGTTATTGGTTGGTAGGAAAGGCAATTTATGTATTTGTACAGTACAAAATATTAAAATTTATATATATTTATTATATTTTATATGAAAATTATATATTATAATTTATATTTTTATAAAAATATAAAATATATTTTTATGATTTTATTAAATTTAATTGTAATTATTATTAAAATTTTAAGTGATATCATCTTCATGTTTTATATTTATATCATATTCGTATTATATTTTAAATTATCAAATTTAATTTTCAAAAAAATGCTAGAGAATTTACCTTTTCTTTTTTTCTTTTAATTTGCAAATATGAGCAAGTTTCCAATGCCGGGGAACACATTTCCATTTGTTATAACTTACAATTCATAAGCATAAATTACATGCACTTTGGAAAAATATTACTTGCTTGTTCAATAATGCTGTCTTTTTTAAATTTATCACGCCTTTATTTTTTTGATAAAAAAGTTGAAGTATGAAAATAAAAAAAAATTATAATTGTTGAAATTTAAAATTTTTACTATTCTGCAAAAATTATCTGAATTAAACTCAAATTTAAATTAAACGTGCCTTTCATCTCTTATCTCAAATAGAATGAGAATGTGCATGGAACTGCCTCATCATTAGACTTAGTAGAAGCAGGACATGATTGCAATGGCTCTTGTCAAATTCCTGTCACATTAGACATGAGGGTAGAGAAGAGGTAGAAGCTTGACTCTTGCCTCGTCAAATTGCTATTTTAGGAAAAGGAAATCAAAGCAATGTTATCCTTGTTTCATTGCCATGTGTACAAGTTGTGCCCACAGACATCTCAGCTGTTCATCAAATTATGAGTCAATTGTTAACTGTCCATGCAAAATCACCGGAGAGTAATGCTGGAATAATGTTCTTTTCTCTTAAATGTCTCTCATTTGGTTGAATCTAAAACGCAAAACTAATTGTGAAATCAGACTTTCAAGATCGGAAGCAATACAAAACTTCAAGACCCCTGATCTGTCAGCAATTGGAGAACATGACTCAACTTGATTCCATGCATAGATATGGCGATTATAATCCTTGAAGTACTACCACTCCAACTGAACAATTTCTTCGAGGTAATCAAGGGCCAAAGTTCTTCAGGATATTTTTTCTGCTCAACAAGTGATTTCTATCGTAGTTTTTTTTTTTTGTTTAAATAACTTGATTTCGATCTTGTACAGTTGGGGATGCTCAAACCAGGTCGCCACGTTCATATTTTTCATCATCCACTAGGAGTCAAGAGGTCCACGATCCTGAAGATGTCCAGCACCATTCCATAAAGATAACCATTCTTGCAAAAGTCAAGGAGAAGGCTCGAAGATGGAGACAAAGTTTCATCAAAAAGAAGAACAGTGAAGGAGATAACACCACACCTTAATGGGGTGTTAGGTTGGAAGATGATGAGGACTACGAAGATGAAGATCCTGAATATCCTGGTGCTCCAAGTATTATCATAAAATCTTTTTATATATCATGAATTTGATAAGTGCTAACATTTTAAGCCTCAAAAGTTTTGACTCGATTTTGCTGATGCTCATGATTCTGACATTATATTTTCAGTGTATGAATCGGAGCTGGCACTTGAGGGATATAAGGAGAATGCAAGGCAGAATCCAAGGGCAGTGCCTGTAATCTCGGAGAAGCATGTTCTGGCAAGCAGTGTCAAAGCTGTTTCTGAACAAGGAAAAAAGAAGCCTACATTAGCTGAAACCGAGGCCAAGAAACATGTACCAGCTAATGCCACGGGAAAAGTTGCAACCCAGAACATTGCTTCGAAGATTCAAGGACTCTTTGTTTCGGCCCCAACAGCTTCAGAAACTGAGAAGCATGGTACTCATGAAGCTGAAAAGTATAATACTCAAGAAACTGACAAGCATACCCTAGAAACTGAAAAACCACTTAGCCCCAGACAGAACAAATGGGATAAAGGTGTTTCAGTGAAAGAGTATATAATGAACAAATTTGAGCCAGGGGAAGATGAGAAAGCACTTTCTCAGGTACTATCAGAGGCAACACGTCCAATGAGAACAACTCCTGGAGATGTGGATGTGATGGAAAAAGTGAAAGGGGCTGTAAACTCTTTGCTCTGTGGAGAGGAACCGGCCCAATCTACAATCAAGCAATCAGATACAAACTCATCTCCACAAGTTCCCATTTCTACCAATGCTCAAGCTGGTAATTTTCTCTTTTTTTCGTATTCAAACAACAGCTATATACTTTCACATTTGGTTTTAGTATTAGAGGAATCAAAATTTAATAAATGGATGCTATATCATATCTAAAATTCTTTCTGGAGTATAGATGCTCTTTCAAAAATTATCAGCAGATTTTATGGTAACAGAGTCAAATGTATATCAGTTGTAGCTCTTTCTGTCCTGTCCTGTTATGGAGGTCAATAGTCCTCATCTTTGGCCTCTGCTAACTTAAATTGATCCTTATTCAGGATATCAATGACTTTTTTCTTTTATCCTGCGTTTATGACAGATGACAGTAAAGGAAGAATACTCCAAACCAACTGAAAGATAAATCTAAACCCTGATGGCGAGACGATTTTCTGGACAGTGTTTCTAATAAATAGTTTCAAGAAATCTGATTTTATGTTTTGTATTCAATATGAAGCATCAACATCATTAACTGTAAATGACCGTACAAATGTTGAAAGTTTGTATCCAAGAATCCTCACCTTCCGAACTACTTCATCTGACTTTTGGTATGTGGTATAACAGTATAAATGAGCATATGACATAATGTGTTGAAGAACGTTACAACTAGTTAGGTCCTGAATCAGTTTCTTAAGATTGCTTGACGTCACCATTCAAGGCAAAAAAAAAAATGGGAACTTAAAAACAGAAAATTCCAAGCCGCCAGTCTGAAGAAAATTCAGGTGCAATAATGTCAACCACCATAATACACCTAGCTCAATATTCAGCTGTGATTCCTTCACAATGTTCTTCACTTTCTTGCTGTCATGAATTTGATAAGATTCCATATGGAAGCCAGTTCATTTCATGCTGAGGCCTCCTTTTCTGAAACTTTGTTCATAATAAAAGCAAAAGAAATTGAAAAGTTTGGCACCATATTTCATCAATCAAAAGTCTTGCTCTTTGGTCACCTATGCGTTAAAATTTGACAAATTCGATAAGTTGATACAAGTAACTGAATCTACATGATTCAGAAATGAAAAAAACTACAAAAAAGGCCAATATATATACCTTAATCAAAAAGTATCATTGTTCTTTTTTGAAAATGAGCAGGGAACGAAAGTTATTGTTCTTTCCATAGATAATCTTTTCATTGGATTCATTGTCCTGTTTTGATGTTACTTTTAAATTCCTTATAGTAGAATGCATCTTGCATTTTCAAAGCAGCCAATATGGCTGTATTCCTTTGAAGTATAGATAATTGAGGAAACAGAAAAACCCACGGCAAGATTCTTAATAAAAATAAACAAGCAATTGCATGTCATCTTCTCTTTTTTTCTTTATTCTCTCAATGGCTGCAGTTCTTAAATCACTCCATCTTCTGATAACATTTTTTTTTATGTTTTTAGAACAGTTTACCTAATCCCAAGAGGAAAACCACTTCATGTTTAATGGCTTTAATGGAGCCAAACTGCATCTAAACGCGATTGCTAAGATTCAACACAATGGTCTATTAGAGCTAAACAACACTTCAAAGGGACAAATTGGCTGCGCTTTCCTCCCATTTCCTCTCAAGTTCAACAAATATTCATCTGGCATCTTTGATTCCCTATCATTTTCAACCAATTTTGTATTTGCCATGGTTAAAGAACTGACCAATCCTAGTGACCATGTATTGCATTCACTATCTCACCTACGATGGAGCTGTAGGAGGCTGTAGCAAACCAGTTCCATGGACTTTATAATTCGCAATGGCCTTTCTTCAAACCATGTGTTTGCTCTAGATCTGGACACAAATCAAAACCCTGAATTTGGAGATATCAATGAAAGCCATGTTGGCATTGATGTAAGTAACTTGAGGTCCTTGGAATCAGCTCCAGCAACATACTTTGCAGAAAATGAAAGAGAAAATAAAAGCTTGGACCTCTTAACTGGAAATCCAGTGCAGCTCTGGATAGATCGTGATGAAGTAGCGAAGCTGCTCAATGAAACACTAGCTCCAATAAAGAGAAACAAGCCTAGTAGACCCTTTTATCAACAAGCATTGATGTTTGTACTGTTCTCTTGGATTCTATGTATGTTCGTTTCTCTTCACCCAACTCGTGAATTGGCTTGTAACCATTATATTCTTGGCTGGAGCTTCTATAAAACTGGGAAAAAGCACAATGCCTAAACTACTCAAACTTCCACTTCCTCCACGAAGAAAATCAAACTCGAAAGCAGATTTAAGAATTATTGTCCCTTCAATAACAGTCATTGGCTCATTGCTTTGCTTGGTACAATCTTTGGCGGTGTATATGACATATGAAGGAAGAAATATGAAGAAACACATGAAGTCTGGGAAAAAGAATATGGTCTTCAAAGATTCTCGACAAGGATCTTCCAACATTACAAAATCCTTGATAAAAATGAATCTGTCGTTTTGAAACATAGTTATTAGCTGCAGTTTAAGAGAAACATCTTTTCACCCTTCTTTCTTTTTATCCCTAAAATGCAAAAATAATTATGTGTTTGACTTGGAGAATTAAAAATTGTGTGAAAAAAATAATTAGCCACTCAAAATGTTCCAAGCCCTGACCAAGCCCTGAGTAATTTCAGTAAGTGACCGTTGCCCATAAGTTCATAACTGTCTTTCGAAAACGTCATTCCATTACTGTGCTTTTCACCCTATTAACTGACCCCATATTTCCCGGTTCCAAAGACAAGGCCTTGATTGACCATTCCCTTCATATCTTCTCCTTGCTCTTTCTCTATTTTTTACCCTTTTTTTTTTTCATATCTCTGCAATTACCTGGATAGATTTTGGAGTATTGAGAGAGATAGAAAAGAGAAAAGGGGGGGATCGTTTCATATCAAGAATGGAGGACGGTGGGAACATATTTGAGAAACAAGATATTGGCATGAGCAAAACCCAAGTAGGGAAATCACCCACCAGGCTACAAAAGCTTGCCCCAGCATCTCTTAAGCTTGATCAGATGAAAGCTGACGCTGCCAGGACCAGCCCTTTTGGGCCTTCTGAAGCTGCAACTCCAATTCCCCTACTGACACCGCTGGCTTTATCACCGAATCCATTTCCAGTGACAAAAGAATTCGTGCTTCCAACCGATGACAAGAAAGCTGCAACACCAGCACCAACAGCAACAGCATTTGGCTGGAAAAATCCAGCTGGGGCAGGATATGTGGAGGCTTCAACTTTGTTCGATTTGTTTCAAAACAAATGTGTTCTTGTCAATAATGCACAGTGATGTTTTTGTTCTGCATCTGCACATCAAATGGTTAACCTTCGTGTTTTTTCAGACCTTATAAGATAGATTTGCTAGTTTTATTCATAAAATGATAGTACCATGATTGATGGTGATCCTTCTCCATAGTCCAAACCGGTGACTTTAATATATTGTACAATGCATTTCCCCACGCTAGCAAACTTTCTTGGGCGATTTATTGTTGCCTATTCTAGGTATTCTTTTGCTTGTCAAGAAATATGATCATGAGATCTGTCTCCCATAGTTGCCGTTGCTGATTTTACACTTGTTTTAACCATCTCAAATATGGGATTCTCTCTATTCATCTCTCCCGTTGCTTTACAATGACAAATTGTTGCCTTGAAAAATCTAATGCGATAAAAACAGAACACTCAAGGACACAAACACTCCATGATCATAACAGGAGAGGCGAATGCTTGTCATATGTTCGAATCATTTTCATTACAAGCAAAGGCGGTATTTCAGCCAAAACCAAACAAAGTGAGAATGATATAAAAGTAAACAAACAATGGGATTCGTAAATTGACCAAATCGTCTAAGTATATAGTATAAATGAAATTAAATATTCCACTGAAGAAATTTTTAAAACTTCATGAAGCATCATCTCAAGCAGTCATCTATTCGACAGCTGAAAAAAGCCCTTCCTTTATCTACAATAAGACAACCATCCAACCCAAGTCTTAAGGAAGGTATTAATATAAAGCATCCCATGCCCTTCCATCAAGCTTGACTCTAATATTAATTAAAGAAAATTTTCGAAACACCCCTTGACTTGTTGATCTTTTTAAAGCAACTGCTATTTGATGGTGAATGGACAATTTTCTAACAAAATGAGAATTCAAATTCACCTGTCGCCTGCAAAAGATAATAGCATTCAGCAAAAAAAGTTTACTAAGGAACGGAAAACATCAAAGAGTAAAAAAATGCCATATATTATTCAGTGACAAGCAAACCTTATTAAAGACAATGTCCTTATTGTTTATACGCAAGATGCCATCCTTCAGTAAGCATTTCCATCGGCTCTTGTGACGAGTCACCTACAAATAAAAGCATATAATGCCATCTTTTATTGTCTACATAGAAGTGATTAGAGTACCAAAACTTGTATAAGTACAAATTACTGAATTGGTTATGGGCAGCATTGATGCATGCTGCAAAAATAGCAAAACCACCTTGTCAAATTGAGCCAAAACTAGATGCTGCGTGTTCAGCTCCTCTCCCTGGTCCACATCATCTTCATTCAATGGCTCATCATCGTCATCATCTCCTGGATCATTTTGAGAAGCAGGGGCAGAAGTGGCAGCCTGAAGGTCTGGCAAAGAAACAACAAAAGCAAGTCAACCAAAAAAAACCAAGGTGCTTAGATAAGAGAGAGAGAGAGAGAGAGAGATAGAGAAGAAAAGGAATAAAATCAAAGTACAATAAGATGCAATCCTCAGTTCAACCATCAGTCAAAGTTACCATTTGGAGCCGGTGTGTTCACTACATTGTAGTCTTCATTGACAACTCCTTGATAATTGTATATCTTCAAGGTGAGAGAAGAAAATCAAAAGGCAACAGCCTGTAAGTTATTGAAATCTCCAATGATCTACATGTGGAACAAAGAGAAAAGGTCCATTCCAAACCATATGCACAAAGTAACACTGTGTTGCAGAACTACACAAAATAAGATGAGAAATTGACCTATGATAGCATATGATACTTACATTGGGAGTAGAAAGCATATCATCATATGGATCGGAAGTTGGTCCATCCAGTTGAGGAATCTTCGAAGATGACCAAGCTAAGTGTTCTAAGATCTTGCCATTTGCAGTGGTTCCTGAATCATTTCTACCCAGGAAATTACGAACTTCAGTTTCCTGAGAGTTTAAAACTATATGATTAAAAAAGATGTATAAAACATGACTAATAAAAACTCATATTCCAACAATGATTCTGGTATAAAAGTACCCTTTGGTTTCAATTAGAATGAAAAAGTTTCCGAATAAATATTCATCAAATTATAGCTCGGAATTTGAACTATTTGCTTTTGCAATTTTATTAAGATAAAAGGTAAGCAAAAAGAAAAGAATGTGGGGACAAAAAAAAAAAAGCTTGTCTGAAGCAGATCCAACAATAATAGATCAAAGAATTCAGGCTAACAAGTACAAGTAATCCATCAGATAACAAACTTACAAATGTTTCATACTAGGAATCCCTCTCTAAAAGAATCCGTACCCCAAAAAGGACAACTAGCAAAACTGCAGTAAGCAATGATTCATACATGGAATTGACCGAGAAATGAATAAGCAGACACACGGTAATTCACTAAATTGAACCAGCAATTTCACTGGTAAGTGGAGTTAAGCAACATCATCTTATCACACTGATCTCAATGACCTGTCACATACTGTCGAACAACACCTTTAACCTTTGAGAACATTCTCTGTCAGCTCAAAATATACTTAAAAACACATCCTTTAAACCTTTGAGAATCTTATTTCCTGATTCACAAAGCGCTTAAACGATTGCTAACCTAAAACTTGTACCTAGACAGAAGACTACCATAAGTCTAATAAAGTCCAGAAACAGAACTTCAAGGAAGACTTGATCTGTGTCAAGCACTAGTAATTAACTCACCACTCCTTTATTCTCCATTTACATAGAAGAAACTAGTTCTACTCCTACCAAATATAAAATAACCAGTATTTGACCAAAAGGACATGAAGCTATCACAGAGAACAATGAGGACTACAAAAGAATTAGATTGACCTTACAATTCCGATTTCAACATTACTATTTTAACCAGATATAACAAACAGATCAATTTCCGTCTGTCAATAGTTTATCAACTGATGTTAGATTGGTAAGCAGGAAAGTTCTCACCTGCATAAGGCCCTTGGAAAATGATAATAGCCAATGGATGTCAGGTCTTAGAATACCTGTAGTTACAGTAATTCCAAGTTTGCTATAACTTATCAATGGCTGGAATTACTAAGATACTTTTTCTTTTACGCTGCAGCAACACAGAATCAAGAATCCTTTTTTCTTGCCCCAAAGAAATTTTGAAAATTTTCTGGGGAAGAAAGGAAAATCCATGACCCACGTACAAATGGAGATTGAGTAGATATCTACCAGAAACACACATCCACAGAAGATCTCTAACCAGGATTTGCATTAAAATGACAATGTCAAATGAACACAGATATGCTAGACTAACACTAATTAAGAGAACTAACCTCTGTCTTTGCAACTTCAGATGTAGCGTCTCCAGCTCCATCTTGTTGGGGTATATATCCACCATTTTGATATTGTGCAGCAAAATCATCACGTTTTCTCTTTCCAGAAGACATCGTAAACAAGTCCGGGAATTTTCTACAATATTAAAATTAATCACCCACTTAAGTAATAACAGTTCGTTTTGAAGCAAATGTTTCCCAACAGATTCAATTTAAACCTTTGGGTTTATTAAATCCTTTTGCCATGACCCGTGAGTTCAACTCAAACCAGAAAAAACCAGATATCATTGTGCAGTTGTAATGTTACTTATAACGGGAGTTACCTGTGTCAGGGGTTGATGAGAGGTTCCTCTGTCCACCTCATCCCGCCCTTCCACATAAGCTACAAGCAAATAGTGTTTATTATTAACAAACCATAGTGGGTTAGAACTGATAGATCTTTTTACACCGTACTAACCAACATTAACATCAACACTTAGTGGGGTCCTTTGATTCGGCCAAGGAGAAGGAGATTACTGCAGAGAAAAAAAAAGAATATATATCACCAATAAATCTACAATAACCCGACAAGCTAATTTTTACTTTCTGTGTCAAGTATAAAATTATGACTACTGTGAAAAGAGCATTGCTTACCATATACTGGCTAGGCCTTCCATCTTTTACATCAGTATTGCCACTGCTATCATTCACAGGAGTAGGATAGCCACTACTTCCAGTAGGGATGTTATACATAGAACCATCAGCACTTCCTGGCAACGCTGTAGGAACAGGTGTTTGCAACGGTGTCTACGCAATTTAAAACCCCACATTAAAAAGTAACAAACAAAATTTCCCACCACAATTTAAATTCATAAAGCACTCGAAAACAGAACTCGTTACCGGAGGGAAAAGCATATCAGCTCTAGGAGTTTCGTATTCCTCGGTCCCTTCGTAAGGAACATTAAGATCGTGCACTGGAGTAATTGGGCCACCGGGAGTGGCCTGTTTCCGAGCCGAAGACCTCTCTGTCGGACCACATATTACTCCCGCTTGCATCATCTTCATTTCCCAAATCTAAAACCCAATATCCCAGGCAATCAATTCAACAAGATCAGTTTCATTTCAATAACATTAATCAAAAACTCTAGTGTTTCAATAAGATCAAACCCTAACACACAAAGATTAATCAAAAACTCTAGTGTTTCAATAAGATCAAACCCTAACACACAAAGAATCCCAAAAACACAAATCTTTTTTTCTAAAATAAAGAAATCAAACCCTAAAAATTTCATAAAAAAATGGAATCAAACGGAAATGAGAGAAGGATTTTTTACTCCTTGAAGTTCGTTGAGGACAGTTTCGCCAGGTCCACCGTTGTTGATGAACTCATCTCGAACCTTGCTGATGACGTCTTCGATGACGTGGATGCATACGGTGCTCGTCGCCGACAAGGCCATTTTTTCTCTAATCTTCTACCTAGCTCCTCCTCGGATTCTTCCTTTCTCGGGAAAATTTTAGGAGAAACAAGAGCGGAAAATGGGAATCGAAGTGTGAATCGATCGGGTAAGATTAGAGGAGGGAAGGAGCCTAGGCTTTGGAGAATCGAAGAAAGAAAGAGAGGGACGGACGAGAAAAGGTGAATAAAGAGTGGAATATAAATAGGTTTGCATCCGATTGTAACCGGTTGACCACGTGGCGTAATCTGAATAGCTCCTTCAGATTTTATTTTTTTCCTGAGAGGAGAGAAAGAGAGAGAGAGGAGTAATGAGATAAGGCGCTTACTGTCCAATTCATATTTTTTTCCCTCTATATAAAGAGCACTGAACAGGACAATCGTGTTTGATCACAGTCTTAGTCAGTGTGTGATTGAGTGTGGGCCCATTTCGAATGAACGGTGCTTGTCAGCATCTACTGTAATTTTACTTCTTTTTACTGTCCTTTCTAAGAAATTCGTTCCTGACGATTGGATACTTTTTTGTTTGTGAAGAGGAATATTTATTTTTTTTATTAATTTTACAATTAAGGCACGTTTAGACGGGGAGATTTTTTTTTTTTTTTAAATTTTGTTTACGAGAACGTAATTTTTACGATTATTTCATAAATATAGATTTTTGGAGTAATTTTAAATTTTTAACTATACTCAAAAGTTTCAAAGTTAAGAACTTATTTCTTTTTATGATTTTTAAAATTTTAAAAAAGATTTTTTATTTGATATTTGACCTAAATAAGAATTTTTTGTTTTATTTTACTATTTAAAAATCAACACATGGAAAGAATCTTTTATTACATTTTTTATTTAAAAAAAGAAATGTAATATTCGACTAAATAACAAAACACTTTTGACTAAATAACAATGACCAAACAAATATTATGTTTGTAATGTCATAAATATAGTCTTTAATAATACAAAGATTATATTTTTATCATAAAAATGTAATATCTGTTAAATAAAAAAAATTAATAATAAAAGACTACGATTCATTGATCAAAAACATAATATTTGTTTATATAAAAATTATATTTTTTACATAAGAAATATCGTCTTTGTGTAATAACTTTTTTGAAAAACAAAGATAATTTTCTCTTTTTAGACTATATTACAGAGCTCTAATCAAATTGTTCTTTGTTTCAACCAACATCAATTTTAACCTTCGTGATTTTATTTTCATGTTGTTCTTTCTATCTTGTCTTTATCAGTAAATAATGAGTTTACTATCTATAACGAATAATCTATTTTATGTTATTTTTTTGATTTAAATGTCTTCTTGTTTTATTTATTTAGATCTCATTTAGATCTTGATTGAAAAATTATTAATCTATCATATATTTTCTTGATTTTGGTTTTTGCTCTTGATTCACAAATGTTTTATCATTGGTTTTTATTTTTTGTTGGATGTGTCTTAGATGCCATCTACCAAATGAACATATTTGCTTTCGACACATGTTTTTAACATTAACAAAAATATTTTTTTAAACAATTATGACTTGTTTATCAATAACAAAGAAGATGCAATTGGTAACAGTGCTTATTTTACAATTAAACCAAATGGATACTATATTTCAACTATTATTTATTGTTATTATGATATTAGTTGCATAAAAACTTAGAAAAAGACATAGATTATCTTATTCTGATGACACTAATGATAGGTTTTAGATTAGAGAGTTGAACTTAAACAAAATAGTTTTTTAGAGTGATAGATAAAGTATAGATAATTATGGAATAAATAGGAGAGTTTTAGCAAAATTATGTAAATTACTTTAAATTACTTTAAATACAATGGGGGATTAAAAGCATATAGACATATGTTAATAGAAAAAATGGTTATTAGTTTTTCTCACATCATTGTCCATCATATAAAAAACAAGGTTGTGAAGTATTAAGTAACTAAATCTGAAGAAAAAATTAATAGGCATTCCCTATTATTTAAAAAGCCAAAACTGATACTAGAAAATTTAATAAATAATAGATGAAAATGGTTCAAAGGTTATTTGGGTGCCATAGATAGAACATAAATAAAAGTGAATATAGACTCAGTTGATAGGCCTAGATACAGGACTCGAAAAAATGAATTTGCTACCAATATTCTTAGTGTTTGCACATTACACATACAATTCATATATGTCATACTGAGATAGAAAGGTTCTGTAGCAAATGACAATGCTTAATAATGCCATTACACGTAAAAATTAATTAAAGATCCCACAAGATATTAGCTTTAATATGTTGATCTTAGTTTTACATGAAATATATTTGTAAAACGTATATTAATGTTGTGACATTGGAATGATTTTTACTATTTATGTGATGTTAGATAAACAAATGGTGAAGGTTTTTTGGCACCTTATAAAGGTTAAAGATACTATTTGAATGATTGAAAGTCATGACACCAACCTATAACACCCTAGAAATACTTCAATATGAGACACTTTTAAGTAAGAAATTATATCAAGAGATGTTTCGGTAAATTGAAAGCTAGATGGACAATTTTAAGGGAAAAGTCATTTTATCCAATAAAAATACAGTGTAGAATCATTTTTGCTTACTACTTTCTTTATAATATGGTTACACTGATGTTTACTCCATTTTTTTTACTATTTTATTGGTTACATTGATGTTTGTAAGATATGGTTAAGTGTAATATTTATTTTCTATATTTGTTTTATATATATTTTTCTTTTTTTTATTGGTGTACGATGTATTTGACTATTGTTTGTAATAATAATTGTTTTGTTTCCATGTTTATTGGTTTACTTCCTAAACTAATTATATGTTCATCTTCATTAGCTTTTGATTTGATATACATTTTATTGCATGATATCTAACTATATAATTAAGATATCAAAATATCTTCATCTAGTGCCAAAATAAAAAATGCATCAAGAAGAAGAAAAGAAAACTCATCAATAGGTAATCACACCTGGATAAAAGATAATGATGTAATACTTATCTAATATCTACATGTATTTACAGATGATTTTATATGAAAAGCCAATAATGGAATGTTCAAAGTTGGCTATCTAGAACATCTGAAAAAGGATGTTGGAGTCAATACCTCATAAAATCTAACTTAAAGCAAACCCATACATTGAATCAAGGGTAAAACTACTCAAGAGACAATATCATACTTTTGTGATATGATTAAACATGCAAGTGGATTAGGTTGGAATGATCGGGACAAATGTATCACTATTGATAAGGTTGTTTTTTATAAGTGGATTCGAGCTTATAAAAATATTTGATACATATGTAATTTAACCTTTATGTACACTCATCTCCATGCTAGAGGGTTAAAGAATAAACATTTCTCTCACTTTGATGACTTCATCATGATATTTTGATCAAACAGAGCAATTGGTTAAAGAGTTGATGCAATTGAATCATTTAATGCTAATAAAGATACCGACTTTGGCTATCATGAGAATGAGCCTAACATTGATCATGAAGGGGAGAGATTAGAGGATGAAGAAGAAATAGGTTCAGCTTGTACGGCAACTTCAACCACAACTAGAATATTGTTAGGCAAGAAACATTCTAAAAGTGATGATTTGGTCAAGCACATAGGCGATATTAGTGCTGTATATTGTGAAGTAGCAAGCAAAACCAAGGACATTTAATCTTTCTTCAAGAAAAAAGCTAAGAGCAGTGATAGGCAAATGTCATTTTTTAATTAAATAATGTAACTAAATGGTTTTTGTCGAAATGAAATATTTTCTGTTGGTCAGTATATCTTGAGGGATACTCACAAAATTGATTTCTTCATTGCACTACCTTATGAATTTGGAAAAGATTACATACGAAAACAATTACATAAATGTAATAACTATCAACCATTATTTGACTTTTCTTATTCAGGACACATGTAGCTTAGTTGTATTCTTGACAACATTCAAATATTTTGTATTGTTAAGTTACATTTTTTCAATTATGAATATGGGTTTAGGGTTAAATATTATAATTATAAATTGTAATGGATCATATTAGTTTTGTTATTACAATTATATTGGTATTTTGTAATTACATTCTAATGTTTTGTATTGTATGTATATTATAATTACATAGATTAAATTTGGATACAACAAACATAAATTGAATTTGGATACGAGCCACATGTGAATGACAAAAGTTTATCTTGTATAACTGAAAATTTTTTTATTTGTATAAATAAAATAATTTTAGACTTGTGTAAATGATACAATTTAAACTTGTATATATGAACAAATTGTCACTTGTATAAATGAAACAATTATGAATTGTATTAATGAAAAAATATAGAATCGTATGAAGTACAAAGAATTTGGAGCTAAAAGGAGATACTTGATGACATTCTATAGGATTTTTTGTTTGAAAAACACAGAATGCATTATCACGGGATATTACAACAGAGGGAAAACATAAAGCTATATTTTCTTAGCACAATGGCAAAGCACTAGGGTCTGATGGTTATAATGCTCACTTTTTTAAATTTGCATGAAGCATAGTAGGGGAGGATGTTACTAGAGCCATTGCACATTTCTTTCAAAATGAAGAATTGCTACTGGCTTTTAACTCCACTATTATTGCTTTGATGCTAAAAAGTCAGTCTCCAACCAGCATAACTGATTTCAAAGTCATATCGTGCTACTCTATTATTTACAAGAGCATTACTAGGATATTGGGGAGTAAATTGTAACAGGTGCTGCCAACACTGGTCAGCAGGAATCAAAGCCCCTTTAAAGGGAGAAGCATCATGGATGATGTATGACTGGCATAAAAACTGGTGAAAGGTTGTAGTAGAACAATGCTTTCTTTAAGATGCGCATTAAAAATATATTTAAAGAAAACTTTTAATTCTTTAAATTAGGATTTTCTGATCATGGTGCTTGAGGCTATGAGGTTTTCATGGAGATTTATCAACTAGGTTAAAAGTTGCCTTACAACGCTATTATATTCATTGTTAATTAATGAAAGATTGGTTGGGTATTTTAAGGGAGCTAGAGAAGTAAGACAAAGGGACCCTATGTCACCCTGTTTATTTGTCATAGCAATGAATGTCCTCTCTAGGCTTTTAGACACAGTAGTAGCTCATAGAGTCTTTCTTATCTCCTTAAGTGTAAAAAGATCCAACTGACACATTTAAGTTTTGCAAATGACCTATTAATCTTCACAAAAGGGCACCTGGAGTCTATAATAGGTGTTTAGAAGGTACTAAAACTATTTTACTCATTTTTTGGCTTACAGCTAAATTGTGCAAAGAGTGAGCTATTTTGCAGAAGAGTGTCAAGAGAAAAATTAAATGAAATAATGGTTGGAACAGAGTTCAAGCATGGTTCTCTTCTTGTTAGATACCTAGAGGTACCACTGGTTTCTCGCAAGCTTAGTGTTGGAGACTGTACGCCATTAATTGAAAATATCATAACGAGAATTCAGTGTTGGGCAACAAGACACCTCACTTATGCTGGTCGGTTATAGTTAATTCAGTCTATTATCTTCAATCGTTATAATTATAAGTGTAGGTACTTTATTTTGCTTAAGCAGATTCTTAAGAAGATTACTTAGCTTTGCCTAAGGTTCTTTTAGAAAGGGCAAACCGGCATTGTAAAAGGGGCTCAAGTCAGTTGGCAAGTAATTTGTAAGGCCAAGTTTGAGGGAGGGCTTGGATTAAAAGATATAGAGGTATAGAATCAAGTTTATGTACTCAGACTTCTTTGGCATATTTTTACATAACTGGCTCTTTATGGATAACATGGATTCAGAGTTATGTGCTAAAAGGAAAAAATATATAGGAGATTCCAATCTCCCATAACTATAGCTGGGGATTGAAAAAGATGCTTAAACTTAGAAGTATTGCATCCATATTCTTAAAACAAACAGAGAATGGACTAATATAGAAAGATCCTAGATACTCTATTACCTATGTGGATGAGGAAATACGGAATAAGCAGTTGAAGGTCACTTGGCACAGACTTATCTTGCGCAAGTTACATGTTCCTAAACACTATAATAGCTTGGATGGCCATCTTTAACAGGCTCCCTGCGAAAGATAAGCTGATCTCATGGGGTATTATTATGGATGTAGGATGTGTGTTATGTAAAAAGGAAAACGATAACAGAAGTCACATTTTCTTTAGCTGTACATACTTCAAATGTGTCTGAAAATAGTTACTACAGTTATGTAATCTACAGAGAAAGGTAACTAACAGGGAATAAGAGTTCCAATGGGTAGTAAGCATGTTGAAAGGGAAAGCACTAGTTTCAATTATATTGAGGTTGGCCAGGGGAGCATATATTTACTTGATTTGGGCAGAAAAGAAAAGAAGACTTTTTAGATTACAAGAAAGCACATGCAAGCAGATCTTGGAGCAAGTAAAACAAATAGTAAAACTAAGTTTAGTAGGTATAAAAAATATAGAACATGACCAAATTAAGCAAGTGCTAAGTGAGAAATGGGAGCTAGGTAGAGAAATGTTTGTATAAAAGTTGAATAGTGTTGTATTGGTTACTTGGTAGTAGCAATTGCTACTTCTTGGATAATAAATTCATTACTTACAAAAAAAAAATTGGAGTTCTATACATCAATTTATAAATTTACATAAATCAAAATAGGGAAATAACTTCGTATTCTTAATTTTCATTGTAAAAATCTAGATATGCAGTCACACAATTTATGACAAACTTTATCAATTTTCTCTTGCGTGAATATATTCTGCTAGGAATAAGTTCAGTAAAAGGGAAATTGCTCATATCATTAGCTAAGAGCCATTGAAACTTAAAGAAGTAGTATGTTGAACAATAATTAGCAATTTAATCAAATAGGGGATAGTAACAAACAAGTCATTGAAACTACTTCATTTTATACAAACAAGCCAACGCATCATTAACTAACATTAACTGACCCTTATTCTCCTAGTTCTTTAATCAAACAGATGATAGTAGAAGTAGTAACAAGCCTCTTATTTTCTGTTCTGGACATTTCTTTCCGAAAATGCCAAAAACCATAGAGATTTAGATAGCATTTGTTACCTCTAACAAAGGCGATGTTAAAAACAACAATAGCAGCAGTAAGACGACGACAATGATGGCTACGAACATTGGGGTTTTGGGGTTTTGCTATAATAAACTTGATTTTGGGATTATGGGGTTTATGTGAATTTATTAAAGATTACATCAAATGTGGCGTTTTTATATTAAAAAATTTAGTATTTATTTTCATATTTTTTTCATATATCAAATACGATATTTTCAATACGAAAATGTGCTATTTATATGAAAACCTAATCTTTGTTTATTAGGCAAATATGATATTTTTGTTACAAAAACATTGTATTTGTACTTTTTATTTTCGTTATTTTTTTTCAAATACGACATTTTTCAAGATGGAAATGATGTTTTATTTTTATTATTATTTTTTCTAAATATGACTGTGTTTTTGTTTTGAAAAACGTAATATTTGTTCAATTTCTATTTTTCCCTAAGCCAATTATGACGATTTTATTACATTAACGTAGCATTTCATTATATTTTATTTTTTTAATAACAAAAACTATATTTAAATTCATATTTTATTGGTTAAATATTACGTTATATTTAATAAAATCAATTTATTCGACATGTAATGAAAGTTATTATTGTAAAAAAATTTATTAAATAATTTTATTTTTCTTTCAACCAAATATAAAAATATAAAATTTTCATACCAGTAAAATCATCTCTCTCCGAAATCAATATTTTCTCAAAAATCACTTTTTTTTTTTAAATCTAAAATTTTACAAACCAAACGTGTCATTTGAAATTTTGAAATTAACAAACTTAAAACTTTCATTAAAACTTGATATAAGGAGTAAATCAAATCTAAACTTGCTAATAGTTTAAGTTTTGTAATATTGTAGTGTCACGTCAATAATATTTTGATCATATAATTTCATAATTATTTATTTAGTTAATCACATTATTATTTATAAAACAATAAAAAAATTAAATTAAACATGCATATATTTTTATAATCTTTGTATCTCTCTCACTCTTATCTTTTTCCTTTGCTTTAATATTTTTTTTATAAACTCAATTAATTTAAAAGTTGGAACATTGTCTTAAAATATTATTTTTGACATCTTTTAGTTTATATTTTTTTGTGATAAGTCTTATACGTTCTCTAAATCAATCTCTAACAAATTACATTTTCATCAAATCAAGAATTTTATCAACAAGCTTCAACATATAAATATTAAATCCAATTTAACTCACAATTTTAATTTAAAGTTGAGATCAAATTCAACAGAATGAAAAAAAAATAAAAAATAAAAAATCAAATAACTTATTTTCTTTAATAATTCAACAATCCCTTTTTGAATTCTGTAAATATTTAAATCATTAGCCTAATTATCTTCAGTATCATACATAAATGACGAATTTTTTTTCCTAAATGACGAAATATCTTTGCTGGATGAATCATCAAAATTTTCTAAGATGATTAAAAAAAAAAAAAACTTATTTTTTAGTTTTAAAAAATCTCCTTTAATATCCACATATAAGATGGAAACGACAAAAGCATATTTTCCCTGAATAATAATAAGAGCATAGTACGCATCATTTCCTGATCCAATGGATGTAATCTTTTGTCTTGTCTTTGGAGTCGATCGTTACTTGCAACTCTATGTAACCAAAACAACCTCGTATCAGTTTTGTCCCTTTCGACAAATATGAAGATATCCTTAAAAACTCTTGTATTTTTGGGCTAACGGTTGATGAGAAAAAAATAAAAAATCAAATAACTTATTTTCTTTAATAATTCAACAATCCCTTTTTGAATTCTGTAAATATTTAAATCATTAGCCTAATTATCTTCAGTATCATACATAAATGACGAATTTTTTTTCCTAAATGACGAAATATCTTTGCTGGATGAATCATCAAAATTTTCTAAGATGATTAAAAAAAAAAAAAACTTATTTTTTAGTTTTAAAAAATCTCCTTTAATATCCACATATAAGATGGAAACGACAAAAGCATATTTTCCCTGAATAATAATAAGAGCATAGTACGCATCATTTCCTGATCCAATGGATGTAATCTTTTGTCTTGTCTTTGGAGTCGATCGTTACTTGCAACTCTATGTAACCAAAACAACCTCGTATCAGTTTTGTCCCTTTCGACAAATATGAAGATATCCTTAAAAACTCTTGTATTTTTGGGCTAACGGTTGATGAGAAAAAAATTTAAAAAAATTTAAAATTAATTTAAAATTATAATATACAGTTTGATTTCAATTAATAGTTTTATTTGGTTCAGATTAAAATTAGATATTAAATATATATATATATATATTAAGTTTGAATCAAAATTTAAATTAAAATATAAAAAATTAAATAAAATTGAATTATATATTTTTATTATTTTATATATATTTAAATTTTTATAAAATAAAAATAATTATTTTATATAAAAATCTATTTAAAATTATATTAAAATTATTAAAATTAAATTAATTTTTAAAAAATTTAATTTTAAAATTTAAAAAAAAAAATTTTTAATTTAAAATTTAATTTAAATTAAATTAATTTCAAAAAATATAATTCAAATTTAAATCGAATTTTAAAAATTTATAATATTATATGTAATTTAAAAAAATCAAATTAAATTCAATCAAATTTAAATTATTATCGTCCTTAATTGACGAAAAATCGGAAACCATCCCAACCCAACCCAATCAAATTCAGATCAAATCGAAGAAACCCATTTGACCCAACTCCCAAGAAGGGACAAAGTTGTAATTCCACTAGAACGAAGGCCTGCCCAATAAATATCAATTTCAACAACCATCTATCCGAAAAACAATCCAACCCTAAAACACTAAAAGCCCAAATCAAACAAGATATTCGCTCTCCTCTTGCGTCTCCACAGACATTTTTTTCGAATTTCCCTTTCCATTCGATTTAATCCCCAAGCTCTAGCAATTCATGGCGTAGAATTCAAGTACAAATCTATTGCTCTCTCTAACAAGTATTTCTCTCATCTCACCATCTCAAGGAAAGAATCGATCTTCAAACCCTAGAAAATGTCGGGCGGATTTTTCCGGGTAATTATTATATATATTTTCTCGTGTGTGTTGCTCAGATCTTTGCAATTGAATCGGTTCCGACTAATTTTTTTGTTTTTTAAATTAGGGTACTTCGGCTGATCAAGACACTCGATTCTCCAATAAGCAAGCGAAGCTACTGAAATCACAGAAATTTGCTCCTGAATTGGAGCATCTGGTTCGCTTTTAAATACATTATTATTGATTTTTCCATTAGAATTTGACACAATTAATGGTTTTAATGTTCTATTTTAGTGTTTAATTTCATCAAAACTAAAAAAAAAAAAATTGTTGTTTTTCTAGGTTGACATGACGAAGGTTAAGATGGATGTTATTAGACCTTGGATTGCTACTCGGGTAACTGAGCTTCTTGGTTTCGAAGATGAAGTTCTTATTAACTTCATCTACGGTCTTCTCGATGGAAAGGTAATATAATGTATTCCCCCTATCTTTTTTTTTTTCTCTGGTAATGTGTGTAGTTTTATAGTTTGACGTGGTTCGGAAGTGATACTGCTAGCTGTGGGGTTAGTAGCTTCAAGATATACTTCTTGTTAGTAGATCATTGCCTTGGGCGGGTGGCTTACACATTAGATCTTTTCCTTGAGTTGTGAGCTGTATCTCTATTCTGTGGCTTCCTGCAAAGTGTTTGCTACTACGATTTTTGATAATGGTGCAATGTTGTTTATAGTTCATCTTGTTGTTGCCTCCACTGCAGGAAGTTAATGGCAAGCAAGTTCAGATATCCCTCACTGGATTCATGGAAAAGAATACAGGAAAGTTTATGAAAGAGCTTTGGATCCTTCTGCTTAGTGCACAGAGAAATGCAAGTGGTGTTCCTCAACAATTCTTGGATGCCAAAGAAGAAGAAACTAGGAAGAAAAAGGTTAAAATATTTCTAGGAGTGTGGTTTGCGATCATGTTAGTATTCTTGTTTCTTGTTTAACAATATTGTCATGGGTGGCTGCAGGCAGAGTCAGACCGGATAGCAAATGAGATTCAGAAGAAGAAAGAAAAGGAAAGTAGAGAACTTGAACAAGAGAGATTGAGGAAGATGGTAATACTAAGTTTTTCATGCTGGAGTTGCAATGTATAGGGTTGGGTTTTTGGTTTTAACTTTCGTTTGTGTTTCTTATGGCATTCAGCTACCTTCTGCAATTATTTGGGTTCATGTCCTTTACCTCAAACTACTGTAGGACGATGGTGATGAAGCGAAGGCTGGTGATGTGGAGTTGGATCCATTCTCAAAGAATATGCCAAAAGGTTCAAGTGCACATCCTGAGGATGAGAGAGATGCTGACCAAAGGAATGGTGTCGGAAGGAGGAGGTGAGGACTGAGGAGTTTTTTCTTTGATTTGGTGCATTTTTTCTTTCTGTCTATGGGTTATCATAGGTCACTTTTGAACTTATCAAATAGTACCAATATCACCTGAAAATTTGCTGCTTTTGTTAGTTTGGGGTTTTCTTTTGGGGGGTGGGGGATTAAGAATTTATTTATTATTTCTTTCTCGGTACATTCAGTTTTGGGCCATGTGATTTTAGGTGGGTTTTGTTCATTCTATAGGCCTGTTCCCCCCCCCAATCCCAAAATTGGAAATCCAAAGTTGTAAACAATTTCATATTTGTTGAAGTTTGAGATTGTCCATTAAAATGGTTTGAATTTGTAGCCTTTTCTTCCCAAATGGTTAAGCTCAGTAAGTTGAGGGATTATTAGGAAGTGGTTTTTGAATAGAAAAGATATTTATTGAAGTAAATCAATGCAGTTTATTTAAAACTAGGAATTTTTAATTTTTAGAACACTTATGATGTATTAATCTCTTGCAGAGTTTCTAAATCTCCACGTTCAACTGACTTTTCTCCATCCCCTCGGTAATTTAATCACTGCTAGGTTTTAATTGTATTGTTTGGATTGCATTCAAAAAACATGTTTATTAAATATCTTGGGTTTCATATGCAGAACATTGCTTTCTCGATCAGTCAGCAGATCATTTTCTAATTCGAGAAGCTATTCAGAGTATGTTCTCTCAATCTAAAAGTAAATCATAAATGCACTCAGATCATTGGGCCATGAGAAAATTTGTGTGTTAACCTTTCTATCCTTAAAATGGGTGATTACATGTTTAATTTTTATGCTTCTGATCTTTATTAGTGTTCCATTAGTGTAAGATTTTTTTTGAGATTTAAGCATCTGAATTTACATGCAGCGACAAACAGAAGTCTAGGAGTGTATCTAGATCACCTCAACCTTGGCGGCGCTCTATTTCAACTGATAGGATGTATCGTTCCCCAAGAAGGCAATCTCTAACTCCTAGGTCTAGGCATACACCTCGATCATCACGCTCTCCTTCAAGACAAAGACCATCTTATTCCAGGCGAAGATCTCATTCTCGTTCACTTCGCAGATCACCATCTCCTGTAAGACGTAGATTACGTTCTCCTTACCAGCGCAGGTCACCTACATCTGTGCATCGTAGATCCCGATCACCCATCCGACGTCATAGATCACCCTCACCTTTCCGACGTCATAGATCACCATCACCTATCCGACATCATAGATCTCCATTATCAATTCGACGTCGCAGATCACGATCTCCTGTTCGACGTCGCAGATCTCCATCACCCATGCATTATAGATCTCGTTCACCTGTACGCTGTAGATCTCGCTCGCCTGGGCAATGCATATCTCCTTCACCTAAACGCCGTAGATCTCCATTGCTTGTGCGCCGTAGATCTCCATCACCCTTGCAACGTAGATTACCCTCTCCTGTGCGACAGCGGCATAACAGATCTTCATCAACACCCCGACGTAGGTCATCATCTCTTGTGCGACGTAGATCACTTGCTTCTGGTCGTAGGTCAATAACTCCTCATGGTAAGTCTCCTTCACCTTATCAATCAAGTTCTTTGTCTCCTGTGCAACATAGATCTTCACCAGTTAGGAGATCTCCAAAGAAACGAAGATCACCTTTGCTTTCTCCTAGAGAAAGACAACGGTATGTTGACATCCTCTTCATAGAGATTTTGTTTATTTGAAACTTCTTAAATTGAATTTGCGGAGCAGTCTAAAGTCTATTGCAAAATTCTATGGTGCAGAATGCGTGGAAAGTTGTCTCCTGTGGGACTTAGACCCTCTAGTGTTAGACCCCCACGTAGAGATCTTATGGATCAGAGGGATGCAGGTGATAAAGTGCCGGCCTTATCACAGAATAAGTCTCCTGTCTCTGAATCTCCGTCACATGTGAGGAATCGATCTGCTAATGAAGATAGGAGGTAATTTATTAAACTTTGCTTTGAGATGTTTTGTTTGTATCATAATCCAGTACATTTTTATTGAGTATCCATGCTTATGCAAGTTATTTATTTTTTTACATTGTTGATTCTGAAGGTCTTCGAGTCCATATGAGAGTCCTATGAAGCAAAGGAGGGAGCGAATTGCTCATAATGATAGCTTTAGTCCTGAATGGAAACCAAGAGAATTGAGAGGTCAGCGGGACAGTCAAGGTACTGGGAGAAAAAATGAAGCCAGCAGAAGCAGGTTAGATTCCAAATTAATCATTTTTCTGACTATTTTAGTGCTTCTGTTGGTTCTTGTTAGATGATGAATGTTCAATTTGTTTTGGTCTAATTTCTCTATAGGCATTCACCACCAGTCAGTAAGCAGAGGGTTTCTCCTAGGAAGGTTCATACTCCCGAACGATTGACAGGCAGTCTGTCTACAGAATCGAGAAAGAAAGACCTTGAAATGAAGAGGTATTATTTTGTCACAACCATAACGTTATTCTTGTTTGATTATCAGTACGTAGAGGCCTGACTATTCTAGCTCATTCCTCTCAGTGAGAGGTCTTCTGGAAAAGTGGTTCATTTGGGAACTCCTGATCGACAGAGATCACCAGCATTATCTGAGGACTCATTTCAAGGCGAGAAGCAAAGTGAATCACACCTTGGAGAAGGAAAAAGATCTGATGAGAGGAGCCGTTCCCGTCAAAATAATTTGAAGGACAGTGATCAACACCACAAAGCAGAAGCTTCACCAATGTTGCTTGAAAAGGTTGATCATAATAACCGTGGATTGGAATCAGGTTCTGAAGAAAGTGATAAGTGCAGAACTAAGTATAAGGAAAAGAGAAAGCATAAAAGGTCTGAGAGGCGTGAAGTTACTTCAGATGGCGATTCTAGCTATGATTCTGAAATTGAGAACAGGAAAGAGGCTAAGAGGAGGAGGAAGGAAGAAAAGAGATTAAGAAAGGAGGAGAAGCGTAGACGTCGTGAGGAGCGGCGTCGCAGAAGAGAAGAACGGAATGCAAAGAAGCTTAAAATGAAAGATCAAGATGTTGACTCTAATTCAGATGGTGAACATGCGGCAAGGATGAAGTCTCATCCAACTGATGATAAAGAGGCAGAGACTGAACAGAAGCAGCTTGAAATTGAGTTAAGGAAGAAGGCACTTGAATCACTCAAAGCAAAGAAGGGCATTAGTCGCTGAATCTTGTGTTTTGAATGCTAATATGTTATTTATCTTTGTTCTCGTTCAGCTGATACATTTAAAGTTTGATAGGAATTTTATGTTTCAAATTGGAGTGTCTCTATATTGGTTACTGCTTAATGTAGTTTGTGTTTACTGCTGGCAGCTGGAATGGATAAATGACGATTTCCTGAGCTTTTCTGTTGCAACTTTATGCAGACCTTGCTGCTAGATTTCTGGTAATAACTGTTTTCCCTTAATTGGGAATTTGTTTTCCTCATAATTTGTCATGATGGGTGTGAACTTTGAAGGCGTGTTGTTGCCTTGATTAATTTTTGTGGTTGACTTATTTGATGTAATTGATGTGAAATGTGAGTATGACTTATGCCTGTGGGTCGAAATTAAACTGGTCTGTATGATCAAATAGGTTGTTTATTTAGAAATGAAACGTTACATAGTCTTTTCTGATGCATTAATATGAGATTGCTAAATCACCTTTATGGTCAATTGGTAGATAAATTTATTTTCAACTAGATGACTTGGTTGAGCAGGCCATGTGCAGATCTCCAATTGAACTTCAATTCAGGTGCGGAGTTTTCATTCTTTTATGGGTTCTTTAGGAGAAGAAATCAGTCTGGAGACGAATCCTCTTTGTTCATTAATACTAACTAACTACTTTCTCACTGTTTGGTTTAACCTCTATGGTTGGCAGCTTGATAGTTGTTGCTGGGACATTTTTATCTTAAATTATTGCTGGTTCTCAGACTTGTGCTGTTCTGCTGATGACATTGTCATGTATTTATTTGCAATGATTAACTCTGTATGAGAATATTGCTTAAAATCTTAAGGGTATTGATTTATTGGAATTTCCTAATCAGCTACGGGTCTGGAATGTCATTATAATCAAATCTGAGCCTTTTGGGTTCTAGGTTGTTGGGCATGAGTTGCAATATGGCCTATGTTTGAAATGTAGTGTATGTTTGAAATACGGCTAGAATGAAAATCTTTCTTATGCATAGTTATATTTGGTGATCCTTCAATCGCCATGTGATGCTGCTTTTTCTCCTTTCTTGATGGGGTGTTGATGATTTCATACTTGTTAGTGAGGGTCTATCTGCCATGCTTCTTCATTATGTCTCAACTATTTGGGTTCTAACTTCTAAGCATTTATCAAATGCCCTGAATCGGTATTGGTGGCTTTGTTGCAAAGGAATATACTATAGTTAAAAGTTGGAGGCGGTGAAAGTTGAGCTTGAGCAGGATGTAGCATCTTGAAAGCTTAACTAAACGGAGTTGTCTTATCATATGCCATGGTCTCTTTATCTTGGCAGTTGGTAGAGTAACTTATCCCCCCGCCTCGGAAATTTCTAGTACGGTCACATTTTGGTTGGTTCTTGTTCATTCTTAATTTGTACAGCAATTTCACATCTTTTTCATTTTCACGAAGCTACTAAAGAGAATCTTTGGATGGTGAAATGGTTTTATGCGCTGTTAAGCTTCTGGGGTTGAGGTAGATTTTTCGGGTGCAGATAATTTTAGTTTTGTCATTATTGGTGGTTGATGACAGTTGACACTAGCTTCTATCCATGTGGTGTCTATTTACAATGGGATCTGTTAGTAACTTCTGAATCGGACAGAGTAGCAAATGTAATTTTCCCTGACTTCTCTTTCTCGAGAAATTATTTATTTTCATGTTCAGAGAAAGATGGGAAGAGGACCAGCCTGAAAACCAGGTTGATCCAAACAGCCATCTGGTTGTAGGATTCATCCAAGGCCTTCAATGGATGAGTGGCAGTTCTAGTTTTTTCTGTTCACAAGTGTTCTGTTGCCTGCTCTAGAGGTGATTATTTGCTCTACTAGAATCAGTATCTTTGCTAATTTGCCAATTGTTTATTGGTTGATATTCAGGAACCTGATATAATTAGGTAATTTACCCAGTTCATGGAAATAGAATTTCGTTTCTGTTAAAAAGTCCCAAAACCGAAAAGATTTAAACCTGAAAACTCTGATTCGTCTTAATTAATCTGGATTTCTGTTCGCATAAAGCTGTTGTCCTTCTGTTTATGTGGACCATGCTTATCCGACTGTAATCAGTGGATTAAGCTTGCTCGAAACCAAATGAACTGCTGACGGATCTGTCATTTTCTGGTGGTTCAGCACGCATTAAATCTGGTGTCCAATTTCCTTTAGTAGAAAAAATTGACTACGTGGCTCATCTCTATTTGATAGCTTGCCATCACGCTTTCTCATCTGGAAAAAACACAGTTCGGTTGCCATAGCCACAGGCATCGAGAACTATGACCTAGACAATAGTAACATACAGAGAATAGTACTAGAATTTAACCATATCCATGGCTCCAACTCTCACCTCAAACAACACGCCCTAGTCAAGGCTATCCCTCATGAACCCAAGATTCACAGTGTTGCCAAAAGCTCCGGTCCTTTTCAGCTTGGAAAAGCTAAAGGCAATCCCGAAGAAGGCCAAACTGTAGATTCAGGCAATTCTAGTCCTTTCCGTTTCAATTTCGGCAAGGTACCTGACATGAAAACTTTAGTGCCAGTTGTGATTAAACCTTCTACAGGCTTATTGTTTGGGAACCCAAGGAGGAAAGATCCAAGCACTGCCTTTGTTGCTGGTGCAACGGGGCAGGCTGGCATCCGCAATGCACAGACATTATTGCGCCAGGGTTTCACTGTTCGGGCTGGTGTGCCAGAACTTGCTGCTGCACGAGAGCTGGCTCTTCTTGCTGCCAAATACAAGGTTAGCAATCCTAAACCATAGACACGAATAGAATTGTTAAAGGAGCAATGAACAAGTTGATATATCCAATTCTTGTGGAAATTGTTTATGTTAATCTGCCAAAATAGAAGAAACAGGATATTGTTATTAACCAAATCAGAAGTCATGAGACAAATTTCAACACTATATTGCATTCTAAGATTAGATGTAACAATTATATGTAAAAAGGTGTTGGAATATTTTCAAAATATAGCAAAAGAATGAATCTTAATTGATTTAACATTATGTATTATTAGTCATTGGAATGAGAAACTAATGACTAAGAAGCTATACAATAACTTTGGAAAATTTTCAAACAAAGAAACTTCCAATATAGGACATTTCAAATGCTCATACATGAGAATTCAAATTTCATTTGAAAAATAGTCCCCCGCTTATTTTCAGCAATTCTGGCAACTCAAATCATCAACTTTTGTCCAAAATGACACCGAAAGTAACATCTATGGACCATATAAAGACCTGAATTTTATCTGTCAAACACTAATCCGTTGTCACTACAGATCATATCCAATGAAGAATCAAAACGACTCAATGCTGTAGAATCCACCTTCCAAGATGCAGAATCAATAGCCAAAGCAATTGGCAATGCCAGCAAAGTTGTTGTCACTATTGGCCCTGGTGAAAGTGGTCCCAGTTCCGCGGTCTCCACATCAGACGACTTACAAGTGATCCAAGCTGCTCAACTTGCGGGCATAGGCCATGTGGCAATAGTTTATGATGGTAACGCAGCGGGTGCTTCTACTTATAACGTGCTTGATGGCATCACGTCATTCTTCGGCAACCTCTTGTCTCAATCTCAACCGTTGTCTCTGCCCGAATTCTTACAAAAAATAATCCAAACTGATGTTAGCTATACGTTCTTAAAGACAACCCTGATAGAAGATTATTCTGCAGAGAGCTCTTTCAATATTATCGTGTCAGCTAAAGGAAGCATTGTTGCAAACGACTACAAAGTAATGTAATATAATGTAATGTATGCAGTTTTATCTGATTCCTTGTGAAATTTTTTCTTTCTTGATCAGAATTTTCGTTTGTCTTATTGCTCAATGTTTTGAGAAATTGTGGTTAGGTTGTGAAATCTCAGATAGCCTCTCTGGTGGCAGATGTTTTCTCCAACACAACTGTTGCATAAGATAAGGTACAATTAATTTGAAGGGTTCATTATTGGGTGGTAACTCAGCTATATATATAGGTTCATTTAGCTGGTAAAGTGATCAGCTGAAGATGAGATATAAATCCAAGTGTGACCATGCATGGTTTTGATTCCATGTAAAAGTGATTTATTTGTAAACGCTTGTATCATGCATAATGCAAGTATTCAAAGTCTACTTAAAGATGGATAGTAGTTTATTTTATTTCAATGATCATTTCTCGGTTACCCACATATCTTAGCAGTTGATAAATGAGACAGGTTGTGGAAGTTTTTGCAAGCCCATCAGCTCCATTGAAGGGTGTAGATGAGCATTCAGGTAAATTGCTTGGGTAACAGTGTATCAATTATATAGTCATAAAAGATTTTAGATTTCTTGGGAAAGAAATATGTCCTGATTTTTGCTTTTGTTACTTGCTTGGGAAAGAAATTCGTGGGTTGATCTCACAAAAATTATGAATATACGTATACATACACATATACATATATATATATATATAGAACTTCTATAAAAAAAAAAAAAAGATATTATAAGGTACTATTGCAATGATAATGAACAAATGAAAATTGAGTTACATAAATGACAAGTGTGGATTTGTGGAAAGTTTCCATTGGTTACGTTTCAAATCTTATTGTTTATATGCTTATCCTTTTGTCCTCTCAATTTGTGGAAAGACTCTTCAACCTGCTAGATACTATTTAAGAAGGGAGATTCCAATGATTGAAGCCAAATAGATCAAAGAGAAGGAATAAGAAGATCAGTAGAAATGGCTGATGAGGCAGCAGATGTAAGCGGTTGCAGGAACAACAGATGGTCACTTCATGGCATGACTGCTCTTGTTACTGGTGGAACCAAAGGAATTGGGTTCTCTTTTTTCTTCACCTTGAATTTCTCTATTTTTCTCCTACAATACTATATGATTTTTCTTTTCATGGTTTGGTTAAATTCAAAGTATAAATGTATATGTTTCTTTCTGGTTTAGTCCCCACAAGAAAATCTCAACTTATGACATGAGAAAGACGTTATATTTTATTATTTAATCTAATATCATATACTATTTATTTTTTTATGCTAAAATCCAAAAGACATAATCATATGAATTTAAATAAAAATTGATAATTCGAAAACATAGTTACATAAAGAAAGTATACAAAATTTCGAATAATTTGAATATGTTCTTGTACTTTATTTTATAGGTATTTGCGTCTTTCAATAAACATCAATCATATTTTGCCCATAAATACTCATTTTATTTTATTTTTAATTATTGATCTTTTCATTAAATTTATTAATTTATTTTTTAAATTATTTTTTATTATTTTTATGTTATTGTGCTTATTAAGCAAAGTAGACATCAATTATCATCTTATTATCATGATTTTAAGCCAATGTTAAAACTTGGTGTAATTGACCAACAAAAAAAACCAGTAAGGATTTTGATGAAGAGACTAGATTTCATGTGATTCCATATTATTTTGACTCTATAGGAAATTGATGATAAAGGGTTATATTATATTACAATTACCATTCTGATCTGAAGAAATTGATGAAACTTGCATTTGATAATTTGACTGATCTCAAGAAACCTGCAAATGATCAGCTACGCTATCGTAGAGGAATTAGCTGGACTGGGTGCAAGAATCCACACATGCTCGCGGACTGAAACTGACCTCAACAGATGCTTACTTGACTGGGAAGCAAAGGGTTTTCAGGTAACTGGTTCTGTCTGTGATGTATCATCTCAGGCCCAAAGAGAGAAGCTAATGAACACTGTCTCCTCTAAATTTGATGGAAAACTCAACATCCTGGTAACCAAACATATATATATATATATATATATATATATATATATATTCTTCTGCTTTCTCTCATTCTGCAAGCATTGTGTCCTGCGAAATCTGTGGTTCCAATCATGCCAAATTTGGTGTGGCTCTAGATTAACAATGTGGGGACATTTATTTCGAAGCCGACTCCAGAGTTCACAACAGAAGATTTCTCATTTATCATGGGGACGAATTTCGAGTCTGCTTACAACTTTTGCCAACTTGCATATCCTCTTTTGAAAGCTTCAGGGAGAGGAAGCATTGTTTTTCTGTCTTCAGTTAGTGGTGTGGTAACAGTAAGTGTTGGATCTATATATGGAGCAACAAAAGGTATAGTATTTCGTGTTTTTCCCGCCAAAATAAAACCTCTACTCCATTGAAAGATTGAATTTAAGATGTCATTAACTCCATTGTTTGCAGGAGCCATAAACCAACTTGCAAAATACTTGGCTTGTGAGTGGGCAAAGGACAATATAAGGGTCAATTCTGTTGCACCATGGTTCATCCGAACTCCCCTTGTTGAATCTGTAAAAATATTTTTCCCCAATGTTTACTCTTTAATTTTATGTTTATATCAGCATGATCATATCATTCAGATCAGTAACCAACAATGATCTGTATAATATTTTTGTTCCTCAATCTGTATAAAACTTTCACTGTTGTAAGTAAATGTTTTTTCTTGGGTTGATAGCTGGTTTCATTCTCCATTATCTTGCAGATCATTGAAAATTTCTCGGAAGCCATCATCTCTCGAACTCCGATGGGTCGAATCGGAGAGCCAGACGAAGTGTCATCCTTGGTGGGGTTCCTGTGCCTACCAGCCGCTTCCTATATGACAGGGCAGACTATTTGCATTGATGGTGGGATGACAGTGAATGGCTTCTTCTACCCTGAAACCCTTACTGGATAAGAGCACCTAGGCCAATGCAATAGACACCTCAACTACATGATCAGCTTTCTAGTGTTGGAACATTTTCAAAATAATGTCACATAACTTGTGTGTGATGATAAGATCTTATGTCTTATTTCCTGAGACTTGTGTTGGGATAATTGTGTCTGCACAGACAGGCATATGAACAACTATGTAATATCTATTTGAATAATTATGTCTTTATAAAAATGCATCTATTTGATTATAAATAAAAGAACTTGTACATGCAACAAAAACCAAGAAAAACTACTCGTCTTCTGAAACCAAATCAGATAATGATCGATAAATTAATTTCATCAATGCAAAATATAATTAATTATTAGGTATATAGATTTTATAATATCCTCAAAGTTTATACATAACCACACTATTTCCAGGAAATCATTCATATATAAACATAATATATCTCAGTTAGAGCAGAGAAATAAGAATATGGCTGAAGCAGATGGCTCAAACAGATGGACTCTTCAAGGTATATGACTGCACTTGTCACTGCTGGAACCAAAGGAAAATGAAAAAATATCAATTATTTAACAATATAAAATCTTAAATTTTAGTCTGATCACTTGAAGCAAATAAAAGATGCCGATGATTGCATCACAGTGGCCAAAAAAATCAACGAATATCAATCCAAATCTACAATGGCACCATAGAAAATGATTTCACAGTCCAAGCTGGTAACTCACCCACCTTCCCCTCTGAAATTTCTTGCAGCTACCAAATCACCTATTCCCCTACCAAACCTCTCTCACTTTTTGAAGTTATGCCAGCACCAATCTGAGTCGACTAATTGGCAAAAAGCTGAGGAATCCTTGATGAGTTTGATCTAAGTTGGGGTGCCTCATTTTTCCTTGATGGGCAAATGGTGGGGAGGGAGGAGAAACCCGGCTGATATGTTCCTCGGAAGATTTCATTAATAGAGTGTTTATTTCATTAATTTCGTTAATTTTGAATTGAATTATATTATATTATTTTTATTAATCAAACTAAAAATATTAATTTTAAAAATTAACCAATTAAATTTGTTTCAGTCAATTCTATTATTTTTTTTTATTAACTGAATAATAAATATATTTAAACTTTTCATTTTTTAAATAAATTAAATAAAACTATTTAATAAAATATTTAAATATAAAAATATTATATTAAAAATTTTAATTATTTATAAAATAAAATAATCAATTCCATATATCTTTTATTTTATATATGAATTTTATAAAACAATTCATATTTGTTTTATTCATTGTTACACCATTTTGAGGACATCATGGATGATGATGATGATGCTAATTTAGAAAGCGATTATATTAATATATCCTTAAGTTGCGTGAAATTTAATTGTTTTTTTATTAGGAAACTTTCTGATTAGGAAAGGAAACCTGACCAAACCAGAAACTTTGGTAACATTGTACACGCAAGAAACAGATCAGCTTTCATTCAGTAGTCTAATCTTAAGATAGATGAGACAATCTGTATGATTGATTTATGTAAAATATTATATTTTATTATATTTTATATAAAATTTATTTTCTCAATATAAAAATATAAAATATAATTTTAAATTTATTAAATTTATTTATAATTTTTTTAAAAATTTTAAATTATATTTTAAATTATTATATCTAATTTGAGATATATTGGACAAATCATGAAATCTTTACCTTAAATTAAAAAAAAAAAAAAAAGGAATCTCTCTGACTTAAGAATTTGATAATAAAGAATTAATTCACACCTGTTTGATTGAGAGTGCTGTTACTGTTAGAGTTAGAGAAAGAAACCAAACTCTTTAACAGCCAATTACGTGAACTTAATTTTTAAAAATAATTGAAGGCTTTCTATCACTTTCTGACACGTTTTTTTTCTTAAGATAGGCCTGCTTCAATGCCAATTTTTTGAAAAAAAAAAAAAAATCCTATTAGTTAATTATTTTGACTTCAAACCAAAGGAATATAAAATTTTTTGACTTGAAAGATATTTTACGGTATTTTTGAATAATCTTGATGTATATTCGTATCACTTTCTCAAGAAAATTATTAACACCCCTTTTAGGGTACATGAAATTTTCATGGGATTTGCCCTTCAACAAAATATTTGATTTGCTCTTCAACAAAACCCCAAATCCAAATTCATGGTCATATCTTATGTCTTTGTTTACTATTATATATATATATATTTTTTTTTTTTCAATAATTTTTTTCCTTTTTTTTTTTCACAAAAGGTGTGTGTTAATTAGAAATGAATTTAGATTTATAAATCATAAGCCTTGCTTCACTTTATAAATATATATTTTATGAATTCATGATAAGTGATATAAATATATTAGAACTTACTAAAATTTTCATTAATGTGTAAGAGATACAAAATTTTATGTAGGTTTGTATCAAAGTGAATCCCTTTCTTTTAATAATTTATATAAAAAAAATATATGAATCTTAGATGAAAATGATCTTCCACTTATTTATTATGAGTCTTTCTTCACATAATAAATCAATGACAAACAATAGATGAGAGTGACCTTCCACTCATAAATTATGACTCTTTCTTCCCTTAATAAGTCATTGACAATTGTATGTATTTTAAGAAGGATATTTAGGTTGAGCTAGGGAAATTTTGATGTGAATGATGTAGTGATTTAGTGCAAATTTCTTACTTTAGGAATATATATATATATATATATATAGAGAGAGAGAGAGAGAGAGAGAGAGAGATTTTTAAGGGAATGTTTGATTTGTGGAGTTTTAAATTTTAATAAGGAATGTTATTTTGGAAGAAAGTGATATTAAAAGAAAATGTGTGATTTTTAAGTTTTATTAACTTATGAAATATAAGATTTTTATATTTGATTTAAAAAAATATAAATTTACTTAATAAAATATTTTATTATATTGTTCTCGATAATATTTAAATAGCACATGATATTTGTAATATGTTACATATAAATAATAAGGTTTCATTGAAATTAAAAGAATTTTGAAATTTTTTTCATTTATTCAATAAAAATAATTTTACAATCTTAATTAGGTATCTTTATGCAAAAAAAATATGTAAATTAATTTTCACTATAAAATCGATGTGGGGGTTGAAAGGGGGTAGTAAACGTTTTTCCTAGAGGTTTTAAGAGGCAAAGCCCTGTAATAAATTTTATAAGTAATAATATCAAGTAAATATATTTCAGATTTTATATATAATAACATTAAATAAAAGATATTTTATATTTTATTTTAATTTTGTTATGAAAAGCAATATCCACTATTTTTTTAAGCTCAAAATGCAATCTTTATTAAATTTTCAAAATTTTGTGGTCTTTATTAAAATTTCTAAATTTTGAAAATAAAGTTTCAATATCTACCACATTTTTTATGTTCAAACATGATTTTTGTTGAAATTTTAAAATTTTCAAAAATAAAATTTCAACATTCAGTACGTTTTTTTTTTTTTTTATCTAAGAAATACAATTTTTATTAAAATTTCATAATTTTGAATAAAGTTTTAACATCAACTATATTTGTTATGCTCAAAATGAAGTATTTGTTAAAATTTTAAAAATAAAATTTCAACAATCATTACAATTTTTTTATGCTCAAAACACAATCTTTGTTAAAATTTCAATTTTCAAAAGCAAATTTTCAACATCCATTAAGTTTCTTATCTTAAAAACGTAATTTTTGTTAAATTTTTATAATTTTGAAAATTAAATTTTAAAATCTATTACGTTTTTTATATTAAAAATATGGTATTTATTAAAATTCAAAATTTTCAAAAATGTAGTTTATCTTTCAAATATCAATACAATTAATATTTAAAATAATTTTAATTTCAAATAATTTAATATTATTGTATTTTTAATTTTAAATAATTTAATATTATTTACAAAATATATATTAACAACTATTATATTTTGTTAAATACGTTCAAATCAATTATATAAACTAAATACAATTTTTATCCTAATAAATAAAACTCAATACAAATTAAAACTAAATTAATTTTATATTTTTAAAAAATAAAATTTAAACATGATTATTGTCGGTATCAAATAGGTAAATTTTACATTCCATTCAAATTATAAAAAACTTTCAAGGAAATGAAAATTTATGATTCAAATCTATTTTCATTCTTTTGATATTATTAGAAATTTTTAAAAAATTCAACCAATCATGTTAGGAGAATGACATATAAAAATCATATTATAAAAAAAATTTTACTTTCTTTCAAGCTAAAAGTAACAGTGTAATTAAATCAAGTTGAGTTGATATAGTAAAAAATTCGAACGCTCGATTTGAATTCGATTAAATTTTAATTTTTAAATTTAAATTTAATTTAAAATAAAAATTAAGTTATTTGAACTCATTTGATTATATTTATTTAATAAAAATAAATTTGATTTTTATATTTTATTTTAAATTTGATTGTGTTCAAACATAAGTTCATATTTAAATTAATATATATAAATTAAACAATAAGTTTTTAATTAAATTAATAAAAACATATTAAAATTTAAAATTTTAATTAAATTTATAAATTATTTAAATCAAATATTAAAATACTTAAACTTAATTTATTTGAAAAATTAAATTATTTAAATTTAAATTTAATTTAATAATAATTAAAACGAGTTTAAATTTTAATCAAAATGAATTGGAATAATATTTTAATCCCTATCCAAAACCCGGTAAAAGACAAAGAAAAGGTGTCATTACCAGCAGCAAAGATTATCTACTTTCGTCGACTTTTAAACTCCTACAAATTAAAAAACCTTTTTTTTTTTGAGAAACCCAAAAAATCCTCCACTACCTGAACTTAAATCCCCTGTTCTAGGCTGTCAGATGCCACCCAGACTTAGGTGTCAACTGCAAAATCCTCCTCTTTCTACACTTGCACTTACCAGTTCTTTTGTGCATGCGTGGTTATGTCACAGGCGCCAAATGTAATCAAAACCATTCCCTGAAAACTACGCCTACATGAAATCTGCCCAACATGCACAGAACTAGCCTCACCACGTAGCCATCCCCTTCAAATTTCCCTTACCTCAACTGATCCCAAATCCCTTCTTTTTCCTAGAAAACCAAACAACCCTTCTCTTACCTGCCCTCTTTTTCCATTTCCAAAAAAAAAAAAAGAAGAAAAAAACAAGTTGGGAAGAGTTTCAATTTCGAAGAAGAAGGTGGATACGAGACCAACACCAACCAACTAACCAGACATTCCCCATTTTGATTTGATTAAAGTAAACTCTGGTTAACGCTTTCCTCTTCCCTTTCCTCAAATTTTTATTGATTTTTTATTTTTCATTTTCAAAATCACGTGGCAATCTGACCTTCTTTTTCTCCAATGTGTCGACTTCATGCAAGATGTAACCCTCCTCAGTTACTATCAAGTTTTTGCTTGCCAGCTTGATTTTACACGTGTACCGTTCTCTAGTGGCTCTCCCACCTGTGGCCCCCACTCTTCCCGTATTCTCCTCTGTCACGTCACACGTTGTCCAACCTTATTCTTCCACGTGGATATTGTTGCCTAAAGCTCCCCTCTCTATTATTGTGTACGGTAAAGGCCTCCTCTTGCTTGGGGGCCTAAACCGTAAAAATAATAAATTCTGTGGACCACAAGGGCTCTAGATATTCTACACGTAGGCGTCAACGATGTGGACGTGGGACCCACAAGTCAAAATCAGCAACTGATACGTAGAAAAATATGATTGGACCACGATACCAAAACGGAATAAAGTTGGGACACGTGGCTCAATTTCGTATTCCTTGATAGAGACACGTGGACAGACTCGAAATCAAAAAAAGGAAAAGGTTTTATTATTATTATTTTTTTCATCTCAAAAAGAGTTCAAAATAAATGGAAAAAAATGGAGGACCACATGCGTGTCGAGAAGGGGTTCCTCTGATGCCGCTGTTGAAACCTGATTGGGCCACGTGAGACGGTAACTGATTAGAGATAACACGTGGTGGATGCAAGGGAAGAGAGATGTGAGATCAACGGTGGAGATGAGTTCATTTAGGGGAAAGAGCACTGTGTCACGGTACAAATTGAATACTACCTGTCTTTTTGTCTGCCCGTGATGGTGACGGGCAGCCTACCCGTACCCAAAAAAAAATAGCTTCTACCTAAAACTGAAAGCCTCTTCCGTTTAAAAGCATTCGTCTGTAGGGCGCGCGAGCGTTCTTTCTATTTCGTTTTCGCATTCGACTTGCATCGATTCTTTTTAAAGCGTAATTAAGAAAAAAATTTCATTTTTAATTACGAGTGTAAGAGGTTGAGAGATTTGTTACCGGAAATTTTCATGATAATGATACGGTGGTTTAAGATGTTGTGATGGCGGAGATCAGCTGCGGAGTGGTGAGCGAAGGTGAAGCGTCAAGACCGTGCGAGCTGAGTTCACATGCTGCGAGAAGACGTAGAATGGAGATTAGACGGATAAAACTCGTGGAGGTGGCTCCATCTGAGACTAAGAACGGCCGGAAACGCCAGAAGCTCCAAATTTACACCGCCTCCCTTGCTCTTGACTGTGAAAACGCTGAAGACAATTCAGCCTCCGATGAAGACGGGAAAAAACAAACGGTAAAAGTTAAAAATGGAAGATCGAAAACGAAAGGAACGATAGTGAAAAGTCACTCGAGTCCCTCGCTTTCGGTACCTGTAATCAATTCGGAGTTATATCCTAAATTCGGCGTTGCTTCAGTTTGTGGAAGGCGTAGAGACATGGAAGATGCCGTCGCTATTCACCCGTCGTTTCACCGCCAAGGCCAGGACTCTACCGCAATTGGCTTCCACTATTTTGGCGTCTTCGATGGCCACGGTTGCTCTCACGTACGAGTCTTAAAATTTTAACAATGAAAATAAAAATCAGTTATTTCTTTTCTTTTCTGAAAAAATTATTTTTTTGTGGCCTTTTTGGTTGTTACTGTTTATTAGGTGGCGATGAAGTGCAGAGAGCGGTTACATGAGCTGGTGAAAGACGAGTTGGAGAGCGAGGAGGAATGGAAAGGTGCGATAGAGCGTAGCTTCACGCGCGTGGATAAGGAAGTGATCACGTGGAACGAGAGCATGGTTGGAGCTAATTGCCGATGCGAGTTACAGTCTCCCGAGTGCGATGCCGTTGGATCTACCGCCGTTGTCGCTATCGTAACGCCTGATAAAATCGTTGTTGCTAACTGTGGTGATTCCAGAGCTGTTTTGTGTCGTAACGGCAAGCCCTTTCCTTTATCGTCTGATCACAAGGTTAGCACTTCCCAGCTCTCTCTCTCTCTTATTTAAGGCAATAAATACTTATGATTTCTTAGCCTGTTTGGTTTCCGGAAAAATGCCAGGTAATTTTCATGTGCAATAGAGACAAGATAACCGATAGTTTTTCTTTTCTTTTTTCAGTTTCTAGTTAACCAAACGACTTGCTTTAAGAAACAAGACTCGATTTCGTTCAAAAGCATCCCCTCCCCCTTCTTTTTTTTTTTTTTTTGGTCCGATTAATTTCCAGGCAGCCAAACAGCTTAAGCTAGAACGTAGATTAAGCATTTAGGATTTAGGCGCATTATCTTCATGCAAATCATGTGGAAACATTGAGATTATCTGAATCCAACGGCTGGAATTTGTTTTGGCGGTTTCAATAACGAAGCTTTGAAAATAATTTTTGAATTATTGTCTTTATTAATACAATGATAAAACAATGTGTAATTAAGCTCCTTGTGTTTTTTCATTTAAAACATGTTAACAGCCGGATCGTCCAGATGAGTTGAACCGGATCGAAGAAGCGGGTGGTCGGGTCATTTACTGGGATGGCCCTCGGGTCCTCGGAGTCCTCGCAATGTCCAGAGCCATAGGTAAAAATTCGAAACACTGAACTAAACTCGCACTTTCTTTGACAACCGGAGCATGATAGCACAATTTCCTTATCCTGCGCCGCCTAACTCTAAAACATTGTGTACGCAACAGGCGATAACTACTTAAAACCTTACGTGAGTTGTGAGCCGGAGGTTACGATTACGGATCGGACGGCTGAGGACGAATGTTTGATCCTGGCGAGTGACGGTTTATGGGATGTGGTGTCAAACGATACTGCTTGCGGGGTGGCACGCATGTGTTTGAGAGCGAAGAGAGATGTGCCATGTTCGCCGCCAGGAGGAGTGGAAGAGGAGGCGGCCGTCGGGTCCACGATGGGAGCGGGAGGAGGAGATATCTCGGATAAGGCGTGCACTGACGCGTCCATGTTGCTGACAAAGCTGGCATTGGCCAGGCATAGTACGGACAACGTTAGCGTAGTCGTGGTGGATCTAAGGAGAGCCACGTAGCTATTTGAAGTTTCAATCTTTTTCTTTCTGTTCTCTTTCTTTTTGTTTTTGCTTTTCCAAGATTTATGGTATATCACAGGTAAAATCAAGAGACAAGGGAAGTGCAGTGTTAAAATTTTCCTCAATGAGCGGAAAAGATCTGAGTAACGCAAAACCAAAGCAAAAAATGCTTTCCTAGAATTTTTTTTAATTAATGCATTAGATATTTTTTAATTTATAAAAAACTGGTCTCACAATCACAAATGATTGATCGATTTTACTTTTTAATTTTGCGTAATCAAAGCGTTTGAAAGATATGAATGATAGTTTTATAAATGAGATAAGATGTAGGGAGCAAAGTGTCAAATTTAAGGATTTATGAATGGATTTGGAAGCTTCAAAAGAAGATAGCTGCTAAAGTACCACCTCGAGCAAACTTCGTAATTGTTTCTTACCCAACACAGAATTTTGCAACCCCAAAAATAAGCTAAATTAAGAAATTATTCCACCAAAAGTTTGGGGTTTGTTTGGTGAGAGACGTTTTGATAGAATGACATCCTCGTACGTCCAATCATCACATGCCAATCAACTATTCTTTCCAATTATTGGCATAAAGCGAGAGAAAATTAAGTGGCAAGGAATTCTGCCTCAGTCACTCAAAAAAAAAAAAAAAAAGAAGAATAAGGCCACCCCATTTTATATATGCTAAATTGTATTACTAGATTAAACGTGTACACTTGAAAATGCAGGAAATCTTTTCTTCTAAAATGTTAGTGCCGTAAGGACACTTGAGCACATTACTCTCAAAAACAAACGTAGAAATAGTGGCTTAAGTTTTAAAATAATTTATTTAAAATTGGTTAGATATTGATTTATGGATAAAAAAAATTGCAAAAAAAAAATTTAAGAGAAAAATTATTCTTAATAAATAAGTTTGTAATTTATGAATAAATAAATTTGTATATTTATAAACATATGTTGTTTTCATAAGATTAAGTGTAAAATTTTATTATGTAGACATTCTATAAAATTAATGTATTTATAGAAGTGTATTTTTGAATGGATTAGATAAAAATAAAATGATCACATAAGTATGATGCATGAATTCGTATATATGTTTAGATTTAAAATATTTCATCGAAAAACATTAGAAGAGTTTATAAATATTAATTATTGAATTATTGATATAATTTGTATGATTATAATTTTCTATAACTAGTGAATTTTTTTTTTTTCATTTATAAACGTAAGTCAATTGAATTGAATCAAATTAACTTATTATATCTTATATGATTGATTAATTATTTATTTTCACTATTGTTGGTGCAAATATTCAATTAGAATAAGATTTTTTTATCTAACAAGTGATATCAAAATTGTAAAAATCTCACAAAAACATGATATGAATTTTCCGGGAAATACTACAAAATTAGCTTATGAGAAGAGCGCAATTTCTATCTTTTCTGGTAAAAGCTCAAAGATTCATCTCATTCAACACTACTCATGCTTGCCTTCATGCATTGTTTGCAGGAAATCAACTTATCAACTACCCTCAATTCTCATTTTTCCTTCCTTTTTTTTTTTTTTTTCCCTATCGTCTTAAACAACTCTCATGATAGGAATTTATATCGTCTTAAGAGCGATCAAGGACAGAGGAAGAGGACCATAGAACATGAGTTAAGAATAGGACAGCAACTTCATTCATGTACGGAACATGGGTCACAAAATGTCCAAAGAAATCTTTCCAATGATTCCACATTAGCACATGCTGTGAACATGAACAGCAATTAAACAGGAAAAAGGTGGATGAAGGAACACAATGAGACCTTTTCCAACATGCCCTTTATCAGGAACTCTATTCTAATGTCAAGACCTCGAAACTAATTTTCTCCATTATGTTTGCTTATTGTCATCTTCTTCAACTCCAATGTACTTTAGTGCTTTCAATTTCCTGTATCCCTTATCAGTGCCAAATATCCTGAGAGAATATACATGGCGATCGCCCATAGTCAGTATTACATTGATACCATTTTCTAGACATTGTTGCTACAAATAAAGGATTTCAGTGCACATTGAACCTAACAGCAAAATGATATTTGTCACCAGGAGATAATGTCCAGACCCCTCAATTTATTATGAAGAGTTGGATTGCAAATGGAAACAGAATTGACAGGAATGAAAGTAGTGTTGGTGAGAGCATTGACAGATATTTCAGATGGTTGTGACTTAGAAGTTATAACCTCAGACAGAGACTTAGGAAGACAATCCATAACAAATATGAACTCAGAATGGTGCTATTAAATCCCAAAAGCAGATTCAGCATCCAGAAGTAGGCTTTTTATGATAAAGTGGCTTCTTGAATGGAATCTGACCAAGAAAACATGCTAACGGTTCAAAGAATAAATGTGAAAAACTAACCAGTCCATGTATACAAATGTTGATGAGTAGTTGCCAGATTTCGTATATAGCAAACGGTGATGATAGTCATGAAAATCAGCACTGGAAAAATGAAAATATTAACGATTACGTCACAGCTGATGGATAAACATAAACATAGAACTACATACAATCACTGAAGCAAAGCAAAAAGTGAATGCCGAACTCACCCCCCATATAAAGGCAGAAAGTTTGAGAGGCTCCATGGAAAATGGTAACCACAATGTGCCTCAACTGTCTCAAGGACTCTAAGAACCATCCACAACCAAAGAGTTATGAGATGTGGGCCAGTAATGGCAGGACCAACGATTGTGGCAAAGCCGAGGAACAATATCTCAGCAGGGTGAGCATACTCAGAAGTCAGTCCAAATGGAGTAGCATATCTGAATGATTTATATTACATAAAGTAATCAATAAGCACATGCAAGAGAACCTAGCAAGAAAACTATTGTATTCGTAGTTTTAGGTTTTAATTAGTACAAGCACCTAATATTCAGACTTACTCATGATGGATACTATGCACATGCTTGTAAAGCCATTTTGTATGTAAAATACGATGTCCCCAGTAAAACACGAAATCCTCCAGGATGAAGTAGAATATTATCTGTGATAGAACCACTTTCCTGCAGAACCATATAAAGCATCTAGCTAATTACAGCTCCAAAAAAGAGATGGTAAATATATGGAGGATAGGTTTCTGGATAAGTAAAATATAATTCAAGGCTATTATGTCTGAATGGGGTAAAAATGGAGGATAAAAAGATCTAGCATATAAAGAACCTGAAAATACCAGGATGGCAATGGCAGACTACTTTTCATGCCCATCAATTTGAAGACAGGATAAGAGAGAATCATAAGCGGTAGGTTGACACTAATATGATACAGAAGCAGGCGGGTGATACATTTTTCCTGAGCAGCAGAGCTGTTGTTTTTTGTCTGCATAGAAACATTAATTAGAAACAAAACAAATTAATTATGAATTCTACTAGATAAAGACAAAGAAAGGATATTTTTTCATCCCTAACATCCCCCTTCTAAAATTTATATTAACAAACTAAGAAAGTATTAACAGTCAATAAAAACAGCAGCAAAGAAGATGGAGTTAACCTGAATCTTGTATTTGCTCAGAAATCCAGCTCTTTCCAGATATATAAATGGAAGTCCGGATAAGAAAAAAACACTTTCATGAAGAAAGAAACTTCCCATACTTGCTAGTTGGAAGTCACTGAAATGTGTGATCAGATACTGCAAGGTGAACAAAGAAGACTTTCAGGTAGAATATCTTATTGGCATGGCATAAACTGCTCTTCTATGCATGCAAAGAGTATGATATGATTCAAACTAAATAACAAACTATCCGGCGGTGAAGTCAATAAGCAAAATGAGACAAATTTGCCAACAATTCGAAGTTCCGTTAAAGATCCTTTGCTACAGACCAATATACTATAGATCAAAATAATCACTTACAAGGAACACATCAAGGTTCTCTAGTCTAAATGCCATTTTCAGGTACTTGTTATTGTTCAGTAATATCCTTGATGAACTAATGAAGTAGGCAATCTAACAAAAAGCTATAGTGAAGCAGTAACATGGATTCAAAACCCAGACCAATCTCCTTTCTGCAGCGATCATCATCCCAGTTATGAAAACAATAACAATCATTTGCAAGACTTAGAAGCAAAAAAAAAATAATAATAAAAAAATGCTGGCAAAATGCAATTTCAGTGTGTAGGAGAGAGGAAAACCAAAGAGTATTATTCAATCAAATCCTGCTTTGCAAAAATCGAACATCAACATCCACCATCTACCCTTGAATGTCACCATCCAAAAACAGATAAAAACTAAAACTTTCAAATAATATAACCATTATCCAACCAACCAAATTTCAGATTTAACTACCTTAATCCCAAAACCACATAAACCCAACAAAGACAGATCCAAAATAAGCAGTGGGCAGTCCCTAAAAAACTCGAAAAGCAACAAGAAAGAGCAAAAAGGAAGGAACTTTACCAGCCAGCCAGATTCAATAATGGAAGCCATGAGAGCTTGGAAGTGAAAAGAAGCTATTGATCTCCACAATGGTTTTTTAATAAAAATAAAATCTTTGCGAGAGAGAGAGAGAGTGTGTTAAGTAAAGAGACAGACAAAGAGTGAATATTGAGAGAAGCTAAGGCCACGAGGTGAGTACAGAACTACAGACTGTCAAAAGGAATCTGGGCTTTATTTATGGGCCCTTTTCTCTTCGGCCTTTTTGCATATAAATTCACCCACAGTTTTGTTCTCGTGCTTTTCACCAATTAAGATGAGCCACAACAATTAAGAGAAAATAAAATAAAATTTACTGTTTGTATCCAGCTATCCGAAAGAAATAAAACTGTAAAAAAGCATCGGAGGGAAAAGAATGGTTAATGATAAAGGTTACAGATAATTTCAGTATTTATATTTTCGATGTTTAAATCAGAAATTGACTTAAAAAATATGAAATAAAAGCCCAAAGCTTTTAAAATTCAAGATAAATTAAAAATACTTGAATAAAATTATTTATACTTGTGTAATAATAAATTTTTAATCTAAATTACTCGATCAATTTTAAAATATTAAAATTAATCTCGTAAATTCGAGTTAAACTAATAATTAATTATCTATTTAAAACATAACAAATTAACATCTTAAGACATTAACTTGTAAGTTATTGAGATAAGTAAGTCAATATTTGATTCAATACGTCGATTAAATTAAAATAATCAAAATACTTTTACTAATCAATCAACTTATATTAAAAAATAAATATTTTATTTTATCATTTAGATATTAAAATGCTACTACTACTATATAGGTGGGGGTTTTGAAGTTTAAAGAAGGGGACAAATATCTTTAATAAATTGAATGAGGTTTATTCATGAAAAACAATTATTTTTTATTGTCTAACTCACTATCACATATCATGTATTAAATAAAATTAATAATAATAAAAGTTAATGTTTCATAATTTTTAATACTTATGAATGATGATGAAAGATTTATTGAAAAGTAATAGGCAAAAAAACTATATATAAGATGAATTCTAAGTGAATAATAATTAATTATGGATTTATTGAAAAATAATAGACAAAAAAAGCACCAAACCCCTATTTTACATTACATTTTTTGTAATTATTGAAGCTTTTATTTATTGCAAAAAATGAATGTAGTAAGAATTCACAAAAAAAAAAAATAAATTAAAGTTGAAAATAATTATACGAATCATATGAGCTAATTCAGGTTTATTTTTATTTATTTTTTGTTTATTAATTACTTTAAAGAATTGTTTCTCTCATTCACAGGAAAGAAAAAAATTTTAGAAGTTCAAATGATTTTCAAATCTTATTTTGAAACAAGAATCACTACAAATCCAAAGGCACAAAAAAACCATTAATGCAAAAGCACAACTTGAAATGAAATGAGATGTTGGCTGGTCTGCAAAGCTTCACCTGGCTTTACAGTTTACACAGATTCCACCAAAAACACCAAAAATATAAGATGAAAATCCATTAAAATTTTTTTTTTTCTCCGTCCCATTTGCATACAAGAGAAAATTTATAAAATCAATATGACAAGATACATTACCAAAGGCCAAAAACTCTGCCAGCTGCTTTCATTTCGATAGTATCAGCCACCACCATCCCCTCCACCGCCGCCACCTCCATGAGAACTACCACAACCACTTCCTTCCATGGCATAGGCATGTGCTGCAGTAGCACCCACCACTACAGCAGCAGCCATGCCAGCATCATTACTGGCTGTTGTTGCAGCAGGATCAGCTCCCTGATAGCCCCCCTGATCACCAACACCTAAATCGCCTTTCTTTTTCCCAGTCCGACGGGACTTTTTATGTGACTTTATTTTGTGAGAAGAACTATCTGAATCTTCTTGCTTGGCTTCTTTCTTTGATCCTGGGATGCAAAAACAAAAGCTTCTTCTGCATTTCATGGCTGCAAACACAACACCCTCAAATATCAGCAGGCGATTGACTACACTTCAGCAAGAAAAACATAAGAACTCGCAAACCACCCCGACCATTGTTTATTCAGCTTTGGTTCCTTAGCAAACAAGTATTGTCAAGATACAAACAGGGAAATTTGTAGAAGGTTAATTGAAAAATCAGAAAAGCTAAGCTGTAAAGCTTGGGGAATTGGGATGTTGATAAAGCTAGAGATTCCCTTTCTAAGGTGCAAATTAACTCCTAGTGATCTGTTTTAAACTGATTAAAGAAGCATTTTAGACTTTAGACAAGGCTTGTATCACGGAAAATTAACAACTGCTGATTGACAGATATGAGTGGAAAATGAAGTTAAATCAATAATTCAGGGACAGGCTTTTGGCAAAATCATCATTGCTTATCATTTTTTTCTACCTAAAATTAATGATTTGGCTAACGTGATTATAAAAAACTTGTTTTTGTTTTTTTTTTACAAAGAATCTCATAATATTGAGATAGGAGAAAAAAAAATTATAAGAGTTAAATTTTGAATTTTAAATTTATTGAATATTATTATATTTATATAATTTTAATTATTATAATTAATTAATTATAATTTAAAATTATGAAAAAATTTATTAAAAATTTATATAAATCTTATATTTATAAGTGATGGATTTTAAAAAAATTTTAAATATGATTGAACAAGTATAAAATTATAATAAAAAATTATAAATGAAATACTTTTATCTTTTTAAAGTGATTGAAAATAAAAATTAATTGAACTAAATTTCATATTCAAAATTATATATATATATTTTTTATGTAGAGAGAAACATGATTTTAATTTAAAAATAAAAAAATAAAGATGAACGAAGATTGAAGTGCTTCGTCACATGGAATAGAGGATTGATTTTAAAGAACGAAGTAGTGCTTGTAATTTTCAATAACAACTTCTGATGCATGAAAATGACATATTGAAATATTAAACTGAAAAAAAAATGGATGATTTGATAGTGAGAATATTTGATCATGTAATGACTTTAGTCAATTTGAATTTTCAAAGCTTTGATTTTGCATGACATTTTCCCCCGAAAATGTTTTTCAAGAAGTTCAGTGAGTCCACCTAAAGTCATATATATATTATTTAAACCGGAAAAGAATATCAGAAAACAAAGTCGAACCCGGTTTGAACCGGCGATATCTGCGTTTAAGGCAAATAAATAAAAAGAAGAAGAATATTTCTTACCTCAATTTTTTATTTTTTACAACGTTCACCGTTTTTTGTAATTTAAAATTCATTATGATCTAAAATATAATATAATAATATGATATGAATATAATAAAAAATATATAAAAATGATTGGATTTATAATTTTAATAAAATTTTAAAAATATTTTTTATATTGTTATGTAAATATAAATTATAATTCATAATTTTTATATAAAATATTATATAAATACATGAATTTTAATATTTTACATAACATGAATTATCAGATCTAATTATCATACTTTAGTAGGTCGGTGAATGGTAGAAAACAATTTCTTGGACGAAATTGTTTTTGTTTCTTTTGTTTTATAGAATTTTGTATTAATTTAAATCGAAAATTTGATTAATATTTATTTATTTTTAATTTTGCCGAGTTTTGATTATTATTGTTGTGATGATTTTGAATAGGTGGAGGGGATTCGTCAAAAGAGAGCCGCCGAAAGAGCGATCAAAGCTTCTTCTGGATCTGAATATCTGATCTCACCAAAGCTTCTATCCCTACCGGTCTCTATTTTTTCATCTTAATTGCATATTTTCATTCACCATCCTTCATTTTTTAAAATTTATTTGCTAATTTCTTCATAATTTTTTTATTTTTTAATTCTTTTATGCTTCTAGATATTCCCAGTGAAGAAGAAATCGACTCTCTGACGTATTTTATAGTCATAATTTTTTTAATTCTTTTTTTTAATGGAAATTTGGAAAATTTTAAGTTAATTTCTGAAAAAAAAAAAAACTACATAAATTTTCTTTAATTTTTCTACTTTATTATCTGTTTGGATGCTTAAACATCGAAAGAAAAAAAATTTTTTTTTTGAAATTTCATGTGGTGTAATTTAATTACTTCTTATTTTTTCAGTATCATTGAAGCGTAGCGTTCAAATTCTCATGCATAATTCTATGTTGAAAATTTTAGTGAAACTTTCTAGTTTGTTTCATTACAATGAGGAGCTTTGTGGAAAATCAAAACCATTCAATGCAAAAGAAGATTTAAATGATAACATATTCGTTGTTAGCATGGTGTTATAGTAAATACGTTGTTCTTGTGCTATTTACTTGGTAGTTCAGGCCGATATTATTTATTAATTTAAGATATAATATGATGGTATAATTCGAATATAATATGAAAGTGATATGATTTAAAATTTTTATAATAATTTATGGATTTAATAAAATTAAAATATTATATTTTATGTATTTATATTGATATGAGTTATGACACGTAATTTTTATATAAAATATAATATAAATACATAAATTTTAATATTTTATACGATACGAATACATAAGTGTAAGATTTTATTCTCTTAGCTGAAGGACTTGCAGAAGAAAATTGCTGAATTAAAAGAAAATAACAAGATATTATCCTTGAAGGTATTATATTTGAGTTTGAGCTAAACGAAGATTTTGGGAACAGCAAATATGTGTTGAATGAATTTGTTGTTATTTTCCCGATTCAGCTTCAAGCAAATGAAGTTGATCATGAAGCACTGCAAGCACGCTTTAATGAACTGGTAAATTGAAGCACCTTGATCATTTTTATAGTATGGCTTACTAGTTAGTATATCTTTTGCAAATTACTGCTTGTACATGTAATTGTTAATTCAACTGCATGACTGTGATATGAAATTTACAGAACATGGGAGTGTTGGTTTTACTCAGGTCTGCTTATTTACGAAGATTTTGGGAACAGCAAATATGTGTTGAATGAATTTGTTGCTATTTTCCTGATTCAGCTTCAAGCAAATGAAGTTGATCATGAAGCACTGCAAACACGCTTTAATGAACTGGTAAATTGAAGCACCTTGATCTTTTTTATAGCATGGCTTACTAGTTAGTATATCTTTTGCAAATTACTGCTTGTATATGTAACTGTTGGAGGAGCCTGTTAAACACTGTTTTTAGTTTCCAAGTTTCTTCGTGGGTGGTGGGTTTGCTTTCTTCTCTACTTCAACTGCAGGACTGTGATATGAAATTTACAGAATATGGGAGTGTTGGTTTTACTCAGGTCTGCTTATTTACATTCAAACTGTAATAATTTGCAGGATCGGAATACAGTACCATCTCTAAGAAGGACTCTGAATGATGTTGCAACGGAGAAAGATGCAGATGATGTTGCACGGGTATGCACCTTTTTCTTGCATTTTATTTTATATAAAATCTTCAACATGTTCATTTTATGCTTTGCTTACAAAGTCTGATGTTTTAGCTCAGCCCAGCTTCTCACGCTCAAGAAACGTTTGAAAGAAGCAGAAGATGAGCAATACAGAGTAAATATGCAGTCTACTCTTGATACATGAAAGCATCTTAATTAGGCTGAGGAAGATGTAGCAGCTTGAGAGCAGAACTAAACTCACTGCAGCAACAAGCAATGAGCAGTAAATTTGGTGGAATAAATGCCATGGGGAATTCACCACACCAAGTACAGAAAAGGAGATTAAAGTCTGAATTACAGGTTATAATGAGCTTACTTTGTGTTTCCTTGTAAACCATTTTGAAGTGTTTTTCTGAATCTCTCATGGTGGTTTCTAAATTACAGAAAGAGTCATTGTTGAATGTTGAGGCAGCAAGAGCGACAACAATTAGCAGAGCAAGCTCGTGTTTCCACCCTGACATCAGAAAAGGAGGAATTGGAAGAAACACTCAATGCTATATCCAAAATGGGTTCAGTTATTACTCAAAAGGTTTCATGGACAAATAGTATATGTCAAAAATTTTTTTAATATATATGTGCCCACATCTCTGCATGTTTATGCACCTGAACTTTATAAAAATAAAAAATAGAGACAATTTTCGGTCCATTCCTTTTCCCAATTTGAAACCTAGATTTTGTTTATAATGCATGAATATTTAGTTAGTATGAAATCTAAGCAACCCTGATGCACTAGACTCCTGTTTTGCAATGCAGCAGTAGTCTCAGATAAAGCGAGCAGCAAGGAATTTTCAATGGTAAGAGATTGCCTTTAGTTATTAACCCTTCTACGAAATGTTTTAGTGCCTTTATGTGTTATGGTAACTTATATTTGGGTGCAGATGCATGTAAATGGTGTTCGCCCTTTCCACCCGAAAGGAAAAAGAAAATTTTTTATGCGGTTTCAATGGTTTGAAAACTATGGTCTCCTAGCCCCTGCCAACTCATTTTCATTCTTGTTTGTCTATTGCTGACTAGTTTTTAACTGAAACTTGGTCATTTACATCATTTCATGCACTGATAATAGATTCATTTTCAAAAAGGTTTATGCTTCATTAACGTGATCTTTTTCTATTGCACAGGAAGATGGAAAACTTGAGAAACAGATACATGATATGACTGTAGCAGTGGAGAGACTTGAAAGTAGTAGACAAAAACTTCTAATGGAGACAGAGCCATTGCTTATGTTCTTATATTTTTGCAGTAAGCATTAGAAATTTAAAGTGCAGTTTTGCATTAAGACAAAGTTGCCTTTTGCATTGGCAGATTGATAACCAATCTTCAAAGATAGAAAGGCTTTTTGAGGAAAATTCTAATGTCTCATCTTCTTATCAAGAGGCAATGACCACTGCAAAGCAATGGGAGAATCAGGTGAAAATCAGTTGTTATTGTTTACAAGATTATAAGCAAACTGTTTTCTTAAACTTTGGAAGAAGCTGAAGATTTTACAGCTATGGAAGCTTTGTCACGACCATGAAATTGAAGTCTATGTTCATTTCCTCAAATAACTAAATTGTAACAATGTGAGAAAAATCCAACGTCCATGGAAATATACAATGGAATGATACGAGAGTTACCGGGCAGAAATTCCCATGGAATGGGAAAATCCAACTGACTAAGCTGTTGTGGGATCATTAATCACACCCAAGAAATCGTCCTTTATGGTTCCAATACAAACCTGCAAGAGAAATGATCATTATTATTAGATGAAACATGAACAAAATATAAAGTAAAAATATTTTAACAAACGCACATAATACATGCTCACAAAGTTGCCTACATGTTCAAATATTGACCCAAAATTTGATGTCTTTGATCTCTAATCATAGCTCAACCATAGATGGATGTGTATTTCAGGACTCATAACATAGTTTATATAGTTCTAAAAGCCTGTAGCATTTCACCTACAATAATTGTACTACAATTAACTAATCACAATTTAAAATTGTGTGAAGTTCATCAAAATTTTATATGTAATCCACACTTATAAGTAGTGAATCTCTACATAATTCTTTATTGTGAATAGACAATTATAAGATTATAGTAAAAAAATAGTAGATGAAGTGCTCAATCACAAAGAAACTCAAAATCAAATGCAGCTTAGCGAAAGGGATAGCCTGTTTAAGTGGTCCATGATTGCAAAAATCTCTTGACATATATTAAATGCTTAACTTTCCCTAGCACCAGCTATCCTGAAGGCAACAACGTATTATTCGACTGCTGACCAGTTCTGATAATCAGTCACCAGTAGCATTAAGGAATACTAGAAATTCCAAGTGAGCTTAAAAGAGCACTACATCAGCTTGGTATCTAAATCTCTAGGTGAATCAAACCCTTAAAATGACAAGATTTGATTCATTACTCTAACCAAATAGGAAGATGCAGCACAGATAATTACAAGAACCATGAGTGAGATAATAATGGGGAGGAAGAAAGGGTCAAGTTTATACTATTTCGGTAGCATCTACTCGAGTTCCAATTTTCTTCAAGTGCACTTCGCTATCCTTCCGAATCTTAACCTGTAAAAACATAAATGAAAAAGTCAAAAAGGAAGTTTCCACAACAGAAAATTAACAATTACTTGCCTTAAAATGAACTGAAGCATACCGATCCGTCAGAGGTAGTATAATTTGGCATATCTCCAGACTGAAACTCCATATCATCAGGAATCAACTGAAAAAACACTAAGTCTATTACAAACACGAAGGAGGTATAATATTAAAGGGAATTTATGAGCTGATCCGGTAATTCTGAAATACCTCCAAGATACAGAAGTTTCCTATATTTGATTTAAGTCATTCGTGAAACATATCAAAACAGGCATGCTTACAGTAATGCAGCTACATCTTCATATCTCACACATTAATCTTCACCCAGATTGCTAGGGTGAAAGACAAAGAATCTCAAAAAATGAAACTCACGTTCTCTCATATGTGTCATCGAAACAGAAAAACTCTCCCAAAGGAACTATGTTCAGTAAAGTCAATCAAATAGGATAATTTCAATTCTTCTTGTTCAAATACAGAAAATCATACAATGTGCATCCTATGATCTCTACTTTATCTTAAGATACAGAACATATCATTGGTCAAATAATTATTCAAGTCCATAACATCAAAAAAGAAAGGAAAACTTGAACCTTGGAAGCAGTGTATATAGGAAGATTCAATCAAAGCAAAAGCTCTATATAGGACATGAATCTGACAGGGATTACATGAAATGATTCCATGACAAAAGAACATAAAGTTTGCTAACAGATGCCATGATATAAAGGAAACAAGACTTACATGGTTAGAAACGAAAGTTTGAACAGGCCCAGCTTCTGCAAAAAATCCCATCTGTATGGAAACCACAAATCTAGTTACAAGCATAAAAAATGGCAGAAATCAATAGTTAACAATCCAATTTTAAAAATAAAAGAAAACATTTCTTGTTCACCATAGTAACAACAGCTTCCAAGATCTCCCCCTTAAATGGTCTAAACACAACACATTGATACTTCACAGGGAATGTCACAAACCCTGTCCCGTCTCAAATCAAACCTTTCCCAATGTTTTCTATACCCGTTATCGCCACCACAAAACCATGTCTACCACTGCAAAGAATTAGCGAAGTCACCAATTTCAGCTACGTTTACCCCAATTTATTTTAGATTCTTTCAACCACTTAATCAATCAAAACTCAATTTGCACTCAACTAAGACTAAGCATTTGAGAATTTAACAGGAACCATAGTAGTTAGAACCTATAGCTTAATAAAAAGCTAAAAACCATTTTAATCTTACATTTTGTGCCTCTTTTAAGCTATAGAACCACCAACAAAACATTAATAAATAAGCTTAATTGAATTTTTAATTTAAAAAAAAAAACCAAAAAATAAGAAGATAATTTTTGCCACAACCCTTTTGAAATTGAAAAAAAAAAAGAAAAGAAAATATCCCAAAAGTAGAGATGTAATCGGGCTGAGTCGAGCCGATATAGTAAGAAGCTTGAGCTCGAGCTCAACTCCCAAGTCACAGCTCGATACTCGACTCGAATTAGATCGAGTTTTATTTTCTTAGCTCGAATTCGATTCGTGATCGAATTCGAGCTACTCAAACTCATGAGATTAAGCTTGAAAATATGTAAAAATAAGTTCGATTCTTATACTCGATAAGAGTTCGATTATTTGTGTTCGATTAAGTCGAGCTATTCGAATTCGAACTTGACTTGATAATAATCGAACCGAATTCGAATTTTATTTTAATCAAATCCAAATAACTTACGAATATTAATGTATCATTTACACTCCTACCTCCAAGTGCCCTCAACATCTTTCGTAAGCTTGGATACGAAGTTTTCCGGCAGGTTGCGACCGAAGTAGCGTGGATGCAACTGCATGTTCCTCTCGAATACTATGTGAAAAAACATGTTTTGTTTTTTTCTTCTCAAATGAGAACAGAGTTTCAACCAAAAGCCAATAAGGTCAACAGGTTAAAGCTGCTTCAGGTTAAGCGAATGTTTATTTCTGCTAAGATTAGTTTCTTTTCTTTTCTTTATTTGGGCTCCAGACGGCTTCGATTTTCGGGCTCTTGATTTCATGTCTATTTTTTTTAGTTTTAATAGATCTTTTGACTGTTATACTAGTTGTTTTTGTATTTCTTTATTTTTCTACCATTGTGATTACTGCCAAGTGCCAATCTGCCATTGTTATTAACGGGGTGGTTCTACGTGCAGCATTGGGCGTCTTACTGGGAATGATACTTCATGGTATGGCGGTGGCTAAGTATGGGGGGTGAATAGCCTCCTGAAGGTGGAGGATACCGGCAGTTTGGGAAGATGGAGGATACCTCGGCGTAACCTTGAGTTGGTGGCGTATATTGGCTTGGCGGTGGATGACCTTGAGTGGGTGGAGGAGAGTATCTAGATGGAGTATACCTTTGAGGTGGTGAGTGGCCTTGAGTTGGTGGTGGGTATTTGGCTAGGAGGAGGATGCCTATGAATAGGTGGTGAATACCTGCGAGAGGATGGCGGATAAAGGATAGTTGGTGGACTTTGAGGAGGCAGATACTAGCATGGTGGTGTCAATTAGCTACCACGTTCAGCCCTTGTGTTAAAGGCTAATAATGCATGGATTCAGTCACATGCATGCAAAGTTTGACACCTACAGATGAAGAAGGGACATCTTTGAAAAGGACGAGAATGGAAGGGGTAAAACATATAGTCTTCCTGCAGGCCTCCCATTGACGTTCACCTGCTGATATTATACAAGACAATTGGCACAATTTTTGTTCTAGGAACCCTAAGATGTGCGGACTTTTCTGCTATAGAGTCTTTGATGGTATTAGATTTCACCTGTGATTGATCCCTTTTGATGAAAAGCTTTGAGGCAGTGATGCAAGAAATCAGGCAACTTTCCATTTAAAACAAAATTCAACAAAATCCACTCAGATTTGAGCACTAAATAAGCTACAAACAACGTTTCAAAAGAAAAAAAAAAAGCTACAAAGGAAACCCTTTGTGCCCATCCGTAGCTATAGCAATTGTTGCCATCCAAAATTCAAGAATGCATATAAGCTTAGTGCAGAAATAAACACTAAACAGAATCTTCATTTTCAGTCAAATGAATCTGTTCCCCAATGTCAACCAACCATGTCTTGTCTTTTGATTTCATATATGCTTATAAATAAATATTTTAAACCAATATCCTGTACCCTTAACACGTGGAGGAAATGGTGATATTGCATATCACAGATCTTCAAGGAGCTTCAACATCAGCATCCTAATCTTTGAAAGTTTCTCCTCAAATCACTACTGGACTGCAAGAAATATGTCCAAATCAACAAAGACAATGGAGAAATTAGGTTCACAAATAAGGACAATCAAAAGTTTACAAGGAATGTCACAAACCAGCAATCATAAAACTTATTATATATGGGACAAATGAAGAGTCACAAGAAATTATAAAAAAAGCTTTTGACACCTTTACAAGTTTTAAATAAATATTCCATGCTTGTTAAAGACATACTATAAACTGACAAACAACATAAAATATGTGTAACTTTCTATGAGAATTTCAAAAACAACATGCATATAAACACAAGGAACGATGGCTAAGGATAACAAATGAAAATACACAGTTTGCAACTTGTAAGTATGGGGATGTGTGACCTAGGTGATCTATGTGACAATATGCATGGTTTTTGTGGGTAGAATCACATAAAACTGTTAACAAATTACAGAAAGGAACATAGAAAGTTTCAGGTCCATTAACATTTCCCTGCTCAAGGGCTCTTAGCATGTCCATAACTAGAAAAAATAATTCTAACCAAAACTCCTGAAAACAAACATAATTTTCAGCATTTAACCTATACCATTGGGTTAATGAAGCCATCGAGCAACTAACAAAGCAGAAAGATGGTTATTTTACTCCTGAGAATTGTAGCATAACTAACAACAGATTGGTTATTATTAGTTGGGACAAAGGGATGAATATGCGCTGGATGTAGAGTTGTTTCTTTAGTTATTACTAGCCATGATAGATGAACAGATCAAATCACGACAGAAAGTTTGGAGGGATTGCAAAGCGTTAGCAACAATGATGGTGGAATACTGATCCCAAGACCAAGGCAGAGGAGGTGGTTTCACGCTAGAGGTTGTAAAATCATTATAGAAAGGTTACGTGAAACAGAGATGAGTTATGTTACTAACATCAATATTTTTTAATACTTGGGTAAACCATGGAATCTTTTCTTCACTGAGATAGTGATTCTTTTGCTTCAACACAGAATCAGCACTTTAATTTTGGGTTTCTTTTCATATCACTAGTTAAAGTTTCAAAGAGGAAGAAAGTAATAGAGGACAAGTCATGACACAAACCTAATAAAATTAGGGCTTAAGATTATGCAGGTGTAAAATAAAGCAAAAACGTCAAATTGGAAATGCAAAGTTGTTCCATAGGATGAATTTAACTCAAATCTGGGTAATAAGCAATTTTGTTCATTGAATGTAACTTTTCTAGGTGTACAGTTTTATAAAGTACACATGGTTTTGTATAACAACCCCTAAAAAATAATTAAAACAGCAAAAACCAACATAAAAGAATAATCTTTCAAACTCCTGAAAATGTATAATTAACTCCATGGTTTTGTACCTCCAGAGCCATTCTACGGTTACCAGGTTATGTAATAAAAGTATATATTGAAACTTACATCAGCAATTCTATGTAGGAAGAGAGATAGCAGTCATCATGTCCCTCAAATGAACCTGGACCTTTTATCTGCAGGCTTAAGAATTTGGAAAGAGCACATTAGGCTTTCATCAACACTCATCATTGCACCAGCATTATCAAATTCACCACAATAGTTGGGAGCAGAAAATATTGTAACAAGCTGTCTGTCAGCAAAGAACTCATATCCATCTTCAACCACCTGAGAGAAGCATCAAGGTCAGCTGCTTAGATTACACATTCACACACATAAAGGAAAAAGAAAAGAGAAAATCTCCTAACCTGATGGGCACGGCAAACAAGGTCCATATCATTTTTCATTAAGAAGTCAGAGACTCTATCTGGCCCAAAGGTGAATGAGACTCCTCGATCATTCATACCCCAGCCTTTGATATCCCTACCAGGATCTGACCAAAGTAAATCACAAAGCAAACCAGAATCTGGAACATCAGTTGGACGGGGTAAATTCCTAATTTGATCCATATTTGTTAGATCAGGGGAAAGGCCACCATGCATGCACAATATTTTGTCATCTATCAGAGCAGCCACTGGAAGACAGTTGAAACAATCAGTAAAGGTTTTCCAAAGTCTCACATTGAACCTTCGTTTGCATTCATCATAAAATCCATAAATCCGATTAATAGAAGCACATTCATGATTCCCTCTCAAAATAAAGAAGTTCTCAGGATATTTGATCTTATAGGCCAGCAAAAGGCATATTGTTTCTAGACTCTGCTTGCCACGATCAACATAGTCCCCCAGGAATAAATAATTAGCATTAGGAGGGAAACCCCCATATTCAAAAAGCCTCAGAAGATCAGCATACTGCCCATGAATGTCACCTTAAAGAAGAAAAAACACAGATTACTAAGATTTGTTTTAACAAGTTAACACCAATTATCAAAATTAGCAAGATATATTTCCAGAACTGATGTTTAAATAGCACGTGAGATATTGAGATATATTTCATGTTCCTCACTTTATCATTTTGACATGGTTGCTACCTAAGGCCACATAAATTGAAGGTGAAGTTAGTTCAATTAAACTCTAAATAGTTCCAATATATGGATCTAATAAGCAGCGTATTTCCAATATTTCTTTAGGCTGCGTTGCCTTACCTATTCATAATTGAAACAATCAACTAGTACCAAACAAGTACAATTTCATCAGTATCAATTAGTACTAAACAAGTATAATTTCATCATTTTGTGGTACTATAATGGAAGCAACTTCTTCAAGATAATTAGGATTAAACTGAATACAAAGAGATGAGCAATCATTTAGTCCCACGTAAGCTGTCACAACACTATAAGGCATCACCATTGATTTTCATAAAAATAGGTTTTAGCTTTCTAACACTTTCTAAGAACTTTGACGTTGCTCAAATAAGCACCCAATATTTTCCTATACAAGCCATACAAAAGCCCCATGCATATAAAATGGAGAAACAAAATGGAACAAAATGGAACAAAATAAAACAGAGAATATCTTAAACTAGAAAGGAGGCTATTTGCATTATTGCATAGACTCTACACACTCCAAAGCACAGAAATTGTATAAAGGAAATGTGATCCAATAAGGTGTTTGCTTACAAGTAATTATTTTAACTTATTTAAAGGGCATAAACTAATCCATTGTGTCCCCCAACAAAAGGCAACCTGCTCATTAATTTTATCATCTAATAAAATTGATAAAACTTGTGACAAAATCATGTTTGTGTTATAAATCATTGAAATAATCTTCTCTACCCTCCCAACAAAAGTGATTATTCCAGCAAGGAACATCGATGATAACCTACCACATTTTCTTTTCTTAAGAAATGATTGTGCAAGTCTAAGATAAACATTTCTACATAATGCATTTCTTTCTTTCTTTTCTTTCTAGTGAAGGCTTCATAATGCTAGGACTCCTTCCTTTTTATGTGGTTCTTTACATTATCTTCTCTTTGCCCTTCATATACAAAACTACTAATAAATTGTTTCCACTTTAAACAATCAACCATACTTAAGAGTAGTCCTTGATGATTACCATAAATATCCTGCTTTACCTGTCCATTCCTCTGCAAGGGCTAACTTTTATCCACCTAGGAGACTTCCAGCCCTCAAGTAACTAAGATAAAATGAAGCAGCTAACCCAGTTTAAAACATCCTTGTATCTAAACCGTAGCTCCCCTCCACCCCCACAAAATCCTAGGAAAATCTAAAAGATGCAATGCATCATACAATTTCACACCATGAATCTCTCATCCAATTCAGATAATACGCATAGCATAGCTAATAAAACTGTGTATTTAACCTGATTTTCAATCTATTCCAAACCACAAATCCCATACTTTCACCTCATCTCAAATATATAAAAAAAATCTGGAAAAGAAACCAATCATACAAAGAATAACATCAAAAACATAAATTTTCAATTAATGCAATTTAATAAAAAAAATCAATTATGCCCCAATGCAGCCCCTAAGGACATACATAATCATTAAAATATATATATATATATATATTTCCTTTAAAATTTTCAACTTTTCCCTCATCCAATCAAACTGTCAAAGAAAAATGAAAGAGCATTGCTTCAAAGTTTTCAACTTTTCCCTTATCCAATTAAAATTCAATCCACCCAAATCCAAAACTAAAAAAAAAAAAAAAAACCCACCCAAAACATGAATCTCCATCATTTTCAATTGAAAAAACAAAAAAAAAAGGCTAATATACATTGAAAGAAAAAATGAAGGCCTACCACAGATCTTAATGGGAGCTTCAAGTTCAAGAAGATTAGGCTGTTGAAGAAAGATTTCTTTTGAAACAGTGCAAAGCTGACGGATCTCACCTTCCATCAGCTGCACTTGCTTCCCTGGCCTCGCTTGCCTAAACTCCAATAAACGACATATTATATCATCCAAAAGGGCAGGGTCCATTGAAACAGATCCCATAATTTGGCCAAACAATCAAAATCTCTCCCAGAAACCCCCAAATACTTTGTTTTTCTCTCTGGGTTTTCCCAACTGAGTCGTGTTTTTGGTTGGGTTCTTTGAAAAAAGAGGCGGAGAAGAATGTGGCCTGGCTTTTCTTTTCTTTTCCTTTCTTTAATTAATATTTTTTGTGTGGGATAAAAGTAATACTACTACTATATATATAATTGATTAAAAAATAAAAATTTTAAAATAATGGAGGTGGTGACTGCAACTCCAATGTGGCGGAGAAGCCTATTTTTTTATATCTATTATGAATTAAATTTCGTCGGCGGCGATAAATCCGCTGTTTTTTATGTTTAGCTTGTTTAAAGCCATTGAATTTGTGATAAAATTTTGAAAAAGCCCTATTTTTTTTTAACTTATATTTCTAATATAGTATTGATTTTATTTAATCATGATTAAGTTAGATAATGATAAAGGTCACAATCTTACCTGTTTTGTCATTTTTTTATTTCAATTATTTATATTTTATTATATAATAATATGTAATTATTCATAAAAAAATTATTAATATTTTTGAAGATAATATTTAAATAAAAAAATTAATCGATCTATAATTGTGAAAAAACTAAACAAAGCAAACTAATTAAAAATATCCATACCAATAATACTTTCTATTTTGGAAAAGTTTATGTTTATGGCCATTAATTGAAATACTAATTAAACCAAACAAATTGGAGTACAGCATAGGCTAGCTGTTGATTTGATCCAATTTAATTACGGTGAAGGCTTAAAAAAGGCTTGTTCAAACTTGTCATACACAAACCAAAGGTAAGAACCAAGACGAAGTTTCATTTTTTCAAAAGAAGAAATAAAAAAAAAAATATTTTTTGTTGATTTTGTTTACTTGTTTGGCCTTTTTTTTTTTTTTATTTGACAACAGTTTGGTCAGAAAAATCCTTTGCAATTGCTTTTGGGCGCGTGGCAACTAAACTTTCCGAGAAAGTGGTGATTTTCCGTTTTCTCTGGAACAGGAAACTCTTGAAACATCAAACAAATCCTTCTTCAATTTTTATGTTTGTCGTCTAACGCAGACAGCAATACATGGAAACTCCGAATAAATTGGTTTCCATGCTTAGAGCATAGATGATTCTCATATCAAATCTATCCTTTTATAAATTTTGACCTAAGCCGATTCATGAAGTAAGAAGAGTCTGCATTCAAATCCAAAGTTCTCCTTTTTCTTCCTTCAATTCTGGGTCTCGGGTAAATTCATCAACTTTTACTTATTTTTCTGTGTTTTGGGTTTCTGTTGAGATTTCCTGAAATGGGTATTTGATTTCTTGTGAAAATATGGTGTTTTGCTTTTCTTGTGTTTGAGCTGTAGCTAGGATCATATGTCTGTATAAAAGAAAAGAGGAAAAATTTTGCAGTTTGTTTTTTGAATGTATGGTTAATGGTTGAAAGTGTTGTTGTGCTGCCTATTTTGCATTTGTGTTTATATGTGAAATAATGAACTGTGAATGAGGTTTGTGAATTGTGGATTGACTTTGGAAGATAGTAAAGTCAAGAAACTGGACAAAAAATGAAAAAAAAAAAGAAAAAAGAAAAGAAAAGGTCTCAATAAATGATTGCTGTTGAGAAGAATGAGGTTCATAGGCTTCAGAAATCATATAACAGCAAAAAAATAAAAATTGGGCAGCATTTAGGACTACATGCAACAATTCACCTTTGGCATTTTGGTCAGCCATGTCAAAAACTGAAGAGTGCACAAAGAGGGGAAAGATAGTCGTCCGGAGTGATCCTATTATGTGGAGTTGAGAATTTGAAAGGAGCAATCATGGCTCCTCCTGGTGAGTGTAGACTTGGTTGTATCGATATTTTATGACATTTCAAAAGGTATTACTCGAGAAGGATCTCAAGGTGAAAATAGATCTGCCTGGCTGATCCCTTATGCCTTTGTAGGTGGATATTGATATGCCCAAATTTTCAGTTTAGTTTATAAGCTATCTTGTGTAAAGTGATATGCCTTTTCATTTAGAAGAGATATCGGATGATGTATATTAATTCTTAGACTGCTCGTTCAGTCCTGTTGATTAAAAAGTTTTGGTTATGCTTGAAGCCTGGAGAAATTGTCCATCTACTCCCAATTTAAAACTATTGCTGTTTCTTGAAAAATGAAAAGCTATTGCCTTGTTTTTAGATTTAAAATCACCAAACTCATGCAATTTTATTGATGCCCTTGATCTTGGCAAGTTAAGTAATCACACATTTTCTTTTCTGGTCTAACCCCTAGAACTCCTGATTTGGCAGTTTGAATGAAATTATGGTTTCTGTAGATGGGGTCTTACTCTCATCTAGTTTGTTTGTTTGACTTTAATGGCCATGTTGTCCAGGCAGATGGAACATGATGAAGCCTCCATTTTGAGAGCTGAGGATCAGAAGAAAATTGAGATGCCAATGGTCTCTGAAGGAAATGATGTCATTTCGATGCCACTAGATTCTGAATGCTGCTCTGTTTGTGCCTTTTCCAAGCAAGAAAACGCTACTTTGGAATCAAAGCAACGATGGATGTCAGCAACCAAACTTTCTGGGCTTATTGTTTTCTATCTTATGGTTATGTTAGTAGAGATTATTGGTGGAGTGAAATCCAACAGCCTTGCAGTTATGACAGATGCAGCTCACTTGCTCACTGATGTTGCTGGATTCTTCATATCTCTTATAACTGTCTGGGCTTCAGCATGGAAGGCAACATCATACCAATCTTTCGGATTCAATCGTCTTGAAGTCCTGGGTGCTCTTTTGTCAGTGCAGCTTATATGGCTTATATCTGCACTCTTAATTTATGAAGCACTTGACAGAATTCTACACAAAAATAAAGAGGTAAACGGGTTACTTATGTTCGAAATTGCTGCATTTGGATTTATTATCAACTTAGTAATGGTCCTTTGGCTGGGTCATGACCACACTCACCACCATGCTTGTGGGGACACAGATCATCAACAACATCACCACCACCATCACCATCATCATGACCATGAAAGAGGGAAACCTTGTGATTTAACTGAAGAGGAGACTAGTCTGGTGCCAAGTAGTCCAGCTAAGGCCAAGATATTGAACATAAATCTACAAGGAGCTTACTTGCATGTCATGGCTGACCTCATTCAATCTGTTGGGGTAATGATTGCTGGAGCTGTTATCTGGATAAAGCCAAAGTGGTTGATAGTTGATCTTCTCTCCACCCTCGTCTTCTCTACCATTGCTCTTTGTACCACTCTACCCATGCTTAGAGATATCTTTGGTATATTAATGGAAAGGACGCCAAGTGACATCAATATTGATATGCTGGAAAGTGGTATCAAGGGAATCAACGGAGTCCAAAATATCCATGACCTCCATGTATGGGCTATAACTGTTGGGAAACTTGTATTATCCTGCCATGTAGTAGCTGAGCCTGGAGTCAGCTCTAATGAGTTACTTGGCAAGATCAGGGATTACTGTCAAAAAACTTACAAAATTCATCACATAACTATACAAATCGAGTAGTCTTTTACTAGTTTCTCAACAAATTTTGCAGGAGAATGTAGATTAAAGCATCAAAAAGATTTCTGAACCTTGCTGTTGCTTTGGCATAAATGATATATTTTTGAACAGGTTAATGTCATTAAAAGTATTTAAACTATAATGAAATATTTAATATAGTACTTAAATTTTAAAAATTTTTAATATGATACTTAAATTATAAATTTAATAACTAATCTAAAAATTAGAGAATTATTTATTAATCAAATGGTATTATCTAGAGTTAGTTACGTTAAATATGAGTATCACGTTAAGTTGATAGATTCATAGTTTAAATATTAAATTAAAAATTTTTAAAACTCAAGTATTACATTACACATTTCATTATAATTTATGAATTATTAATCATATTAACCTTTTTTGAGTTAATGACTTGGAAAGATTGGATTTGTGAGTGGCGCTGCAATGTGCATGCTTGTAAGCTACTTGATTTGATTTCTCAGCAACACGTTCGAGGTGCTTATGTTATGTCCCATTTATTTTTATTTTATATTTGAAATTATCAAAAATTAAATTTGATCACTAAAATTAAAAATTCAATATTTCGTAATAGACACAATTATTGTAAATATTACTAAAATTAAGAATTCAACATTATATGATAAACGCATATTGTTGTAAATATTACAGAGGGAGGATTTCTCCTTGGCACTGTCTTCCAATCTTCTATGCGTGTTTTTATTTTGGTCAAACAGCCACCAAGTTTAAGGGGCTTTAATTTCCTCACACATTATTCTTTTCTTGTTCGGCCTCTTTATTTCCATTTGAATGAACAGAGTCAAGTTTCTTGAACTCTCGTTTCCTTGACATGGTAACCTGCAGGTGAGATTAACAGGCATTTGAATTCAGACAAAGATCTATTTCATACCTCACAGTTCTCACAACCATGTTCTTCGAATAAGCCATTCATTGTCGTGGCTGACCCAGTGATGCTGAAAAATATAGGGACAGTAAATCTTAAAGGAGACACTTTCATCACAACTGACTTATCAAATAAAACAAATCATACTTCTTTGTTTCCAGTAGCAACTTCCCATTGAACCTTCCAACCTCACTTTTTGAGGGAAACATGTTGAGAAAAGAGCAAAGAAAAAGCAGGCCTTTCCAAGCTATTAACAATATGGTTTGTGTAAAATATCACAAGCTTCCTTACCACAATTAAGTAAAAATAAGTATTCTCATGTCTCTCTCGCAGTCAAAAATTGACAAAAAAAGTGAAAAAAAAAAATACTTTCGATTTGAATATAACCTATCACTTTTAAGAAGAACAGCATCCTTTCTTAGTGTTCCCTGAAGCATCAGAGACATTAATGGAGGTTCCTTGACCAGGAAGCGTGGTACTAGAAACTGCTTCTTGTGCTGCCAATGCCTTTTTACTTATGATATGGTAGATCTCATTTAATATGGTTTGGAATGCCTTCTCAATGTTGGTTGCTTCCAGCGCTGATGTCTCAAGAAACGAAAGGCCTTCCTTCTCGGCCAGAGCATGACCATCCTCCTCAGAAACAGCTCTGAGATGAATCAAGTCAGATTTATTTCCAGCCATCATGATGACAATGTTAGAATCTGCATGGTCCCTCAATTCACGCAACCACCTCTGAACGTTATCAAAGGTTTGCCTCTTGGTTATGTCATAGACAAGAAGTGCACCAACAGCTCCTCTGTAGTAAGCACTAGTGATAGCTCGATATCTCTCCTGACCTGCCGTATCCCAAATCTGTGCCTTAACAGTCTTTCCCTCTACCTGTATTATGATAAAGAATTGAAATTAACAGCAAAATACAAGGCAACAATTTACCAAATTACATTACCATGATTCTTTTCAGTGGTTACGAATTCTTAAGATTCACCCGGAACAACCCCTTCCCAGATCAATCCAATTATGTTTATCTACGTCAGACCTAACGAATTCATAAAAAATTATCTTCTCACAACTTTCCAACAGATTCGAACTCGCCTACATCCATTGATATTGCATTACCATGTTTTACTAACTAACAAAGGATCAAAAGAAGGTTCTAATAAATCTAATATGACAGGCTGGCAAATGCAATAAAGGATTATTTATTCAGACTCAAAGTCTCAATTATATCATGGGCCCATAAATAAGAACAATGTGCTCCTATTATTAAAAATGGCAGTAAAACGGCATAATAACAGCTTGGATTAATAAAATAACTTAATTTTTAATTCAATAAAATAATCAGCCAACAGAAAAAAAAAAAAAAAACCCTTTGAATTGATCAACTCTTGAACATTTCTTACATGTAGAATTCGTTACTAAAAAATAGAAATGAAACAATCATCTCAACTCAACTACATTGTTTCAATGCAAAAAAATGAAATGGAAGTGCCTTCGATGATCAGAATGCAAGAGAAAGCAATTGGATTCGTCATGTAATATTACTGAAATGACCCTTTTATGTAATAGTTATTTAATTAATTCCTAAACTAAATCAGATTATAAGTATTCAAATACACTTAAAAATATCAAAGATAGAGAATTATCAGGCAAAATTCAGCAGATAATTAAAAAAAAAAAGAACATGAAGATGGATGAAAGAGGAGTTGATTGCATAGATGAAAAACCTGGAGAGTTCTGGTAGCGAATTCGACGCCGATAGTGGATTTAGATTCCAAACAAAACTCATTTCTAGTGAACCTAGAGAGAATATTCGATTTTCCAACTCCAGAATCGCCGATCAACACGATCTTGAAAAGGTAATCGTACTCGTGGTCTACTCTATGCGCCATTCCTCCCCTTCTCTCTTATCTTATCTCTTCTCTCTCAAATCTGCAAGATCCAAAAATCAATCAATCAAAAAATAAAGGAAAAAAAAAAAAGAGAGAGATCTGGATGCCATTGAACTTACCCGAACCGGATAGATCGAGAAGAGAAAATTTTCAAAAAGGAAAATTGATAATTTTGGAGAAATTATACTATAAATTTCAGAAAAAAAAAAAAAGAGCAGTTATCGAATGAGAGGAAATGGACAAAACAACGGGTAATGTAGAGAAGTGGGAAAGGGGGCCATGCCAGGAAGGGCTTTGATTTTGATTTCTGAAACGGGCAAGATTAAATATATATAAATTTTCTATTTTATTACGGTTTTCGTTAGAGATGAAAAATAAATTAAGATAATCGAAAATCCATTCAAAGTTACAATGTTTAATTCGATTGAATTAAATTTTTTTAGTTGATTTTGATCAAATTTAAATATTAAATATATATATATATATTAAGTTGAAATTGAATTTCTGATCATAATAAAAAAATTTAAAAATCAAATGAATTAAATATTTTTATTAATTTTTTATATATTTAAAATTTTTATAAAATAAAAATATTTATTTTATATATAGAATTATTAAAATTTATAAAAAATTTAAAATTTAAAAATTCATAAATCAAATCAAATTAAATTAATAAAATTTAATTCCAATTGCATCAATTTTAAAAAAATAATAATTTGAATTTGAATCAAATTTTAAATATTTAAATATTATATATTATTTAAAAAAATTAAATCAAATTAAATCTGATCCGATTTATTATTTTATTTAATATTAACCTTTTTGGTAAGGCAAAACGGTGTCGTTCGAGTGGCAATTTTATGAAAAAAACAATTTCAAAAGGTAATATGTTCGTTTGTCAACCCAATATATAATCCCTGAATTTGTCCTTTTCCTTGAGCTTTAATCCAGCGCAATCAGAACTACGGTCTCCAGCTCTTTCTAAGTAGCTTACTGTTGCGGATGTCGTCAAATTGAATCATGGTCGGTTTACTGTAGTTGATGGTTTCTTTTGATTGGTTGATGTTTGGTCAAAAGATTGAAAGTGGTTGTAGAATATCATTTTCCAAATGTCATCACGTCACCTTCATAATTTTATTTTTATTTCATTAATGGGTTTATTTAAATATGAATGACATAAAGATTCTTCTATCATATGATTGGGAAATAATGAGAGTTTTATTGGTCGATATGTAATCATCTTTTGTTTAAAATATATACCATTTTTCTAACAAATTTATCTTATTGAAAAAATAATAATTATGTTAATCATCAAGAAAAATTTAGGGATGAGAAAAAATTTAAAATTTTAAAAATTAATTTAAAATTATGATGTTCGGATTAATTCGAATTGATTTTTTTATTTGATTTGAATCAAATTCGGATATTAAATTTATATATTACGTTCCAATCGAATTTCAAATTGAGATGTAAAAAAAAATCAAATGAAACTAAATTTTTTAATTTATATATATTTTTTAATTTTTATAAAATAAAAACAATAATTTTATATCAAAATCTACTTAAATATATTAAAATTTTATATTAAAATAATATATAAAAATAAAAATCAATAATCAAATTTAATCGAATCGATAAAATTTAGTTCTGTTTAGATTAAATGAAGATTCGGATTTTAAAATTTTATAATATTATATAATATAAAAAAAAATTGAACAAAATATGATTTGAACTAAACCAGTTTCACTCCCAAAAATTCTTATCATTAATCTAAATATGTTTTTATATAATATTTTTATAAATTTGTAGAAATCACAATTAATAAAATGTTTTTGATTCATAAGTTTAAATTAAAAAAAAAAAACTAACTTGTTTTTCGACAAATTCTTTAATTATCAGAATTTAATAAATATTTATTTTGAAAGTTTCGAAATCAATTCTTGTGATTAGTGGATGGAATTAATAAACGAAAAAAATTACCTCTAATATATAATTAAATATTACAAAAAAAATGCATGCATCTATGTATGTGTTAATTCATGAATTAATACTATATTTAGCAATTTTAAAATTCAGATAACAAAGTTATTTTCATTCAATTACATATGGGAATGCTATTTTTCAAGTCAATTATAAGGTTCATTATCAATTTGAAGTCAATGACAAAATGATTAAAACCATTATTGCTAAACTTTATTCAAGGAAATTAGATAAATAAAATAATAAAAAAAAGGATAGATAAAAATTATCAATATATATATATATAGAAGAAAGATCCAATTATATTAATATAATTCTTACATTCTTATATTAAAATTAAATTTATGATTCATTTGAATTCAAATAATTTTAAATTTAATAATTTTGATCAAACGATCTAAAAAAATATAAATTACATTAATATAAGTGGATCTTTATTATATATATATATATATATATATAAAAAGTAAATGTTAAAGTAACATTATTACAAACTATTATTACATAATATAAAAGTGAATGATGAACCTTACATAATAGGCACCAAAAAAGGTTAAAGATGATTGTGATTTCCATCACTTATTAGTTATTATGTTTCTTTTTTATATATTTTCAAAGTAAAATGCAAAATTTTATGAAAAAAGTAGATCATAATCATTGGATTTTCATTTTCATGAGATTTTGTTTCAATGATATGTTATTTAATTGTAATTAAAGTTTTCATTAATACATATCAAACTTTTAAAAAAAAAAACCTTTCATCTTCACATTTGAATTTATAAATAATAGTATTTTTTAAAATTGTTAAAATTATAGTTAAATACTATATCTATATAATTAATTAAATAATTATTTATTAGATTATAATTAAATTATAATTAATAATAATCAATTAACAAATTATAATATATTAATAATCAAACTTACACACAATTTCATTTGAACCTACGACTTTAGATATAAATTTGAGCAATAAGGCAGCCATGGTTATCCTATCCATGATTTCGCTAAGTCATGCCGAAGTAAACCCGCTATCCAAACACCCTCAATCGATCTTCGTACCGTGAGAAACACGCGCGACAACTGAGAGCATTCTTAAATCTAACTCCCCTGAAAAAACGCAATGTAATAGAAATAAGAAAAAAAAAAAAGAAAAAGAATCCGGTAAATACAGAATTTTTCCTCTTATTTTATTTTCAAATAAGCCATCGTCGCGATCTGTCCAGATTGCAGATAAGCGGAGAGAGAAAAGATGAAGAAAGAAGACACGGTGAAACTCATCAGCGCTGAAGGGATCGAATTTGTGATTGACAAGGAAGCTGCCATGGTTTCTCAAACCATCCGTAACATGCTTACTTCCCCAGGTGCCTATATCTCTTTGTTTAGTCTTTTAGGAAAACTGGACTTCTGAGTTCTTAGTTGGTTTTTTGATGGTAAGGTGTAATATTTTGTTTTGTTTTTTTTTGTTTTTTTTTTTTTTTTCTTTTGGGTGATTATGAAGGTGGATTTGCGGAGACGGAGCATGGGGAAGTGACTTTCCCGGAGATAAGTGCTGTGATTCTTGAGAAAATCTGTCAGTATTTCTATTGGTCTCTTCAATATTCCAGGTTTGTGTTTTTTTACTTGAATTTTAGCTTTATGAGATATGAAATACGTTGATAAACAGTATGTGAATGAATCCCATGTTGGTTGTCGATTTTCACTAGGAGAGTTCTAGCATGATTATGCAGGAGCCTGGAGGTGAATTATCAAATTATATACTGGGAACACCTTCATTGTTTTAACTTAGAAGCAAATGTTAGGGTTTCATTGAAGTCTTTGACTATTCATTAATAGCTTCTTCAGTTGAGAGGGGTCGTTGTTAAAGTGGAAATCAACATTGCACACTTTTCCTTGCTATATAAAGATTTTAACACTCCATTTTACATAATGTATTTCTTAGTGTCAGCTTAAGATGCTTGTGTAACAATTCATCATGTTTTATTGTGATATAAACGAGCCAAGACACATTTTTTTTAAAAATATTCTGGTTGTTTCAACTGTAGTTGGAATCTCTATTAAAAAATTTATCATCTGAAAATAAGCATTAGTTTCCAGATGGAACTAGAGGAATACACTTTGGCATGGAATAGGCTGTTGATATTGGATCATTGAGCATGGTATCCTCTTCCTGCGTGATTGTATACTTCCACTTGGATGAGTATAGAATATAGATATTAGATATTTGAATTTTAAAATACAAAAAATAGAGTGCTTTGTATATCCTCATTCTATGCGGTACGATATTTTCACAATGATACAATTTCTCAAACTCATCAAATTTATTTTGTTGTGCATGAACTATCAACTGACTTGTTTACTTTTTTTGATTGCTCAAGTTACCTATTTTAACTTTGAGTTATGTTTATGAGCTCTTGCTCTTTTTGTTTTGCACTGAACAAAGAGTTAACATTTGGTCAGGGGTAAAGAGACTGAGTTCCACATTGAACCTGAACTGACTCTGGAGCTGATGATGGCTGCTAATTATCTCCATACTTAGTCAGTTACTTTCTTTGCTTATTAGGTAAGATCTTCTTTTAAAATTGAAATCTTTTTGCTGCAAGAATATTATCTATTTTGATTGTTTTCCTTATTTCTGTCCTTTAATTAGCAATGGATTGGTAATTTATTATTTCTTATGAGTGTCATTGTCATTCCGGCAAGTAACCATCTTTCTCCTTTGTGTATACCTTGCAGAATTACTCCGGGGCGGTATTATTGCCCCAAGAGGAGTATCTATGTCGTGTATTTTAGGACTCTGCTGCACTGCATAGTGGTGTGTTTACAATTATCTTGTGTGATTGTTTTGACTTAGGACACAGACTTGTGTAGGCAAATGAATGCAGTTATTACAAGATGTATAATTGCTACTAGACACCGAAATAACTTGAGCACAATCTTAAAATGCTACCATACACTGTATGCTTATTGGCACTATTGTAATCTTGTATTTCTTCCATAAGATATCAAAAGACTTTATAGAATATCTTGGTGTGTTCTTGGAAATTTTGCCCGCACATGGCACCGGGTCACAAACTATACTGCAGGGTCTGTTGCATTGGGCATTTGAGGCTAGCCCTGGCCGTAGCAATGCCAGCTATGTGATCAAAATGCTATAATCATCTCAATTAACTGATTCAAGGAATTGTAGGAAGAACCCCCTTCTCTGATGCAGATTTCAACCTTCTCCTTCAAAATTTTGGCCCTTTGCCTCATTTCTTCCCCTTCTTTATCCACCATTAGCCTCTTGATTGCTCTCTCTATCTCTCCTCTCTCGAATTTATTCTCCAAGTGTAAGCTGATCTTCCATACGTGACTGACATGCCTTGCATTGGCCCTTTGATCACCAAAACATGGTTTGCAGATCATTGGAACCCCTTCTGATATGCTTTCCAGTGTTGAATTCCAGCCGCAATGGGTCCAAAACCCTCCCACAGCGCCATGTGCTAAAACGTGTGTTTGGGGTGCCCATTTTACAATACAACCATTTTCTCCAACAGCTTCCATGAAACCCTCAGGCAACAACTGGTTCCATCCCAGATCGTCAACCGACCCAGGCCTAATAACCCACAAGAATGGCTGCTTGCTATTGGCCAAAACCCAAGCCATTTCAACTAGCTGGTTCTTGTCTATAGTTGCTACACTTCCCAAACTTACGTATAGAACTGGGTTCTGAACTTGCTTGTCAAGCCATCTAATGCAGCTGGTGTCCTCCATTATTAAGCTGCTTGAGGAGGCCGGAGCAACTTTATGCAACGGACCGATAGGGAATATTTGAATTTTGCATTGTTTGCGAATCTTTTGCAATGATGATTGTTCGAGGACATCAATTGTATTCAAGATAACAGCTGAAGATGTTCTTGTGTTGCACATATTAGATATCAACTGCAAGAAATTTTTTGGTGTTCCGAATCTGGAAACGGGCAGATCCTTGAATCAGAGGGGATGAAGCCCAGGCACCAAGTCTTGAGATGTTGAACCTATGTCGACCAAAAAGAAAAATTCTAGTATCAATGATTCAAAGGCTATGATTAAACATATGCTACAGTCTAGATCAGGAGCCCCTCGATTACTGGTTCTCCCACGTGAAACTGCAGAACAAATACTGTGGGCAAAGCATGGCTGCACGCTAGGAATCTAAGTTTTGTAATATGCTTTTCTGGAATCTTTCATTTGAAATACAGTGACATTTAGATTCAGAAAAGAGAAAAAGGGTTTTGCAAAAATATTGACTCTTTTGATTGATAAAACTGAAAATGCTATATGAAGGTTTTCTAGGTGCTATAAAACATGATACATACTTTGCGAAGTAAGAAAACCTTGTATTTTGAGTTGGGGAATCGCATTTCGAGAAAAATATGTTGAAGCACAGGTGGTGCGCAAAATAATACTTGGCAGCTTCACATGCTTTGCTGCTGCTTCAGAGAAGTACATGCATTCATCATAGATAATGCAGGAAATCTTTTCTTTTTCTTCCTGTTGTTATAACATCTTAACCAAACATTCCTGGAAGGGCACTTGGCAATTCACATTGAGAAGTGATATAAGAACCACTAGATTGCCAGAAGAGATGACTTCATCAGATAAGTTATCACCTATGGATACGAAACGAAATTCAGGATGGTTTGAGGGGATAGGGGAGTTGAATGCAGTGTGAACAACTGTGATGGAGAATCCCTTGGAATGAAGAATGGAGCCAAGCTGAAGCATTGGATTTATGTGGCCTTGGAATGGCAGTGGAACGAGTATAAGCCTGCGGCAATGGCTCCGTCCTTGCTTTTCCATCTGTCCTAGCGCTGTGTGACTGTATGGTGAAATTTCTTTAGGTGCCTCAGCTTCCTCCTTAAAATTTCATTCAAGTAAAATATATATAAGAGCACATGCCATGAATAATGATGAGTATCTGTTTCTCATCAATGTCCGTAAGTTGTTTATCCGGTTCCGGGACTAGGAGTTCTCACATCACATGCTGGTCATCTCTGTCTCTCAATCAAATGCTGATCTGGGTCACACTAGCCTTTTCTATTTGTCTTGAAATCTGAGATGAAGTGGCCATTTCAGTTTCAGATCTAGATTTGGATGCTTGTCCATTTAAGCTAGTTTTTGCATTGGAGTTAATGCTAAGCTGACATAAAATCTTTTGGCACTGTTCCTCATTGCATTTGTTGCAAGCTGCCATTGACCTGGCAGCATCTTCAACAACATTATTATGTAATTGTGAATTGATCATTCATGTGCCAAAAAAGAATTTGATTAGTTTAATATTAATCCTGATGTGGCTCAACTAGTAGAAGGAGAAAAAGGGGAAAAATAAGTGCTGGACTCAAATGCAGGTCTAATATTTACTGTGCTTATAGTTCAAAAAAAAAAAAATACTATGCTTGTATTCTTGTTTAATTTGAAATTTTCAATTCAACCAAACAAAAATATAGAAATGCAGAAAAATGGGTTCAAAGAGCTACATATTTTGCATCTGTGATGTAAATCTAGCATATCAGTAAAAGGGAGGCTCTAAGGAAGATAATTTGCAAATCTGTATTGCAGTATATTAATACAGGTTTAGCATATCTGTATGTAAAATAGATAAGATTGCTTGATATTGGCTCTCTCTTTCAACCACATTTTTTCCCTAGCATATTGCCTTAACCATGATACCCTTTCAACATCTCATCACAGCCCATGGCCATAAAATCCAGGTATTTCTGTGAAATAAACAAATAAAAAGAACTAAAAAAAATGTATTGTTTAGAGATCAAGCACTAGAAATAGATTACGACTCTTACAACAACAGAGTGGGCGTGCCGGAGTGGTTATCGGGCATGACTAGAAATCATGTGGGCTTCGCCCGCGCAGGTTCGAATCCTGCCGCTCACGCTTTTCATTTTTCTTTTGTTTTGTCAATGTGTTGTAGTCAGTCTCTCTGTACATATAGCTTTATTCTCAGTTACAATTATGGACCTCGCTTTTGGAAATATCAACAAAGTGATAAAGGAAAAGGACAATAGGATTCTGAAACTATGATTTTAAACTTCAACAATTAAAAAAAAATAGTATGTTTCAAGCTACTACCACCAATTATGGATTCCCACAAGTTGCATGAAAGTTGATCAATATTGTTGGTGAACTTGGAATCAATTTTCATCTTGATTAATCATACTTATCATTATCCCACTCATCATTTTATTTCACAAATTTGATATACGCATGGATTCCATTCCATGGACTCCCAAGTAAATTCTTACAGCCAAAAAGATATCGAGTTCAAACATGTAGGAAGAGAGTACAAATAACATGATATACTATTCAACATGGTGAGACATTAGATTCAAAGTTCTTGTCAAACAAAATCATAGCTTGCTCTCTCAACCATTATTTTTCCCATGGCGAAAATCATCATGTGAAAATGACCACAATGTTCGAGGATATTTGCCAGGAAAAATTAGTCAATCCAATTGAGTGAGCTGACACATCAACTTTATCTCAATGATTGAACCATATTTTTGACTAACAACAGTACTAACTTTGCTCTTAATAAGATGCAATTTGCTTATAACATGGAACTGGAACCCCACCTCATTCCTGGAAAAGCAATGGAAATTTCGACAATGTTAAAATGTGGATATATTGATGGAAAAACAGTACTATTTCTCAATTTGGTTCGACTAACCAGTTTAGTATACAACAGACAGCAATAAATAAGGAAAGCAGAAGATAATGAAGGAGATGCATTTTAGTATCTTCTTCATGAAAAAACACAAACAATATGATCATCCGTTGAGTAGCTTCAGGCATAAATGGTATCATTTTGATGGTATTTTAGTACCATCAACTTTGGTATTAAAGTAGAATAATTAAAGTCAACTATTAAGAGCACATAAAAGGTTATGCCTGCTATTAATAAAGTTGAGTGGGGAGAACAACCTTATCTATTTATCTTGATGTGGGATCACAGGAATAGAAATTTCTCATCTCTCCTTCACTCAAGCCCTATTGGAGCTATATCCAAAGAAAATTATTCCGATGAAAGGTCATTAGCCCAAGTAAGAGGTAAGAGATTGAATGAACTTGAGGGTTTTTTTTTTTTTTTTTTGACCCTATAGAGCCAAGAGAGGGTGCATTTATCCATTAGAGGACAGGTGGCAGTAAATGGTTAGCCACTTGGGATGCCAAGTGGACCCCTGGTGGCACTTATCCGTTATGTTCAATTGAAAAAAGTAAGATTGATATTATATTGCAGAGATCCAAATGTGAATGAGAGAGGAAACTGCAGAGAAAAATTCCTTCAAATATTTGATTTTCAAAGAAAAGGTGAAAAAAAATTACCATAAAATATAGTCATAGAACACCATATTTTTATTGATGATGGGCACATGGGCTGCGCTGCAAATGGCGATTTGTGTATATATATTTGATGGTTACTAAGACAGTTTGAGATACGCCCTCCCATGTACTGTGATCTTCACTTGCAGTGCTGTTTTCCTTTGTAATCTCTCGTCAAATCTTATCTTTCTTTGAAGGTGTCTGTACACAGAATTTGATTAGTTCTTTTACTTGGGAATTCAATTCTGTTGGGTTTGTTTGTCAAAGAAGAAAAGGAAATGGAGAGTAAGAGACAAGTTGGTTCGTCTTCCTCATTTACTGCTGATCTTTTTGGTTCCCAGGAGTCATCATCATCATCGCCATCAAAAGGGATTTTCAGTTCCATTTTTCCACCTCCACCTATGGTATATACACTGTTTTATATTGGGACAGCATTTGTTTTGGTTTTCTTTTCTTCGGTTCTTATCTTTCTTCTCTTTTTCACGTATTGGATTCTGCTGATTGGACATACTTCGTGCTCTAGTAATTTTCCTTTATCTGAAATATGACTTATTCTAGCATATGATCAGAACTCTTTAAACTGAAGCTGAAAAGTCCCATATCACACAGTCTCTTCTTTAATTTGTAACTTCAATCAAAGGGTGAAAGTGCCAGTTCTGCTGTTCTGGAATACAAGTGCAAAAATGTGGAAACCATGAATTTTCTGTAATCTGATTTCTAGCCTTTACAGGGAGCTTTCTTCATTTGAAATTTCAGGTGGGAGGGAGGAACTATTCAAGCTCTAAGGTGCTAGAATCTTGGCCAAAACAGCCTTTAGAAGGTTCAGCTTGGAGACACGGAGTGCAAGGTTATTGATCGGGATATTTTGTCTTCTTATAATTTCAGCCCATTTCTTCCCTCAGCCCTCAGGTCAAGACCTTTCTTATTACTTGAACTGTGCAGCATTGTGAAAAACAAATTCCAGGTCTATTTGCTTGTCAACTCAAGTACTTTTGTGTCAATAGGAGCATATCCTCAAAATTTTTCCGTTTTCAGTAAGAGTCATCTGAGGACCTATTATCAAATTTTCTTTAAATCACTTTCATGTTTACTGCTTCCCTGGAAGCTGTGTTTCATTGGCTTTTAGTATTAATTTCCCTCGTTCTTTGAAATTATTATCCTCATTTTGTGAAAAATTCAATACTTCTTACTTATTTGACAATGTAAATCCAGTATAAATTTGTCTTATTCTTGTTTCTTTCCTGTTTTTGCTCATACATTGTAGCTTCACTTGCTGAGAGTGCAAACTATAACATTCCCAACAAGGACAGGAACTCTGGTTTTCAGGAAGGAAGGGTGGAACCGTGCCATTTAAGTTCATCTCTTTACTATGGTGGTCAAGACATATGTTCCCGTTCCTCCATTACCCAGTCGTCTACATCATACCCCATTGTGAGTCTTCACTGGTTGACTATGATACAAAAAATTACTTTATGATAGATGTATGAAAGTAATTGTACCATATATATTTCGTGAACGCATAGTTTAAGAAAGATGGAGGAGGAGAAGACCCTGATGGAACCAATTCACAGGATGCTTCTAGAGGAAACTGGTGGCAAGGTACTGATATTCTAGATGATGATCAATGCAACTATGAATTTAGGCTATACCAACATCTAAAAACTTGACTTGGATTTCTGCAGGTTCGCTTTATTATTAGATCCTAGTTTTCCAATGCATATGAATTCTTTATCAGTTTGCCAAGGTATTTTCATTTACAAAACTTAACTACTTTTCTCACTTAACCAAACCCTTTAACTGCTTAAAGTTTTGTTTGCATTAGCAATAGGTTTACAGTTTCTGAAAAGCAAACTGCATTGTTCCTTATGAATAAACCTGACAATTTGTGTATGCATATTTGTTTATTTCATATCAAACACGTGTAAACTATGAAAATGTGCAAACTAATGATATGGGCATCGTCTACTTATGAACCAAGAAACTAGCAAACATGAAAATGGGTAAACTTATGATATGGGCATGGTGAAGAAAATGTGCAAACTTATGATATAGCAACTTTTATATTTCTATGAACAAAATTCTCTGAAGACTTCAGTTGGGTTTCTGATATAATATACTCTTTGTTAATCTTGACATTTTGCAGGAATTCATAAAAGCAAGCAAATAATCATGGAAGACATGAAGCATAAATAAATTCTGGCACTTAGGATTTCAAATCCTTTCTGTAATACAGTATCTTTTCTCATAATTTTATCTGAAAATGAATGTTGAGAATCCATCACCACATTATAGACTCTGCCGTGGGATAAGTTCTTTGGCTGAGGAGAGTGGAATATGTTTAGATGCTCCTACCCATCCTCCCCACTAATGTGTGCAAGGGCTGAGAACTGATAGATAATTTAGGCTTTCTTTTTTAACTGTCGATATCAATGCTTGAGATTCTGTACCCAAAATGCCATCTCTTTGCTATGTATGAAAGTTACACAACAAAACTTAACATACAAGCAATACCCTTTTCATTATTCATATATAAGGATCGCCTTTTTCAAGGAAAAGAAATTAAATGCAAGATCAGTGAAGTGCGAGTAGCATATCATAATATTTCCAGTGGCAGTGAGCAAGAAAGCTAATTCTACTGCTATATTTCTACTGACTATGTTTGGCTGCCAAAGCACATGGTTCCAGGTGCAGATATCCCATTTTCTCAAGATATTTGCAGTTAAATACGAAATGCAAATTCCATACCATGCCACTTGCTTTTCTTGCCTAAATAAACCAAGAATTTATAGGTCCACATCTGGCTGCAAAGACTAAGTACGCTATGTACAGAAATTTTTCTGTTCAATGCTCTTTAGTTAACGGTGACAACTGCCAGAAACTTTGTTGCCTCACCTACTGCCTATAATACAGAAAGATTTGTTGTACAACTCTTCCTCCGCTCTATGGATGGTCGGGACTATCAATGAGATAGAGATCATAGAAATTCACCAATCCTTAAAAAGAGATACCACCTTAAAGAGGATATTATTGATTCTTGCACCACTTGCTGTCATAAACTTGAATACGAAACTAACATTCATATGCCAATTTTATGGATTTTGGTATTTGCAATATTATTCTTTTGATATGCAGAGAATTAGTCTTTCATATGCAGCTGCCATTTTGGTGGCGGTGAACAATTGCAACCCTCTTTGCCTAGCAGTCTTGCCTTTCTTCACCAAAACCTCTCTGCCATCATTCCAAACCCTATAGAGAGCCTTTCTTAAGGACGCCGCTGTAGGTGAGAAAGTGTAACCCATTTCTGGTCTGACAACTACTGACCCTGTGATGCTGGCAAGTCTTGTAGCCATCACTGGTTTCCCAGTGAGCACTGCTTCTAACAAAGTATGATCCAATCCTTTAGCTCGAAGAGTTGGATTCACAAAAATATCTATTGCATTATAAAACCTTGCTAATTGAGCTTGTTCCAATGGACCCAAAACAAGTACATTGGCCCCTAAATCTCTGAATCTAGTGCCCCAACGACCATCACAAGCAACAAGAACAATAACACCTAGGAATTTGTTGTTTTCCATGAATATTTGCTTCAAAGCTTCAAAATCAAAGGGTGCCCTTTGTCTTTCATTAATCTCCCAGCCATTCCCAATATCAGAGATATACCTTTGGGGATTTCAAACTTCTCTTTAAAATCATTTCCTTGAGAGAAATCAGGTTTGAAAATCTCCACATCTACTCCATTGATAATGATGTGGACTCGTTCTTCTCGGATCATGTAAATCCTTTTCAGGACATCTCCAGCATGATCACTTGTAGCAACATCGTGAGAATATCTCGGATAAAAACCTCACCTCTTCAACAACTTTCATAGCTCTTTCAGTCAGTACATAAGCCTGTTGTTCTTCAGGAGTCCGCAGAAAATGATGTCAGAATGAATATGCAATTCCATACCAAGTAACAGCTAGATTTGTCAGGTTCTTTGCTCGAGTATGCAACAGTCCAACGCTTTCTATGTGGATCACATCAAATGGTCTCCCAGTTGCGTTTTGAGTTTGAAATTGCTTCCAGACCACGGCCTGCACCAGATAACCAGCAGCTGTTGGCTTTGAGAGGTGTAAAGTTAAATTGCTAAATGGATATCTTGTAAAGGAGGAATTTGGAGAAGAAGTGGTGAAAATGTGCAGTTCATGGCCCTTTTTAGCAAGGGCAAGGTGTATAGTCAAGGCATGCCTTTCAAGTCCTCCTGCATGAGATCTATGAGGCCATTTCTGGACAAAAAGGGCAATTTGAAGGATTTTGGGAGGAGGATCAGAAGGGAAAAAAAGATGATTCCAGGCAGAAAGGAATGTAAGTAGGTCAATGTCTTCCTTTGGCTTTTGCGTCATTATTTGGTTTATGGAATAGCAATTTTCCGAAAAATGACACCAATAAAAGATTGAGATGAAAGAAAATACAGAAAGGATTGCAATTATGCAGCAGAAATAATGGAACCTGAAGATAGTAGTAATCTGATCCTTTGCCATGTAAACATTCAACAAAATTCCCCCTAGCAAAACCTTCACCAATCCAAAATACTTGGGGGACAATTTTGACAAGATATTAGACTAAGTTTCTGATTCAAGGTGCTACCACATGGATATTTAGTAGCATAAGAGAAGCAGAATCCAGGAAATGAGCCACTTCCCATGGACTGATTTTCAAGAGTAAATAAATCAGCCTTAGCAAGTTATCATTGAAAAATAAATTGACTTGGTGGACAAATTTAATCTATTTGTGCTGATTTCTAAGCCCTATTATTTCTATAAACAAAGAGGGAATTTGGAAATGTTGCACCTGCCGACTGTTTAAAGCAGCAGTGAATTTAATTAAGTAAACCAAGCGAAACATTCCCAATACAATCAGTTACAATATTTAACACTCCAAATCTACCAAGTTATGCACCTAAACTACTAGATCATCTCAAGATTGTCAAACTACGAAATAAATTAGTAATTAAGAGACATCAGACCAGATGCACTTGTAGTTTAGATGGAACAATTAAAGTAGCTAAATTTCTACCAATGTATAGTTGGCTCAAGTGGTGAAGCTGGGAAACCTCTTACACCTCCAAAAAATTTCCATGTTCAAATTCATAGTTTAATTTAAAGCTGCTGAAATGTTTGATTAGCAGCTAAAATAAAAGAATAAAGAAGTCCAAGTCCATAATATTGATATATTTATATATCATTATTTCTAGCGAGTGAAGGCATAAATAACAAGACAAACATAGATAACAAGAGCCAAAGGGACCAAAACTACCAAAGGACCAATGGCCGCAAAGCTGTAAAGACTCCCACAACTCAAAGTCCCCAACTTAATCTCAACCATAGCCACCAAAGCCATCATCAAAAACACACATCCGAAAACCGAACCAACACCCGAAACCAACATCCCAACCCTCAAAGCCATCAAGTTCACATCCACAAGAGTGGCGCCAACTCCATGCCCTTTCACGTCCTTGCTATCTTTACTTATTTTTATGGCTTGTTTGATGGTTGATGCGATGAGGCTCGAGAAGAGAAAGGAACTGAATGAGTACACGTGGTATGCAACTAGCCTCTCGGCGACATTGGACCCAGCGGCGCAGGCAGAGAAGCTGTCGTCAATGAGGGTAGGGGTGGGGTACCATGCAAGGCCAAGGAATAAAGCGAAGGTGAAGAGTGAGTTGACGTTGACTAACCCGTCCAGTGCCATTATGTGGATGGTGGTGGTGCTGACGCGGCGTTGGACGGAGGTTGTCCGCGGAGATGGGGCGGAGGAAGGTGGAGGAGAAAAGAAATATTTCAGCGGAAACATTTTTTTTTTTTTTTTAATTTGGAAGTGATGGTTGCTTTGGAGATTAAAATAAGAATTGAAGAAAAGGTGAAGGAAACTTTCGGATTTGTGTTAGCGTGGATTTCCCGCCAGGGAAAGGTATTATTTACAGTTATTTGAAAAAAGAAAAAAACGCCGTTGCCGGGGATCGAACCCGGGTCGCCCGCGTGACAGGCGGGAATACTCACCACTATACTACAACGACAAAGTTGAAGTTTGGGAAACAAAGCAAATACCCATGAACAAACAAATGCTGCAAAACACTCCTCCAGCTATAGATTTGAAGCTAAATAAAGTTATAAATGTTCTGAATGTAAATTCATAATTTTGGATTTTCCAATATTTTGGTATCAACTCACACAATTGCATTAGATATGCGGCATTTGGCCATACAACATCGAATCATCTGTGTCAACATGATTAAAGCATTTCAGATAAAGAAAAGGAATTTTACATTCCTTTGTTCCTTTGGTAGTATAAAATTCGCAATTTTAGCCAAAAAATCATACATATAAAGTCTTCGGATGTCTCAACTAAGAGCTGATAACGATCCCAGTAATGCTACCCTAACTAGATACATAGTTAGACAGCCACCTGTGGTTGCTACTAACCTAAAATTCCCCACCAATAGGGCCAAGGCCATAATGTCTCCCTTAGCAACAGATTTTGCAGTCACTTACATACATTCTAGCATAGCTGCATGTTAAATGCCTCTTTCACCATAACCCAGTGCACCAATATCTATCTTCTGTAAGTTCTGCAGCTGTGACCTGCATAGAGAAATCTTATGATTGGTCTCATATAACTCGTTACTTCAAAGTATTATTTAGGTTATGGCTGCCATCTTGATGGCTCCTGCTTTCTTGTCACTGAAAGGTGACAAGTTAGGGAATCAGATTTGAATCAGGAAATTCATCGGTTTAATGTTGCCATCCCTTTTTGAAAACCAAGATCGCTTCTAAAGATTTAAGTCCCATTCCTCAGGTTTTGCAAGAAGTGTCAGAACCACAACCTATTACGGTGCTGATGGAAAGTACTTCAATCAAGTAAGTTAAAAAGTATAAAGGTGAGATAAACCAGAAAGCTATAGTTGCTATGCACTTAAAAATCAGATGGTCAATAGCCTCCAGTTCAAGAAAAAATCAATCACACAATTCAATATTAACAGCTGAAAAGTGAGAGTGATACCTTACTTGTCCTCAAGAGACATGATTGTCCAGAAATGCTTTGGCCAGATTACTGAAGCTTACATTTATAGTTTGAGCTGCAGCATACCTCTTAATGACATCAACTGCTTCAGGCTTAAGAATCTCCTCCCCGTTAAGACTTGTTACAAAGATGATAAAGGGCCCCCAGAGCATAATTCACCTGACAATCAATTGCTTCTCAGATGTGTATATATGTAACAGAGTTAAAAGCAAGCAGATTTAATGCATCAAATTCCCGCATTTGCTTAATCCCACTTGCTGTTTTTCCAACTGGACTTGATAAACACTGAATGACAAGAGGGATTCCAACACTCTTGAGTAATAATAGCAGCATTTGCTAGATCTACAAAGGAAAATAAATGAACTCATGATGCAAGGGTCATCATAAACAAAGAAAACCATAATTTCATAACTAAAAGTACAGACTTACCTACACAAGACTTGCAGACACCTCCAACTCCAAATTCCACAAGCTTCTCATTTGGTTCTGTCATGCAATCTAGGAAGAGTTCCAAAACATTGAGCCGTTTAGAAAGTAAGATGTCAATGAGGCAGAAAAGTACATAAAAGACATTATTCAAATTTGAGGACAAATTATTTCACAGAAAATTGGGTTTTGAACCTGGCGCAAGAATGAATTATATGGATCATAAGAAAGTTAGCCAATTTTGCAGCAATCTTCTCCTTTATTTCTGCGGAGACAAGCACCCATTCTGTTAAGGAATTGTGAAACTGAGGATCTAAGAGATGTTAATATAATACCAAGTTGGAATTGCATGTGCTTTCATTCTAAATAAACTTATCAAACAATCATAAAGAAACCAAAAGTATCCGATAATGTTATCACACATTTTAGATAAGCAATTAAATCTGAACACCCCAAGTATGAAACATTATCTGAAAAACCTGTACTAACTCTTACAATAAAGTGAATTAATCTACACAAATACTGTTGACATAGGACCTCTCACTCAAAGATCATTAACAACATAAGCAATGCAGGAAAGAACTTATATTCTAAAAATGCTGGCTTACCTCCATCAGTTGTGTTCTGAAACTGACACACCAGTTCCTAAAGTGAAATGGTAAACAAGTATTAATGAATTGTTCTCCTCTATGCTCTCTAACATGAAAATTTAGACTCAGAAACCTTGGTGTGTAAGAAAACAGATACCCAGATATTAAAATTGAAAAAAAAAAAAGGTATAAAGATTACCTAAAGACATTGCAGCCTTGAAGTTCCAGATTTTCCAGTTCTTTCTTCCTGCCTTTGATCATTGGTAAACATGTGGCCTGTTTATATGAATCTACACACAGTGGATTGAAATTTTAGACAGGAAAAGGTCAAAGTTTGCAATTTTTTTAACCCAAGTTTAACAAGAAAGCATACAAATTGATTTGGAGAAGCCCAGGTCCAAAAGTGGGCAAAAGGTTAACCGTAAAACAATGCTCAAAAATGAAATAGCTTTGCTGGGTTTTGCTTCCTCTGAGATTCAACAAAATTACAAGAATAGAAGAGAGATAGGAAGAAGAAAACGGAAAAAGGTAGTAAAAATGCATAAAACAATTATTTTTATCCGAAATGGGTATTAACTAAACTATAAATTTAATGAAATAGTAAGGTGTTTCACTTCCACTTGTATTGACTCTCTTATTTGAGAAAATACTGAATTTTATGGATTAAAAGAAAATCTTTCCTTTTATCCTTTTAATCATTTTTTCTACAGGAAAATGAAGTATAACCCACCGTTTATATGGGAACAGAGCGGGAGATGAAGTTAATTGCTCTTATAATAAAGCTTATTCATTGGAGAAAAATTATTTAATTACCTGCACAGAACATTTACTGTAAATCTAAACTTTCCGGTAACAGCAAGTGGTCATGTGCCGCCTTCTTCCCTATATTCTAGCCGATCGTAGGCAGTTTCTTTCAAAAAATAAGGCAGACACCGACAGTTCAACAGGCAACCCTCTCTTCCTCCCAAGAACACAAAAAATCACACGAGCAAAACTTTAATAGGTTCAGGATCCCATGACTAACAATAATATATAGAAAGTAAAACTTTGTTATTTAATGCAACCAAGAACAATGTCCATGAACATACAAAGTTTAGTCATGGAAACAGCACAGGAACTGATCTAAACACACTCAGGATTTCAGCACAACCTGAGAATCAAGATGTCCTTACGTCTCTGTAGAGATACAAGATCAGCAATTATTTTCAAAGATACAATACTTTGCACAAAACTAAATAGACTTTCTGATCAAAATCCATGAGCACTGGGATCCTTGACAATTGTTACAGGACAAGTTGCATTAACCATCACATAGTTGCTCACACTTCCAATCAGTACCCTATTTCAATCAAAATCAGAATATGAGAATCAAATAATTATTTACCTATGAATGATTTGAAGTAAAAGAATCGACCATTCAAAAGATAAATCAGTTTCCACGAAGACAATAAGGGTTTACCTTTGGATGGTGCCAAGGCCTCTGCTACCCATGACCAAACAGTCAAGCTTCAAATCTCCAACAGCTTCACATAGTCTGTCCCTGGCATCACCCCAGTAAATCTTTGTGACAATAGTCACCTGTTGAGTTTGTTAGCAAAGTCAGATCAAAGATCAACAAATAATGACAAAAAAAAAGGTAGAAATACACATAGAGATGCCAGGGAAACCTGTTTCTGCCTGGAAGCAGTATCAACCAAGTCCAGAACCTCAGGATCAAGGTCAACCTCATACTTCTGCATCACCTCTTTTTCACGAAACTCAGCCAAAGGAATCAGAGCTACAATCAGATCATCGAATTAATCACTGTCTAATACAAATGATCATAGCATAAAACTTGATCAAATATGAAACCGATTTGTGCAGTGACTTACGTGAGCCAGTGGTAGACCAAAGGAGGTTGCGAGATTCACCACCCTGTTGGGGCTTGACATGGATGAGATAGAGGTTATCACCTTGATCTAGCAGATTGTCAATTGCCCACTTGAGAGCTAATTTGCTTCCCTTGGAGAAGTCCACCGCCACACCAATTTTCCTATCTTTTGTCATCTTTTTCCTTAAGAATTCAAACCCAGAAAGAATAATAAAATCTGTCACAGGAATAAGGTCTTGAAGTCTTAGCCAACAGTTTTGAGGAGACGGGAAAGCTACTGGATGCTTCTCTTTCACTCTAGTTGAAACTGTAGTTTAGCCTCTTTTTCTCTTCCTACTGTTTCTTATTTGTCGAAGGCCAAAGCTTGTGGTCAAGAACTCTTTGATTGCCTTGCCATGTTCTGTCACGCGTGATTGCTGCCAGAATTGAAACAAACTAAGTGATAGTTTTGACCGATTAATTTATAGAGATTAATAATAATAATAATAATGATTATAATTAAAGATTGAAAATTTTATTATAATTATAATTAAAAAAATTTTATAAAAAAATTTATCTTAAATAAATTTTATTAAAATTAATATTTAAATTCAATCAATGATATCATTATAATATTTTCATTTTCATCTCTAAAATATTCATACCAATTTTTATTTAAATAAAAATTAGATCCCATCATATTTGAGTAAAATTAATATATCAAAGTATAATAATATCAGTTGAATTCTCAAACTTTTGCATCAAAGAAACAGAAAACCAATAAATTTTGATATACTTTCATAATTCTTAATCATTTCATCTTTTGTAATCAAGAACAGAAAGAATAATAATATCAGAACAAGTGAAATTGTTCAAGGGATGATTTTTTTTTCAAGCAATATATCATGAAAATAACATGATGTACCATGCATACTTTGAGAGCATTTCAAATTAGGCCTTAATTTTGGCCCAAAACAAGGAAAGTCTCCCAACTCAAGAAAACAGGCCCAACTGAAGGCTATTGGGCTGAATAAAATGGCCTACTAACTTATTACCTTCTTAACTCCAATGCTTAAGGTTTAGGCCGAGAGTTAAATATGACAATCACTTGTTGAAAACTAAAAAAAGCTTCAAGTTTTACAGAGATTAGCATATGCTTGAGAACTAATATATGATCTTTTTGTGTTTTTGGAGATAATTTATGGAAAAGAAATGTGAGGGGAAGTTTTTATAGCATATCTGTATCATCCAAGGACGGATCCAGAATTTTTGGTTAATGGGGGTAAATATTTTAAATTAACTTAAAATTTTTTATTGAAATAAAAATTAATATAAAAAAATTATAAATAAAATCAAGATGTATAACATATTTTCTGCACGTAAAAAAATTTTTTTGCCATAAAAATAATGTTTGTATAGTTAAAATTAATTATATGATTCTTAATAAATATAGTCTAAACACGATTTAGACAAATCAACTTTCAATATGAAATACATATATTAATTTAATAAAATTTTACTTATGAAATTCTTAAAGATAGATATAATATGTGAAAAATAATATAAAAATTAACATATCTAATTTTATTATTCACTTTTAATATATCTAGTTTTATTATTTACTTCAAATAAGTAAATATATTTTATTTCTTATTTATTATAATTGAAAGAATAACAATGTTTCTTTTCTTACATACAATGAAAAGAAAAATGAAGATATAAATCTAAATGATTTTTTGGATTACTTCACATTTTATATATTACTTTTTTTGTGTTAAAAAAGTGGTTAAAAACATTTAAATAGTTCAAGCTTTAATTTTCATTACCCTTATAAGATCATCTCACATTAATCTTAATAAATTATTAAGAAAAATTTAAAATTTAATAATTTCAAACCCTTTAAATGTAATTTACTTTTATTTTACAAAGTTATATATATATATATATATATATTATCGAAATTGTTTAGCACCCAAACAATAAAATATTTTATTGTACGAGCCTTACTTTAGTAAGGGCAAATTTGAAAAAATATTTTTAGTGGGGTAATATTTTAAATTTTTAAAATTTTTGAGTTTTTTTTATTTAGTGGGGGCAATTGACCCCTCTGACTACTGTGTACATCCCTCCCTTGATATCATCAAGATCTGGAAAGCCGAGTTGTTTTCCTAATAACTATAGTTTCTTTTTCTTTCCCATAAATTTTCAATCACCATTCCAGCTAACTTCAAATTTCATTACCAATAACCAAACCTATCATCCAACTAAAATCTAAATCCAATGCACTCCATTCATTCTTACCTAATCCATTAATCAGCTGATTTTGTTGACTAATACTTGAGCCTTTAAAAAAAATAAAGGAAAAAAATAATATTAAAAAATCATTAAAAAATCATATAATTTATTGGTAAAATACTGAAATACCCTCAAATGTTAAAAGAATCTCAACATAAACTAGCACTTTTAACAAAGTCCTGTTACCGCAAACTGATCTTTTAGTCTTTTTATAATGGCTAACTTTTCTGTTTATACTCTTGAATGTCAAGACAGAAGAAAAGTGATCATCAGTCAACCGCATTAACCTTTCTTTTGGTTGTGGAAACAACAATTCCCTTGAACCCCAACTTGTACAACAACTCAAATTGAATTTGCATAAATCCCCTTTCAGCAATCAGCTGACTGGACTGCTCCTCAAAAGAGCGTAATTCCCCAACAAATGGCAGGTGACTTTGTATAGCTGGACAAGTGTACTGTCCAACTTACTTGAGCCCACAAAAAACAAAACACAAGAAAACACACTACCCAAGCTTCCTTGGGCCTGGTTTCCATGTCCTCTACTCAATTTGTCTTTTTCTTAAAAAAAAACCCTGTTCCATAATTCCATTCTTTATAGCATTCATTAAGAAGTCCCACAAGATTCTCTCTCTCTCTCCTTTTTTTTTTTTTCTTTCTGTTCATGCGTGAGAGACCAGGTAATCATTGTATCTTATCTAACCAGTAACATCCATAATAGCAAATCATCAACCCCCTCGACTGATTTCTGTTCCACTTCGCAGTACTTGTAATTTCATTTATGATGGCTGCTGACCTACACAAGTGTGAGCTATTGCTCCCTTCTGATCAGTTTTTCACTCCTCAAGGTCGCCTGGATGGTCTTTCACTGGACAACAGCAGCAGCAACAACATCAACAAAGCCATCAACCAAAAAGCGTCTTACTTATTTGGCTCATCTGATTCCGGGTCCGAGTTGAGTTCACCTATTGGTTCTGAGAAGACTTCAAGCTCAACAGGGAGCAGTGAAGAGGAAGACGATTACAATAGGCAGTTGACTCGCCAGATGGCTCAATACATGCTTCAAGATGAAGACAAACATGAAAAGGTATTTCCTCTTCTTGATCATGTTAACAAAGATTCGATTTTGGCTTCACGGTTTTATTTTACAAAACTTAATCTTTTTATTTTCTTTTGGTTTTTAGGCCTCGGGTTTGTCTGGTTCACTGGAATCAACACACTGGTCACAGCTTCGGTCGAACCTTGATAGTCCTGCTGGCCCATCTAGGGAGCCATCTCCTCCATTGACACCTATGATTGGGAATTTTGAAAAGCTGAAGAAAAATGAAGAAACAGCAAGATATAACCAAGGTGAAAGATTTACAAGTGCATCCACCTCAATCCAAGTATCCAGGAGAAACCCGAAAGCTGGATTTCAATCAAAGCAAGTCCTGATTGATGATCGAATAAGAGCTATTCAAGTAAGTTGGAACATCATAAGTTTTTTTCTAGAATTGTTTACAAATGAAATTGACTGATTTTACTTCCTATAATTTACAGTTTTACAGGCTTAAGCAAGAGCAAGCCATGAAGCAAATGGAACAAAAGCCAAGGGTTAAGAATTATCAGAGCAAAGGGAGAGTCTTTGGTGGGTTTAAAGATGGTCAAAAAGTTTCCCCTAACTCTAATAATCCCTGGTATAATCTCCAGCAGCAGCAGCAACAACAACAACAAAGCAACCAACAAGCTGGTTCTGATATGAGGGCGGTTTTCCTTAATGCATCTGGTTCAAGAAATGGTTCCTGTGGAACCGGTGTGTTCTTGCCTCGTGGAATAGGAGCTTGTTGCGAGTCACGCAAGAAACAAGGTTCAAAAAAGTTCCTTATGATTTTTTTTAAACTTTTGCTTCTTAGAATGACTGAAAGGTTATGTAATTTTGGGGTCGCTTTAGGAGTTAGGCAAATGTTTGGTCTGATTTGTTGGGGGGAAATAAGTGTTCAGTGGACAATCAGTTATCCCATATTCTGATCAGGATTGCATTTTATGATGTTGGGTTTCCGAGTTTTTGATTCTGGAATCTGGTAAATGGTTTTTATTCCCGTGTTCCAGGATTCCTTTTCATCAACTATTATCTTTCTCGATTACTAGTTTCCAAGATTTGGTAAGTGTGAACTGAAATATTCCCTCGTGGTCCCCCACTGGTTGAGTCCATTTGCACGTTGCTTTTAGAAGAAATTTGGGAACCAAAATCCTAATTAAGAACCCTTCCGGTAATTTCACTGTATCTAGATATCCTTCCCAGATATTTACCTTGATTCTATTTTGATCAGGATGTGCCACGGTTCTGATTCCTGCAAGAGTAGTTCAGGCCCTGAAGCTCCACTTCGAGAAAACAGGTGTCCCATCAAGGTTCAGTAATGGTTTCCCTCTTGAACACGGTAGCTAACTGATCAACCAATAATTTTTTTGAAGCTTTTTTCCCATTTATCTTCACCGTCTAGCATATCAATTTATAACTTTTTCTGATTCCATGCAGATGCTTCTGCGAGTGGGAGGAATCGCATGTATTCACAGCAAAACCGCCAGTCCAGGACGGTGCCGGCTATGAACCATCAAGAAATAGGTCTACCTCAAGAATGGACATATTAAAATAAGAACCCTCTCAAGCAACATGGTTGTTTCTCACTTCGAATTCTTCATTTACGCTAAATGAAGGGAACAAAACAAGTTCAAGCCAATGAATAAAGAGGAAGAAAAAAGACAGACAATGGTCAAATATAGGGAATCTATCTACAGAAAATAAGACAGATTAATACTATCAAGGTTAAGAATATGTATTTTTTTTCCTTTTTTCTTCCAATTTTAGGGGTTAAGTTAGATGGGCAAAAATAAAATAATGAAAAACATTGGTACACTTATTGTTCCTTCCTCTGGCTGGCTTGTAAGCTTATTATTGAGGATGTATTTTGTAAAATCCTTGTAATAAAATCAGCTATCAGCAATATGAGCTTCACTAATTCGGTTTCCATTTCCATCTTTATTTTCCACTGTATATATAAAAATCTTTTCATGTCATCATTGTGATGAATAAGTTTTTGACAAATAATGAAAATTGATTAGTGCTTTAAATCCAGATTTTAGTTGAATTGATTTGTATAATCACAAGTGACATTTAATTTAATTAATTTATATATTCACAAATGACATTTAGCAAGTTTGATTTCAAATCTAAGCACGTGATACTTTTTTTTTTTTTTTTAATGTCTATGTACTGCCACTTTCTTTGTTAAGAAAATCAAAGATTGATTGGTATACATTTCCTCGTAAATAATCATGACAGTCAATTTCTAGCAGCAGCAAACTTCATTACGTTAGTTTTACAAGGGATCTCATTGAAACTGAATGGCTGAAGATCAAGTGAACAAATAAGTAAAAAATCAACCTTTTCTTCCTTTTCTTAAATGTTCTATGCAAGTTGTTGTTGCTTCTTCTTTTACACTTTTGAACTTGAACTTAAAGAAGCTCTAGGGGCGGAGGGGGCCCCAACAACTGCCACAGTCCAGAAACCAAATTCGTGCCTTTCACTCAAATACTAGGATGGAGAAGACCCACTTGGTCCAGTTGTAACCTTAAATCAAACACAAATATGACTAGAAAACTAATCCAGTTGGGCTCCGTATTCTATAAGCTTGAAAATTGGCATCTACAACTACAAGAATCAAAATTCACTCCAAACCATCTACAAGAATCAAAAGCTCAACAACATAGTACTGAAACTGGCATTGAAAAACCTTTCAGATGGCTAAAATTAATTACCTTAATAAATACGTTGATGCAGAAGTAATTGTAAAATATAATTGGTTTTCTCATGTCTTGTCGATGCTTGGTGTTACTCACATTAGAAATTTACATGGCAACTGGTGAAACAAAAGGCAAATATTCCCTTGCCTTTGCGGGAAAATCCCGGGGCTAATCAGGAATGAAAAATTATTAATCCTTTCTGTATGAAGAAAATAGGCAGAAGAATTTATTTGATGTTAAAATGCTGAACTAGATTTCATGCTTTTGAAAAGGGTATTCAAGTGATAATCCTTTTGGACACGTCGGTTTTGGATTCTGGTGGGATAAGTTTAAGGCATTACCAAAATTTACAAGACACCAAGCCATGGAACATGACAATTATGCTTCCAAAATGTGCAAATTACCTTTCTTTTATTCCTTTTCTTGAGGAAAAGAAAAGAAAAAAGATGCAGAATCCAATCCTCGTAATCATGTGCAATATTCACCTTTATAAGTCAAATATTACGACAGAAAAAAAATGCCTTTTTTTTTAATAATTTGGTTATCAATTGATGAAAAATATTCCTTTATCAACTTATATAGCAAAAAGGTAAAGATAAAACAAAAGACTACAGGAAATTAGAAACTGAGACAGAAGGATTCAATATATAGATATCATACGTCAACAACTCATTGGAGGAATATCAGATGTTTTTTCATAAGACAACACTTCTGTATTTTTCTTGAAAACCCTACTCCCAAAAAGCAAAAAGCCCAAGGTGTGACCAGCAACCACCACAAGAAACACCCCACCATTAAACGACATGACAGCAAGCATTACCAAATAAGCAAGACCAACCCTCATGGCATGCAAGAACGTTTGCACAAGACCAGCTGAGACATTGCTTGATGCTGGCTTGATCAACCGAGAATGAGAGATCCATTCAACAAGGAAAGCAAGAACAAAGACGAATATCAAGGCTGATGCATACATGCCCGCACGCGTACCGGGCCAGCCTGAGAAGAGGATCTCGGCGTTCTTGCCCCAGAAGAAGGTCATATGCATCATCATCATGTGGTGGTGCATCCCAGAGGTGCCATTGGTTGACAATGGTGGTGGTGCCATGCCTTCCATGCCATGATCATGATTCATTGTAGCTCTGATAAGTACTGTAAAGATTTATTTTGACGGATATATGATAGAAATTTAAACCCAAAAAAATCAAAGCACATAAATCATCTCAAGTGTAGACTAGGGTTTTGGGTCAAAATGAGTGTTGGAATTAGGAAAATGATAAGGATTAAGGACCTTGTTAATATGACCAATATTTAAAGGTTTTTGGATGATTAACTATTAGTACATTATCCTCTGTTGTACTATTAAAGTTTGTACCGCACATTAATTTTAATTTTCTTGGTTCCTATATAGGCAATTGGCATGTTCTACTTAGAATTTTCTTCTCCAAAGATGACCATTGACCCAAATTAAAAAAATAATAAATAAATGGTAAAAAAATCCTTCCTTATATATGCATATATTTTTTTTCTCTACATTATATATGCATATATCAGTTTGACAACACATTCATCACTCATCAGACAAGAAAGGGATCGAGAAGAAAGGCTATATACCTACAGGAACCATTAATTTCTTGCCTGTTTCTCATATAGTTCAAGGCAATATGGCATGTTCCATGCCTTCCCTGGGAGATTTTTCATTTTTTCCATGGGACGGCTGATATATATGGTCAAATTAATATATATTGTCGCCATCTCATCAATTCTCAAAGTTTCTATTTGCAACAAAGCCTCAGATCTAAAATTGATGGCATGCAGCCCTTTGGAGGAAAAAAATGGTTCATATCATCAGTATTTGAATATTTGCCGACAGCAACATTTATATTATGATGGAATAAAGCGACTATATATTATATATTATTTGTTTCTTTTCCTTTTTCATTAAATAATTAAAACCAACATGACAGCATAAAAGAAAAGAAAGAATGTAAAAATTTTCAATATACAGGAAAGGAAAGTGGGTTTAATTGATAGGTTTGCTTGGAGTAACTCATTTCAAAGGGAGAAATTAAGGGTTCGTTTGGTATTATTGTGTATTTTATATTTTATATTTAAAAATTTTTTTGTTTTATTTTTAATTTATTGAATTTGAAAATATGTTTGGATAGAATCTTTTTGTTTTAAAAATGTGAAAGCAAAAACATGTAAGAAAAAGTGGTTAAAATTTTTAGGTTTCATTTGTTATTAATAATATAATAATATTAATATAATAATATTTATTAATATATTAATTTTAATATATTATAATATCATTTATTAATATATTATTTATAAATATAATATTAATTAATATTATATAAATAAATAATATATTATTAATCTAAACACCCTAATTGGTCTTAGTTCAAGCCTATTAGGCTTGGTTCCATAAGGTCCGAGCTTAAATCCATTGAACTTGGTTCTATGGGGACTAATTTGTCAAGCCTAATTGTTTTTTTATTATTGTTAATTTATTTATTTATTTATTGATTTTTGAGTTTTATCTTTTTTTCAAGTGCTAAAAAAAAAGGGAGAATCTTGCTGCGAATGGGGGTTGAATAGAATTATAGTTGGTTTTAATTTCTATGGGATAAATCTAATAATTTTGTGAATTCTTATTAACAGTGGACTTAAAGTTAATTAGGGACTCTTCTAATTTATTCTATAAATACCTGTACTGATCATAGAAAGGAATCATAAAAAAACATAAAGATTAGAGAAGCAAATTACACAACAACAGAAAGACACCACATAAGAAAGATCACATAGAAACACAACAAGCAAAAAGCAAAAAAAAATTTTAGAGTTTTTTACGTAAAAAACTTTTTTTTTTGGAAAATTTTTAGAAAATTTTTAGATTTCGAGAAATTTTTCAGCCCTAATTGAATTTTTTGACTAGCTTTTCAGCACTGGTTGAATTTTTCGACAAGCTTCCTAGAATTTGACCTAAATTTCAGTGTCGGTTTAATTTTTCAACAACCTCCGGTGAACTAACCCAAATTTCGATAATATTTTTCAGAATCAAACGAAAATTCAACCAGAGTTCATCTGGTTCTAAAGTGAGAGAGAGATAAAATAAAGGGAAATGAGAAAGCGGGGAAGGAGGAATTTGAGGAAAAAGAAGGAATTCGGCTTTTTATACGTCACCAAAACGATGTCGTTTTGGCGTTTAAGAAGACCCAGGATCCACGTGTTTTTCATTGGGGCGACTCGACCTGTAGCCCGACCCGTTTTTGACCCGTGTACCAACTGATCTTTGGAGCTGAGCCCAACCACCAAGCCATATCCCTCGAGCCATTTTTTGTGCTTGGAGTTGAGCCGCATCGAATCCTTTGAGCCAAATCGTTTCATTTTTTTGGTTATTTTTTATTTTTATTTGGTTTTATTATGTGTTTATTTATTTTTAGGAGTATTTTTGCATGATTAAAATTGAAAAAAAATAAGCAAAATAAAAAAAATTTTGACAACAAATATTAACTATCCAATGATGAAATGTATAGAAATTTCAAATAATAAATTTTTATAAAATTCATAGGTAAGAAATTTTGTCTAAATTTATCCTAAATGGTGGAATAATTTAGATAAAGTTTTAATAACAATAATTAATATTTATTTTCAAAACAAAAAATAAAAAATATAAAAATTTTGGAATTAAATACAAATTACCCAATAATGAGATTCTTAAAAATTTCAAATGGTAAAATTTATAATAATCTCTAGTTGAAAATTTTTCTTTAAATTTGTCCCAAATAGTAAAATAATTTAGATAAAATTTTAATAAAAGTAATTGTATTCTTTTTCAAATAAAATTTTGATTGAAAATATTTGATAATTATTCAAGGATAAGATTCTTAAAATTTTCAAATGGCAAATTTTTTAGAAAATCTCTAGGTGAGAAATTTCTTTAAATTTGTCCCAAATGATAAAAGAATTTAAATGAGATTTTAATAAAAAAATAATTGTCATATTATTTTCTTTTGAAAATAATAAAAAATAAAATTTTTTTTAAATAAGCCCAAATGGTAGAGAATTTAGAAATTTAAAAGAGAAAATATTTCTAATTTGGCCTAAATGGTAGAATAATTAGATATATTTTCAATAAAAAATAATTAAACTTTTTTTGACAATGGAGCCTCTTCAAGAAAATAAATAAGATTCTTGAATACTCTTGAGGTAAAAAAATATTTTTAAGAATTCTACTAGATTGATGGTGAGTTTTAAGAATTATTTTTAATATTTCAACATAAAAAATTAAGACCATTAGAACCAAAACCCTAGGATAAATTTAAAATAAAATAGTACCATTTTTTAGATGGGCATGTAGAGGTGCTATAACCTTCCCCACATGTAATTGAACTTTCGAATCTTGTTTTGGTTAGTAGACTCAAACATATTCTTTTAGAAACCCTTAGTTAAGCTTAGGAGCTCTTTAAAATGATAGATTTCTTAAGTGGCCAATCACACCTAATTAAAAAAGATTGGTGGCGACTCCATTTATTAAGTATAGCTATAGATTTTTGGATCTATATATTATGACAGTTTGGCAACTCCACTGGGGACGGTCATAGAAAGTTAAGCCATAAACTTTTAAATTTATCCTATCCTTTGGTCTAATGGTTTTAAATTATAATGATTTGTGTTATCTATTTACTAACATTTTTTTCGTCTTTTATTGTTGGGGCATGAAACCTATATGTTCCTTCACACACATTATCACCTACATTTGCATTATATGAGCTCTATACATGGGTTTCATCCTTTTTAAGAGGGAGTAAAGTATCTATGCTCTCATGATATGATAATCTTTGCAATGGCTAGAGAAATACTCTCACTCAAATTAAATCATGTCCATTGGTAGCCTGTGTGGGTGAGAATTGGACTGCCTTACTAGTCTATGATGGACTATGATGTAAGGAATAATTTGAGAACCTTTAGGGGTCAAAGTCACCTAACCCTGCATATAATCAATACCTAAGAGGACCAACCTTAAAATAGACACATTCCTACCTAGTGATAGATGTAACCTAAAGGTAAGACACAAAAAGGAACAATTTGTGACTTGCTAACCATTTTGATTGTTTGATTTTGTGCATTTGCAAGTCATGTATCATTTTCATTGTCATATGTAATATTGTGCATCTGTATCACTTTCATTTCATCCATGAAACGAACCATTTTGTTTGTTTGACCTTATGCATTTGCATTATCATGTCATGCGTTTGTATTAGTTTTATCCATGAAAATCCACATTCCATTTATGCATCAACATATCATGCATAAAGCATAGCATTTCTAATAATACATAATTGTGGTATTCAAGGTTCAAAGATAGCTTCACCAACCAAGAATCCCATCTAATCAACTCACCAAAATAACATAAGAGCTAAAGCTAGACAAATAGAATAAGAAAATTTCAATCGTCTTGAGAGGATAGAGAAAGCTCAAGAAAAGCTAGAATAAGACTTGAATAAGATTTTAGAGGTTTTAAATAAGTTAAACAAGGGAAAAAGGTATAGAAAAAAGTACTAGCCAATAAGATAATCTATCACAAGAGGTAGATGACTCACTGTACCCTCTTAATTTTGAGCCACATCAAGCTCAACCCGTACAAGGTCCACCACCTCAGTAATTTACATACCTTGTAAGGTACATATATTTCAGAATGGTATCAACTTCAAATCTAATGACAGTATCAGAGTTATATAAATCTTGTCTTTATCGAAAAGACAATAGAACCAATACCAATTCCTAATTTAGATGATCAAGAAGAGAAAGAAAAGTTAAAGCCTAAGAAAAAGGAGACTTTAGAAGCCTCAAAAGTTGAACAGAAGATGAACTTGTTAGAGGAAAGGCTACAAGTAGTGGAAGAAGTTGGTTTTTATAGTTCAGTAGATATTGTTGGGCTCTGTTTAGTCTTCAATATGGTTATTCTTTTGAAGTTCAAGGTACCAGAGTTCGAGAAGTATGATGGTACGAAATGTCCAAAGATTTACTTTACTATATACTATCGAAAAATGGTTGTCCATGCTAATAATGAAAAACTCTTGATGCATATTTTTTAAGATAATTTTACGAGCTTTGCTGCTAGGTGCTATATCTAGTTAGACAAGACTTGTATTCACTCATAGAGTGATATGACCTATAACTTCTTTAATCAGTATTGGCATATTATAGACTTAGCCCTCGTCGTCTTTTTTTACAGAATATGGAAAAGAAAGTGACTGAATCATTTAAAGAGTATGTCCAAAAGTGGAAGAACATTACTTTTTAAGTGCGACCTCCTTTAACTGAGAATGAGACTACAGTATTATTTGTCAGTACTTTGAAATCTCTTTATTATGAAAAAATGATAGGAAATGTAACAAAAAATTTCATCGATATGGTGATCTCAAGCGAAATCATTGAAAATACCATTAAAAATGATAAGTTGAAAAGAGAAAAAATCAAGAAGGCACCAGAGAATAAAGAGATTGAAACTCAAGCCGTGAGCTTTGACAGACAGTTCATGAGTTGTCATCAACTCTATCCATAGAGTTACTCCCCATACTATCTTACTGTGAACAACATATTATCCTACCCATATCAGATAATCCCATTTCATTTTACTCATCAACATACAAACTTATTTTCAGCCTTAACATCCAACCGTTCATAAGACCTCAGATTTGTCCTACTAACCCAACAAATTGTTCACAAGAGCTATGAACTACTTGAAAAAAATTCATGTTTGACCTAATTTCCATGACTTATATGGAGTTATACCGAGAGCTCTACAATAACCATTTGATTGCCTTCAGTCATATGAAACTGCTTAAGCCATTTTATCCTAAGTGGTATGATCCTACAGCTCACTGTGACTACCACTATGAAATTACTGATCATTTCACAAATAATTATACTGCTCTAAAGCATAAAGTGCAATGGTTGATCAAGGATGAAATGATAAGTTTTGATCAAAGAAGGGTAACAACACCTAATGTTAGTGGTAATCTATTGCCTAATCACAATGTCAATGCTTTGAGTAAGAATCAAGAACACATTGATCTGAAAAGGCTTGAAGAGCTTTAATGAATTAGAGAGCTAGATGTTAATAAAGATCATTCACCTAATTACACATGGACATAATTTTGGAGAAGGATGTTAAAGCTGACTGAAAGTTATTTGTTATTTTAAGATTTCTTTTAGAGTAATGTTAGGAATTCTTCTATGCAATAGGATTTTATTTATTATCATTTTAATAAAAGGCAAGGATAATGCATTTCATTACATTTTCTCTTTCATTCAACCATTATTCCATGCTTTGTTACCTTTCATAACTTTTCATTCCCATTATCAAATTTTAAATGATGAATGTTTAGACAATGATAATAATAATTTTGAGATTTAATTTTAAAAAATCATTCACATTGATATGAGAAGACTATTTGAGCAAAAGAAGTCAACCACTAGCAAATGTAAAATAGATATATCTCAAAGATGTGTAGTTATTTATAAAGATTCATGAACTTATTTTTTTTCAATAAATGATGTTCAAAAAAAACATTCACATTTGAGATGAAAAATGATCATTTTTTTTTACCATTTGAAAAACCATTCATTGCTACCCTTTTGAACCTATTATGATTTTTTTTAAAAAAAACTCCGACCAAGGATCACCCTCCACACCGAGAGGTAATTTTTTAAAAAGAAAAGAGCCCAAAAATCATAAAAGGTCTCAAAGATAAAAAGCAAAAAAAAAGCAAAACAAAAAAAATAGAGAAAAGAAAAATGAATGCCACACATGATTTATGGTAAAGTAATGAAAGTCTTTTTGTGAGGAATGAGATGAAAAAGAAAAAAGTAGTGAAATAAAGTGGAATAGGGAAAAATGCCAAGTTGTATCAAATAATGAGAAATGATCATTTGGCTTTGAAGCCTTTGAACACATGTTTTGAGCCTATTTTATCCATTTCTTTCATGACCTCTCACCATGGCCTACATTATAATTTTTAAAAGTTCATTTGGATTAAATGTAAATACTCAAATTGAATGATCATATCTTAGACTAAAGCATGCTCATGATGAAATGATAGAATCATGTTTTGTTGCTGTAGAGATTAATGTGAAAGAGATATCAATAACGGGTGAAAGAATAAAAGAAAAGAAAATAAAAAACAAAAACAAAAAATAAAAAATAAAAAAAATGAAAAGGAGAGAAAGGGAAAACTTAAATTGAAAATCCAAAAGGATGATTTAGGTAAAAAAATCTCTAAATTGAAAGTTGAATAGACAATTCATATGGATGGAAGGTCAAAGACATTTAAAGATCTCTTAAAGCTGAGGCAAAGCTCAGTGAACTCAAAATGACTTTGAAGTCATAGCAATGAATTTTTTATAAAATTTTGGATTAATGTTAAGAGTTGTCTTAGTATTTATTGTGTGGACATTGTTGTATCATTCAATACCATCCCTTTTATATGCTTTGAATTCATTCCTTTGTCAATTTATTTTTGCGCCAGACTTATTTCTCATTAACTACCTTTCTCTCAATTCACTTTGTGCTCTCACATCTCTAAAATGGATCGAAAAAACATATGAATGCATTATATTTGTCATGATTTGAAATAATGATGAATGAATGACAATGTGCATAAAAGAGTCTTGCATTTTTTGAAAAAAAATCTAAGATGATAAGAAAAAAATAAAGAGATGGTAAAAACCTAAAAAAGATGATTTGAGAAGGTACATGGTATGACTAAATGATGAATATGGTGATAGATTGACCAATAAAATGAAGAGAAGGTAAATTTGAAAAGATGATAGACCAAGTGATGGATATAGGGATGAATCGATCAACATAATCTATAAGTTGTGATCAAGTGATGAAAATAATATAGCTCAGTGGATAGAATTTATTCTGAAATGGTTAATGCTAAAAAATCTATGAGTGGTGATTAAGTGATGAAAAACGAAATTTATTCTGAAATGGCTAGTGCTAAGAAGCTTATGAGCGATGATCAAGCGATAGAAGATAAAATTTATTTTGAGATGGCTAGTGCTAAGAAGCTCAAAATGGTGGAGTCTTGATAATCATATTACCATAATTATTTAGAATTTCATGACATTATTGACATCCGCATCCCATGCGTTATGATAGCATTGTTGTTCGAATAGTACATTCACATAATTCGATGAATTAAAACTTTGTTTAGACATGCATCAGCCACCAAGCATTTGAATCATGACTGAGAATAGAGCATTATGAGAATCTAGATTGTTGCATTTGCATCATTAATTATGACATTTATTACATATAAAATTTTGACTTTGGTAAAAGTTTGAAAGTCATCTAAAAAAAAAATTTGGGATCTTTGGATGAAGTCTTTTAAGATAAGATTAAGAAGAACTCAAATGAGAACCTTTGATATTCTAGATGTGAAACTTTAACCTTTGAACTCTAATAAAGAGCTTTAAACTTTTGGATGTGAATTTCCAAAATTCGAATGAGAATATTTAAATGTTGGATGCGAGTCTCACAATTTACAAATACAAATCTTGAGATCTTGCAAATTTGAATTCTTATGAAATTAAAATTTTGAGAATCAAATTTCAATGAATTCTTGCAAAGTTAAAAGGTTCTTGCAATTTTGAATATTTGAATTTTGAACTCAAATTATGGATCTTTGAGTTTTAATTACATCAAACATGATCTTGACTCCTCTAAACATGATTGTCAATGAGCCTTTTATTTTTCAAAGTTGTGGTGCCTTTGTTTAGATGAGCATTTTATTTTTCAAAGTTGTGTTGCCTTTGTTTAGAGGAACATTTATTTTCTAAAGTTATGGTGCCTCTGTTTAAAAAAGTATTTTTTTCCAAAGTTGTGGTATCTCTGTTTAGAGGAGCATTTTATTTTTCAAAGTTGTGGTGCCTCTATTTAGAGGATTATTTATTTTTCAAAATTGTGGTGCCTCTGTTTAGAGAAGCTTTTATTTTTCCAAAGCTATGGAGCCTCTGTTTAGAGGAGCATTTATTTTTCAAAGTTGTTATGCCTCTGATTAGAGGAGCTTTTTATTTTTTATTTTTAAAAAGTTGTTATGCCTCTGATTAAATGAGCATTTTATTTTTTCAAAAAGTCATTGAGCCTCTGGTTAGAGAAGCTTTCTATTTTTCAAAGTCGTTAAGCCTCTGTTTAAAAGAACATTTCATTTTTTCAAAGTTATGAGCCTTTGTTTAGGGGAGTTTTGTGTCATTTAGCTAGTTTAAGTGTCTAATTTAAAAAAAAATTAAAAAAATGAAAAAAGATGAATATGTTGAGATGATCATATGCAGGGTGTCTATATTTTTGCATAATTCTTATTACATAGGAAATGCACAAATATGAGCAACTGTAGACTCCCTAATTGGTTTGGGACTAAGCCCATTGGGCTTGGTTTAATAGGGTTCGGGCCTAAGCCCATTGAGCTTGGTTCTAAGGGGTCCAATTTGTCAAGCCCAACTATTTTTTATTATTGTTTATTTATTAGTTTAAATATTTATTTATTTATTGATTTTTGGGTTTTATCTTTTTTTTAGGTGTTTTAAAAAAAGAGGAGAATCTCGCCGTGAATAGAGGCTGAATAGAATCATAGTTGGTTTTAATTTCTGTGGGATAAATCTAATGATTTTGTGAATTCTTATTAACAGTGGACTTAGAGTTAATTACGGACTCTCTTAATTTATTATATAAATGCTCATACTGATCATAGAAAGGAATCACACAAAAACATAAAGATTAGAAAAGCAGATCACACAACAATAGAAAGACACCACATAAGAAAATCACACAGAAACACAGCAAGCAGAAAGCAAAAAAAAAATTTAGAGTTTTTGGGTAAAAAAGTTTTTATTTTGTAAATTTTTTGAAAAATTTTCAGATTTCAATGAATTTTTCTGATGCAGGTTGAATTTTTCGATGAGTTTTTGGCACTGATTGAATTTTTTTGACAAACTTCCCAGAATTCGACCCTGATTCTAGCATCAGTTGAATTTTTCGACGACCTTTCGACAAACCAACCCAGATTTCAGTAATGTTTTCCAAAATTTGATGAAGATTTAACTGAAGTTCATCCAGTTCTAGAGAGAATGAGAGAAAAGAAATGAAAAAGAGAGAGCAAGGAATGAGGAATCTAAGGAAAAAGAAAGAATTTGGCCTTTTATAGCGTCACCAAAATGATGTTGTTTTGGCATTTAATAAGACTTAGGATCCGCGTGTTTTTCATTTGGGCGACCCAACCCGTAATGTGACCTGCTTTTGATCCTCATTTGACCCACGTACCAGTTGATACTTAGAGCCGAACTGAGCCGTTAAGCAATGCCCCTCGAGCCGTTTTTTATGCCTAGAGCCATGCCACGTCGAGTCCTTTGAGTCGAGTTGTTTTATTTTTTTGTATTTTGTATTTATTTTGTATTATGTGTTTATTTATTTTAAGAGTATTTTTGCATGATTAAATTTGAGAAAAAATAAAAAAATAAAATTTCTTTTTGTGAATAAATATTAATTATCCAATGATGGAATTTATAGAAATTTCAAATGTTAAATTTCTATAAAATTCCTATGTGAGAAATTTGGTCTAAATTTATCCCAAATTGTGGAATAATTTAGATAAAATTTTAATAACAATAATTAATATTTATTTTCAAAACAAAAATCTAAAATATAAAAAATATAAAAATTTTGGAATTAAATACAAATTACCCAATGATGAGGTTCTTAAAAATTTTAAATGGTAAAATTTTTAAAAAATCTCTAAATGAGAAATTTTATCTAAATTTGTCCCAAATGATGAAATAATTTAGATAAAATTTCAATAAAAGTAATTGTATTCTTTTTCAAATAAAATTCAGATTAAAAATATTTGATAATTATCCAATGATGAGATTCTTAGAAATTTCAAATAGTAATTTTTTTAAGAAATTTCTTTAAATTTGTCCCAAATAGTGAAAGAATTTAAATAACATTTCAATAAAAATTAATTATTATATTATTTTCTTTCTAAAAATAATAAAAAACAAAAAATTTTCTAAATAAGCCTAAATGGTGAAAAATTTAGAAATTCAAAAGAGAAAATATTTCTAATTTGACCTAAATGATAGAATAATTAGATATATTTTAAAATAAAAAATAATTAAAAAATAATTAAACTTTTTTCAACGACGGAGCATTTTGAAAAATTTAAAAATTATTAGACTCACCATCAGTCTAATTATTAGACTGATGGTGAGTCTTAAGAATTATTTTCAATATTTCAATATAAAAAATTTAAGACCATTAGAACCAAAACCCTAAAATAAATTTAAAATAAAATGATATCATCTTTTAGTTAGTAGACTCGAACTTATTCTTTTAGAGACTCTTAGTCAAGCTTACTAGCTCCTTAAAAGAATATATTTCTTAGGTGATCGATCAAACCTAGTTAAAAAAGATTTGTGTTGACTCCATTTGTTAAGTCTAGCTATAGATTTTCAGATTTATATATTATGGCAATTAATATAATACATTATTTATTTATTAATATAATATTATTTATGTAATAAATATAATAATATTATTAACTTATTATTTATTAATAAAATATTTATATAATAAAATATTATTTTATTAATATATTAATTATAATGTCATTATAGTAGTTTAATTGTAATTTTTGTAAATAGTGCCTGTGTTGTAATAGTGCCAATTGTTTCCAAAAAATTGAAAATATTATTTTTTTATTTTCAATAATTTCCAAAACTTTCCAAAAATTCTGTTTTCAATTTTCAAAAATAGAAAATAAAAATAACCTACCAAACATGTTTTTATTTTCAATTTTCAAAAAAACAGAAAACAAAAAACGAGAACAAAAACAAACAACCCTTGTGGTAGTATTTGATTTTGAAAAATAGAGTTATTTTTTGTTTTTATTTTATTGAAAATTGAAAAATATGAGTACAAATATGTTTGATAATTGAAAATGAAAATATATTTTTTAAAAATAAAAATGAGTTAAAATATGAAAAAAAAATCAATTGTGAAAACAAAGGATGTACATTATCATATTTGAATACTTTTTAATGTCATTAATTAATAAATATATCTATAATATTATATTTATAATTAGAAGCCATTAATAATAGTATCATTAAATATTTCATTTATTTCTTTATTTTTGTTTTTTTATAAATTTTATTTTCCTTAACCAAATACATTTTTTAAAAAATAAAAAATAAAAATTATTTTCTAAAAAATGAAAATAAAAAAAAAAACATTTTCTTAAACCAAACAAATCCTAAAGTTTCATAATTCATATAGCTTTTCTATTAAAGTCGTTCTTTAAGGGTAGTCAAAATAATATTTATAGTAACAATGTTTTAATATTAAATACAATAATTTAGTAGTTATTTTCAGTTCATACGTGACTGTATTATTCAATACTGTAATTTTAATGAATTTCTTGAAACATTTTTAGCAAAATCTTTCATATATAGAGAGAGAGAGGCATAAATTACATGTGCTTATAGGAAAAGTAATTAAAACGAGAGTATAGTTACATGAAAGTTATCAGAGTTTCATGACTTGTAAATTATCATTTGTTTCAAGAATTATTTGATTTTAAAAATTTAAGCATTTAAATACTTAATTCAAGGTAAATAAATTTTTTTTATTCAAAGAGTTTAACTAAATCCCTAATTAAAAATTGATGAGTTTAAGTTATTATATGGGAGTATGAAAAAAAAATACTAGTTTTTATTCATTAACATGCCATGCCATTTGCATGCAATCTCATTGGAAGCATGAATAAAGTAGAAGTTCATTTTGCATCTTCTGTTGAAATTTAAATATTAAAAGTAGATAGGGGTTATTATAATTTGAACTTTAATTCACTTAATCAAGCATTTTGATATCTTGTTAAGAAACACCCAAAAAGTTTTTTTTTTTCCCAGTAACAACCTTTAAAGTCAATAATCAACCCTCACATTCATGGATTTAAATTGTAATACCCACAAAATTACCCTATAGTTTTAATTTATTATATGATTATGTCTTAAAAAAAAACTTATTTCTTAAAATTTTATTTTTCAACCCATGTTTTACTATAATTAAAAACTTGACCCAATAAAATTTTTATTTACAAAAAAAGTATTTTATTAACATGCTTTTTTAATATATCACTACAAGAAAATGAAAGATTAATGACAGTTTTGTAACGGCGTTTCACTTACAAACGTCGTTAGCTTCCGTATTTTTATAAAACTTAACGCATTTATTATCAAAATGCCACTAAATATTCAAATAATGGTGTTGTTACTTATAAACGTCATCCAAAACTTGATATTAACAGTGTTTCTCGACTAAAACGCCTTAAATAATCTTGTCTTAAAAATTTGAGTGAATACTAAAGGCATTTTTAGCAAAAAATAACTTAAATAATCCCGTTAAAAAAATTTATAGGGATTTACTAAAGATATTTTTGACAGACAATGCCTTCAATAATCTCCTCATAAAAAAATATATGTGATTATTGAAGGCGTTTACTATAAGAAACACCTTTAATAATTTCACCAAAAAATTTCACAGGCTTATTTAAGGCATTTTTAGTAAAAAATGCCTTCAATAAATATCATATCAAAATTTTAGGATCATAGAATGTTAACCATAAGGTGGTAGGTTCAATCCCTCCCTTTAGCCTTTTTTGAGCTTTTGCAAAAATTATTTGTAATTGATTATTCTAGGTGTTTTCTTGACAAAAACGTCTTCACCAATTGTTTTAAAATTTTTTTTAGAGAATACTGAAGGCGTTTTTCATAGAGAAACGCCCTTAATAATCTATAGAAAAATATGGAACCAATTCTTGATTATGTTTTTGACCGAACTTGCCTTCTACAATCTAATCAATAAATTTTTAGCTAGAATTATTAAAGGCAATTTTTATCAAAAATACCTTCAATAATCCATAGACAAAAGTTGAAAGAGATTCTTAAAGGCGTTTTTAGCTCAAAATGCCTTTAATATTTTAAACGATAAATTTGAATCAAGGCATTACTGGTAGGAAAATACCCTTAATAATCCATTCAATTATTTTTTAGTTGGTATTATTAAAGGTAATTTTTTTTAAAACACCTTCAATAATCCATAGAAAAAATTTGAAATGGATTCTTGAAGCCTTTTTTTGCCCAAAACCCCTTTAATATTCCACACAATAAAATTTTAGGTAAGATAATTGAAAGGGTTTTGATAAAAAAAAATACATTCAATAACATTTTATTGTAGATTATTCAAGGCATTTTCTTGTTAAATATGCCCTTAATAATTCATAGGAAAAATATAGAACAGATTCTTGAAGGCATTTTTTGGTGAAAGCGCGCTTTTAATAATCTAATAAATAAAATTTTAACAGAAATTATTGAAGGCAGTTTTTTTCAAAAATGCCTTCAATAATCCATACACAATATTTGATATGATTCTTGAAGGCATTTTTTTTTCTCAAAACGCCTTTAATATTCCACACAATATATTTTTAGGTGGGATTATTGAAGGCAGTTTTGGTTAAAAACGCCTTCAATAACATTTTGTTATAGATAATTTAAGGTGTTTTCTTGCTAAAAATAACTTCGTTAGTCTCATAAAAAAACATATTTGATATTGTACATGTCAAGTCAATTGTAGGTTTATGCTCAGAAAACATTTGAAGTCAGTTGTATAATTATGTCCAGAAAACATTTGGTTTATATATGTGATACTATGAATTACATTTTGGAATTTACATAATGAACATTGTTGTATTTCAATAAATTGACCACACATCCAAAATTAAAACTGATAACATTATCATATTAATATACTTTTTTGAAATAATTGTACTTAATAATCTATTAAGTACACATAGTATATTCATATTAAGTATACCAATAATATTAAACCAATACCCCAATGTACAAACTTAAAGTTTCCATTCAACACGGCATGTTAAAAACATTATAACAATTTGTTTCTCATATATTTACATTCAACCAACAATGTCTAACCTCAAGGTTTATCAACATTGATAAATGATAACACATACTCACACTATTTTTTACGGACTTCATCCAATTCCTCTTCCATGAAGCTTTTTTTACTCTCCCACTAAAAAAAATATCAGAAGTAAATGTTAATAAATAAAACATAATGTACCTTTTTATTTTTTTGAAGATATAATGAGTTTATGAAATTTATACTAACCTTAAATGGTGTGGTCATAAAATCATCTAACACTATCTCTTGCATAAAACAAATACATAATATCCACATTCAATATTATCGAGTTAACGAGGTACTTGAAAATTAAATTGAGTGAGGTTTAGGAAACATTTGTCTACACAAACTCAGCATAAAAGAATAAATGTCACATTTACTAGTAATGACACCTATTTTGGTTTTTTTGTCTTCTTATCGAATGTAGATATTACCTTAAATTGAAAAGAAAAAAATTACTTAATACATAAATAAATTTACTTATGAAGAAACAGAATATATATAATATAATAAAGTGTAATACATTTTTATAAAAGTTTGAATATCGGGGTTAGGCATCGCCATTAGATTAACTGAATTAAGTAAGTATGACGTTAAGCATTTGGTGTCAATCACAATAAGCACCCAATGATGACTGTAAAATAATAACAATAATATACTCAAATTATGCATCAAATCAGATTTGGGTAAGGTTGAAATAATTATGGTTGGAATATAACTTATTGCGCATTATACGGGAGTAAATAATAATCAGTTGATTTTTTCATGTATTCGATCACATGATTAGCACGATAAGCGATTATGTCACTTTACTCATTAATGAAGTTGGGGTCAACAAATCTAAATTTATTGGTCAACTGTCTCCTTTTGAACTCTCTATATAGGAAGCTGGATGATAACAATCAACACTGCTAGTTATTATTACACCCTAATATAGATTACTACATATTGAATGTGCATATTTGTATTTATAAGCTAACCTTATATAAGCAACAATATCAACAGCTAATAATTCATCTAGTTCATAAAATTCTTTGACCTCCTCCACACCAATGAAAGAAAATGATGGTTTATCAAATAACTCTCCCTCAGACTCAATGGATATGAAGTTTCCTTTGAATATTTGGATAACTCATCCATAGTAGCCTGAGCAAGGGTCATACTGTAAGTTCCAACATCATGTTACAATATTTAATGAAATATAAGTATTAAAACCAAATCAATAAATATAATAAACAAATTAATATTAAAATTATAAACACAATCATACTTCTTGAGTGGTAGCGAAGGATGGGTTCGCTCCTTTACTTGCAACGAAAGCTTCTCTTACGTGGACAATGTTATCAGACTAGCCTACTGACATGTTATGCTGCATTATTGCCAACATAGACTCCAAAACAGTGAGTCTTTGTTGTTACTCATTGAGGCGTTACTTCTGGTCATCAATTTATTACTATTGTTGCTTAATGATTGCTTCATATTATGCATTTCTCAATCACAAGATTTTGTGTTGATTACTAAAAAAATTTAATGGTAAGACAAATTTACCAACCTCACGAACCCGACCAGGCCTTTCTTTAGTGCCTAATGCTAAAGATAAAGGATCTTTTCCATACTTGGTTGTCAATGCACTAATTTGACTTTGGCAACATAATCATCCCAAAAGATAATAATAAGATGGACTGTAACCACAAATCTATATAAGCTAGTATACAGTCATGCATACAACCTTAATGCCAATCATACATTATATTAAAAAAAATAGTTACACATACAATCTTTTTTGCCATTTTTTTTCATTACTTCATCTGTAAAGGATCCATCCTTTCAAGATGTCTTTATTTTCATATATCTTATCTGAAAACTTTGGTGCCAGAGCTCACTGATTTTATTAAATTACCATAATAAAAGAATCAAAATGTATGAAATGAATGTTCATAGATATTCATTAATGAGTATAAAACAAGTGTGCGAATACATACAAGCTTATACTTTACATTTGCATATCCTTTTCTCGCTATTCCAATAGTGATATTGTTGTTTGGCCTCGAATGTTTCGTTGGTTTTCTTTGATTTTTTACAAAAGAAAGAAATTATGTCAATCACATATAAAGATCAAAGGCTATATTGCATAAAGACTTATAAACAATATTTTTGAAAATGGGTTTGCGTACTAAAAAATCTTCTGAAAGTCGATATCGAACAAAATTTGTCCGATCTTTAACACTTATCGCATTTGTATATATCACAAGTGGAACAGTCAATACATCATCTTGATTAGCGAACAATAAAATATATTACGTTGTCAATCTGTTTTTGAAGTTTCTAAATGCTTTCCCAACAGATTCAGCACAATCTTTTTACAGTCAACTAGGATGTCGAATTGTTCCTAAATTATTTAACACAATTAGTAAGAATACATTGAATTTTAATTAAATGATCATTTAACAAATTTTACGAAATAGTTGAATAAACATACCATAATCGACTGTCATATATCATCATTTAGATCATTAAGGACTCATCACCAATCGATGTACATAATTGAAATCCTACGATGGATGATGGCTCTAGTATAGTAGCCATCTTGGTAGCTCTTTTAGACACAGACTGCCTATTTTGATTGAAGTCAACATGAATTTTCGTGTCACTCACTTTAATTTATTTATTTATACCCATTTTCTTTCTTTTATAACCTACACATGTGTTTTTTGTATGTTTAATAGAAGGAGAATGATGTTGTTCGGAGTTCATAATACCTGCGATTTTGATCATAATTATACAAATTACACAAAATGACAGTCTAAATTTAACATTATATGTAATTAAATGTAACCAATACCATATTACGTACAGAAACACCATTCAGCAAACCAATCAGCAATGTACTTAGACACACCTTTCAGCAACCACTCAGAAACACCATTCAACAAATCATTCAGTATATGATTTAACATACTAATATTATACAATACCATTCAACAAAACAATATCACACAACAAAACAATATCACACAACAATCAGTAAATCATATTATTAATAGAAAACTACATAAAACAGCATGCATGCAATGATAGGTGCTTAGACGACTATGTTTACAATGAAATTAATAAAAATATATATCTATATGTAAATAGTAAGCAACTAAAAAAAATAACTCTATCGAATAATATAAATAATACAGTAAATAAAAATTATAAAGACATACTGGTAAACAAAGAGGTATACTCCATTGATTTGTTAAAGGTCGATGACGACGATAGGGATAAAAAAACTAAAAGTCTGATAGAAATATGTTTGTGGGTTTGGTTTGGTTGATTATTGTAGCTTTTAATCATTCTGTATACTAGCAGTTTATGATTTCAATGTCCAAAACAGGGAATAAATATAAAATTTATTATTAAATGTGTTTTTTACTAAAAGACACATTTAGTAATCTAAAAAATAATTTTCAAAGGAAATTACTGAAGGCATTTTTCTTCAAAAAATGCCTTTGATTTATTGAAGGCGTTTTCAATAGAAAACCACATTCAATAATTATGTACGTAAATTAAAAAGAATTAGTGAAGGTATTTTTCTAGAATAAATACCTTCACTAACTGTTTTAAAATTTGAGTAGTGAAATATTGAAGCGTTTTTCACTAGAATACGCTTTTAATAATCTCAAAAATTTTAAAAAAATATTATTAAAGGCATTTATTCTAAAAAAATGGGCCTTCAATAATTATGTACGTAAATTAGAAGGAATTCGTGAATGTATTTTTCTAGAATAAATGCCTTCACTAACTATCTTAAAATTTGAGTTGTAAAAAATTGAAGGCATTTTTTACTGAAAGACACTTTTAATAATCTCAAAAATTTTAAGAGAAAATTATTGAAGGTGTTTATTCTTAAAAAATACCTTCAATAATTATGTACATAAATTAGAAAAAATTAGTGAAGGCATTTTTCTAGAATAAACACCTTCACTAAACGTCTTAAAATTTAAGTGGTGAAAAATTGAAAGCATTTTTCACTGAAAGATGCCTTTAATAACCTCAAAAATTTTAGGAGAAAATTATTGAAGGCGTTTGTTCTCATAAAATGCCTTCAATAATTATGTACGTAAATTATGAAGAATTAGTGAAAGTGTTTTTCTAAAATAAATGCCTTCACAAAACATCTTAAAATTTGAGTTGTGAAAAATTAAAGGCATTTTTCATTGGAATACGCCTTTAATAATTCTAAAAATTTTAAGAAGAAATTATTGATGGCATTTGTTCTTAAAAAACGCCTTCAATAATTATGTACGTAAATTAGAAGAAATTAATGAAGGTGTTTTTCTAGAATAAATGCCTTTACTAAATGTCTTAGTGAGTTATAAAAAATTGAAAGTGTTTTTCATTGGAAGACGCTTTTAATAATCTCAAAAATTTTAGGAGAAAATTATTGAAGGCATTTGTTCTCATAAAACGCTTTCAATAATTAAGTACATAAATTATGAGAAATTAGTGAATGTGTTTTTCTAGAATAAACGCCTTCATTAAACATCTTAAAATTTGAGTTGTGAACAATTGAAGGCGTTTTTCAGTATTGAAGGCGTTTTTCACTGAAAAACACCTTTAATAATCTCAAAAAAATTTTTAAAAAAATTATGTATATAAATTAGAAAGAATTAGTGAATATGTTTTTCTAGAATAAACGCCTTCACTAAATGTCTTAAAATTTGAGTTGTGAAAAATTGAAGGCAGTTTTCACTGAAAAATGCCTTTAATAATCTCAAAAATTAAAAAAAATTATTGAAGGCGTTTATTCTCATAAAATGCCTTTAATAATTATGTATGTAAATTAAGAAAAATTAGTGAAGGTATTTTTTTAGAATAAACGCCTTTACTAACCATCTTAAAATTTGATTTGTGAAAATTGAAGGCATTTTTCATTGAAAGACACCTTTAATAATCTTAAAAATTTTAAGAAAAAATTATTGAAAGCATTTGTTCTCATAAAACGCCTTCAAAAATTATGTACGTAAATTATGAGAAATTAATAAAGGTATTTTTCTAGAATAAACGCCTTTGCTAAACGTCTTAAAATTTGAGTTGTGGAATATTGAATGCGTTTTTCACTAGAAGACGTCTTTAATATCCAAAAAAAATTTTAAACAAATTATTAAAGGTGTTTGTTCTAAAAAAACGCCTTCAATAATTATATACGTAAATTAGAAGGAATTAGTAAAGGCATTTTTCTAGAATAAACGCCTTCACTAATCGTTTAAAATTTGAGTTGTAAAAAATTAAAGGCGTTTTTTACTAAAAGATGCCTTTAATAATCCAAAAAATTTTAAGAAAAAATTATTGAATGCGTTTTGTACCGAAAACATCTTTAATAATCCCAAAAAATTTTTACAAAAAAATTATTAAAGGTGTTTTTAGTATAAAATTATCTTTATTGATATTTGTGAAAAATAAAGAAAGAATTATTGAAGGCATATTATGCAAAAAAACGCCTTCAATAAATATACCATAAAAATTAAATGAAATTTTTGAAGGTATTTTTGGGGCATAAACATCTTTAATAATCTCAAATAATTCTACTACAACTCTGTTGATGGTGCCTATAATATATTCAAAAAATATACATGAGAAAAATTATTAAAGACGTTTTTCTTAGTAAACACCTTCAATAATTCGATCTAATAAAATTATCCCAAACTTAGTGCACCCAATCACCAACTTGAAGTTTTATCTTTATTATTTTACTATTTTTCTTACCAGACCAACTACAATTTACTTTTCTTTTCTTTCAATTTTTACTATTCGAGCATTGTCTTTTAGAACCCTATTTCGACATTCATTAGTTATTTACTGATATTTTTACTTAATTCGACTATTCCTTTAGCTTATGCAATTGGTGATTTTCTTTTTGGTTTAAAAAATTTTCTCCAAAACCCATATCCCTCAAATACCCATTTGTAACCTATCATCCACTTCCATTTCCCTTCATTTTCTTCCTTTTTTTGGGTTTCTTTTATGCCTATTTTACCTTATTTCAACCATAGCTACAAAAACTCTTGGGTACTGTCTATGTTAGCAGTAGATTTTAACATTCATAATATCAGGTACCTGATAAAATACTTCACAACAAGGAGTTTTCATTTTCTGTTAGCATTGGTCATGTTATTATCTTTTGTTTAAACCATAGTAAACTTAAGTATTTGACATGTTTATTTTTATATAAATTATTTATATACATTTAGTCTGATAATGTAGTAAGTACTAAATGGATAAAAGTTAGATGCAAAAGTCAACATTAAGTTAAGAATACATAGATAAAGTGAAAATTTTTCTTAATTTTGTATTTGAGAATACAAGTAAAGATAATATAATATTATGTTCATGTGTGAAGTATGCTAATATAGATTGGTAAATGTGTCAAGTTATTTTTGAACATTTAATTTTATTGGATTTCTCTCGAGATATGTTAATTGGTATTTTCATGGAGAGTCTGTGCCGTCAAGGTCTTTCATTAGAGTTTCTTTAACTTTAAGGGCTCCCCAACATCAACATGATCCTTTTATTGCAGGTGACATTGAAGGCATGTTATAAGATGCTTTTAACATTCATAATCAGCGTTTTCGTAATCTTTCTCCCCAAAATGATAGATTTAATCAGTCTAATGTTGAAATGAATGAATTTGGTAAACTTGGAATAAGTGTAGGTGACCAACAACCTAGAGCAGAACCATCAAAGTTTTATATATTGCTTGAGGATATGAATGAAGAACTTTATGAGAGCTCAAAACATTTAAGGTTTTCTTTCTGCGTTTATTTTTTTCACTTGAAATGCTTATATGAATGTACGAGAAACTCTCTGACTTTATTATTTGAGTTTATAAAAGAAATATTTCTTTCTACAAAAATTCTTAAATCTTGTAAGGAATAAAAAAAAATGATTAAGGATTTATGTCTCGAATATGAGAAACTTCATAGTTATCTCAATGATTGCATGTTGTATTGAGATGATAAAAAAAATCAAAAATCTTATCATGTATGTGGTATTTCACATTGGGTGGATAAAAACCTCGATGAAAGGTTGAATGAGGATGGTGATGAGGTTAATGTAAAAAAAAACCTGTTAAGGTTTTACGTTATTTTTTATTAATACCAAGATTTCAACGACTCTTAATGTCTTCTAAAACTACAAATTCAATAAGGTGGTATCATGAGAAGTAGATAGCTGATGGATCATTGAAGCATCCTATAGATTCTTTAGCATGAAAATAATTTCATTCTAGGTTTCCAAACTTTGTATCTGATCCTTGAAATGTTATGCTTGGACTAGCATCTTATGGATTTAACCCGTTCAAAATGATAAGTATTTCTTATAGTACTTGGCTAGTTGTATTGATTCTTTATAATTTACCACCATGAATTGCTATGAAGCAATAATTATTTATATTGTCTATGATAATTTTCAGGAAAAAAAGTTCGAGTAATGATATAGACAACTACTTATAACTTTTTATTAAAGAGTTAAAGCAATTGTGGAAAAAAGTTGAAACCTATGATGCGTCAAAAAAAAAAAACTTCAATATGCATGCTGCTTTATTATGGACTATCATGATTTTTTTACTTATGCAAATTTATCTGATTGTAGTACAAAAGGTCATTATGGTGTCCATGTTGTACTACACAAACATACTTAAAGTGGTTACCTAATGGTAGAAGTTCTATTATATGGGACATCATCAATGGTTAGATGATAATCATTGATTTAGATTTCAAAAATATCATTTTGATGGATTGAAGAGTTGAGGATATCACTTTTACCCATTAATAGGTCTAATATCTTGTCAAAGTTAAAATATATCAATTTCGCTTATAAGAAAATGATTCAATCAAAAAAAAGAGTGAAGGACATCTTTAGAGATGTCTGGCCTCATATTATGTAAATTGGTGATACTGATATTAGTGATCTTGATGTTCAAAGTGATGAAGATAATGATGATGAAGAAGATGAGCCTAATGAGTCTGAGTTATAAAAAAAAGAAATATCTTGTTTTAGTTGCCTTATTGTGAATATAATTTATTACGTCATAACCTTAATTTGATGCACATAAAGAAAATGTTTGTGAAAATTTTGTGGGAATAATTCTTAATGCGAATAAAAAATCAAAGAATGACTTAAAGAGTTGGCTTGACCTAGCTGATATAAGGATTCACTTTGATCTCCATCCAAAGTTACTTCCTAACGACAAATACGGATTGCCTGATGCTTGTTTTGGGAATTCTAAATCTGAAAAAGATGTGTTTTGTAAGGTTTTGAAAAATGTCAAAGTTTCGGATAGCTATGCGTCAAATATATCGAGATGTGTGAATTTGAAAGAGCGAAAACTTTCTTCATTGAAGTCACATAATTATCACATTTTGATGCAAGACTTACTTTTAATTACTTTACGTTCATCAATATCAAAGTAAGTCACTTCTGTGATAATTGAATTGAGTAACATATTTAAATCTCTATGTGAAAAATGTATGAATGTGGAAATAGCTTGACAAACTTTAAGATCAAGTCGCGATTACTTTATGCCATTTAGAGAAGATTTTTCCTTCAAACTTATTCACTATTATGATGCATTTGGTTATCCACCTTTCATATGAAGTAAAAATTGGTGGGCCGAATTATTATTGATGGATGTATCCTATCGAAAAGTATTATTGTTTAATAGATTGATTAGGTTTTTATTGATGATCATGTCACTCTAGTTAAAAAGATATATGACTAATGTTTTATGCGATAGGTTTTTAATGAGGTTAAAGTCTTATTGTCGTAACAAACACTATTTGGAAGGTTCTATTGCTGAAGGATATTTACAGAACAGTGTATGACATTTTTTTCTCATTATTTGGAAGATGTTGAAATAAAATTTAATAGACCATCGTGAAATGTTGGTATGCAACAATATGACTCTGCCTACAGTTATCTTTTTCAAAGTTTTGGACAACCAATAGGCGAAGCTAAATCTTAGGCACAAACACATCGATATGTTCTTTTTCATTATGACTCTATTAAATCATTTCACACGTAAGTTTTTTAAGAAGAAAATTATTCATTACATTAAGCATAATTTATTGAAATTTTTTGTTGTTAATGCTTTATCATAATATTTTGTAGTGAGTATAGAAATAATTTGAGAACTCCTACACATTATCGATGATCAAACCCTCAAGAGCTTGATAAGTTGTTTGTCGAAAACTTTCATAAATGGTTAGGGGCAACTATAAGTAATGCTATATTTCCTTTATGAGAAATCTACATAGAATGCTTACGGTATAATTAACATTAATAATAATATATAGTTATTCTACTTTTATAGGTTTGGAGTGGAAGGCTTGTTAGTGAAGAGGTAAAATGTCTTTCACAAGGTCTGAACAAGATTGTGAAATGATACAAAGGTTTCATTATTAATGGATTTAGATTTCACACTAAATTTCATGAAAGATTTAACAGTACACAAAATTCAAGAGCTGTTGTTACTTTATCAACTACTAGCTATGTTAGTGCTAAAGACATAAACCTTTTAGAGGGAAATGTTGGCTATTATAGCATGATTAATGACATCATTGAGTTAGATTATTATGGCAAGTGGAAAGTTATCTTATTTCAGTGTGATTGGGCTGATGTGAATAGTATGATGGGTATTAAGAAAGATCAGTATGGATTTACACTTATAAATTTTTCTCGATTAATTTACACTGGACAACAACTCATCGATGAACCTTATGTTTTTAATCTCAAGTCAAACAAGTTTTTATTCTAAAGATCTCAAAGAATTAGGTTGGTTTGTTGTTCTTCAAAACACTCTTAGAGATTTATTTGATATAGGGTTAGATATAAGAGATGATGTTGAATATGAAACTGAATGTTATCTTTTGTTGAACAAAACTTGGATGAAAATATCTCTAGTACCACCCTCAGTGGGTCCACAAAAATATTAATGAAAACATTTATGAACCATGATGGATCATCTATATTTTGTAATTCAAATGTTTAAGACATAATATAGTAAATGATTGTATGTAATTAATATCGCATTCACTATTATATATTTATTGTATTGTAAATCATACATTATCTTTTGATATACATAAATCGATGTGTTCTTTTTGTATCGTAGGTTATGATTTCTTAACTTCTCAATGTCTTTATATATGTTCTAAACTAATATCTTTTATATATTCATTTTATGATGTAGATAAGCTACAATGTAGATGAGTAGATTGAAAGGAATACATATCAAATATATTAGTTCAGAACTGTCTGCGACACCTGTGGATATTGATGATGGACTGAATCCTTTAGAGGGAAATGAACGTACTGTCAAATCTAACTTAGTCACTTCTAACCCTTTAACTGATATTGGATTTGATAATACGGAAGGTCTAGGTTTAGATCGTCAATTGATTATGCTTTAAATTTGAATGTAGGTATCATATACCCCATATTTACAAATCAATTATAATGATAAAAGTATTGCCATTTTACAAATTTATTTTTTAATTTTTACAGTTGATAACAATGGTCAACAGAGGACCAAAGGTAGAACAACTTTGAAGGAATTGTCTGCACTACCTCTGAACGAGTATATTGTAGTATCTGCAAACTCTTATAGGTAACCAATTGGTGAAGAGGCTCAACTATTGGCTGGATTTCTAGGCATGCTCGCCCATAATAAAATGAAATTGCCTATTCATTATGAAACATGGCATAAAGTTCCAGCAGAAGTAAAGGTCGATGCTTTAAACTTTATTGAGGTATTAGTATAATTAATTACATATAAAAAAATTAATTATTTTAAATTTGGTTTATTGATTAAAACTTTTTTTGTATTATTACAGTTAAGATTTGTACTTAAAATACCAACTTCATTTGTGTTTAAGTCATTGGAAAAGAAATGGAAAAAAATATAAACGTAATTTGAAGAATAAGTATTTTGATAGAAATACAACTGTAAATACAACAATGAAAATCTACCCCGTATATAATTAGGTGACAATATGAACAATTAGTTATATTTTGGTTCTTAAGAAAAAGAGAGGTACTAATTTATAACTTTATATAGTAGAATGAAATAATGAAAGTGTTTTATGCTTTAAGTTGGTAATATTTGTATTTCTACAATATACCCAATTATTTTTTATGACAGGAAAGAGAACATATTAGGATTGGTAGCAGAAAGCAACATAAATATTACCACACAAGTGGATCAAAAAGTTTTATAAGAAAGCAAAAAGAAATAGTAAGTTTATGTTTTTAAACTTATTTTAATGAATGAACTCTTTGTGCCGTTAAAAGGTAAATATGCAAATTAACAATTATTGTATTGTTTTAATAGTTTTGATAGTTTCAATACATGATATTAAACTTATCAAAAGTTTTGAACTTAGTTAAGACAGATGATATGTATGAAAAAGTTATTGTTTACATCTATTTAGGTAAAATTACAATTTTTTTGTTATTGTTCTATTTAAACAGTTCAGATAGCTTCAATACTTGATATTAAACTTGTTCGATTGATTGAACTTGGTTTCTACTGTTGATATGGGTGAAAAAGTTACGTTTATGTCTATTTGGGACTATTTTTGCCTTTAAAAGGTAAAAATACAAATTAAACTTTTGGATAGCTTTCAACAGTTTGAATGACTTCAATCCATGATATTAAACTTGTCTAAATAATTGAATTTTGTTGCCATGATCAATATATGTGAAAGGTCAAAATGCTTTTATTGTTTGCATCTGTTTAAGACTATTGTATTGTAAAGGGGCCAAAATATAAATACATGATATTAAAATTATTTGAAAATTTTAAACTTGATTGACAGGCATGATATGTATGAATAAGTTGCGGTTGATATGTATCCTATCAAATAACATATGTTTTTATATAGGAGATTGAAATGGATGGTCAAATTGGACGTGTGAAACTTTTTCGCTTAACACATACAAAAAAAGATGAATCTTACATGAATATCAAAACACAAGAAATTATAGTAATTTGTAATATCTATCTTAACAAAAAGTAAATATTTACTCTTTTTAATATATTATTAATTAATCATTAAACTTGATAGTTGTATATGACTAATTTATATGAAAAAGTGAAAGAGAAAATGGTTACTGAGAATGAATTAGTATCTGATGGTTCTCTCAATATGCAAGAATTGAAAAATTGGATATTCATAAAAGTTGCTAGAAAAGAAAGGCATGGGTAGGTTTGAGGCCTTGGATTAGGTCCAATACCATCTACCTACTATGGACGTAACTCTCAGCAATTTACATTCTCAACAAGTTAGTCTTTGTGAGATATTTTGATATTGAGAGAGGAGTTACAAATTATGCAGCAACGTTTTCAGCAAATGAAAGCAAAAAGAAAACATAAAGTGCCAAAATTAAGGAAAAATGTGCTAGAATAGAGTAAAAGCGTGCAAAATTGTAGCAGTTGCATGATCGATTCAATCATCTTATGAATTTTATGCAACAATAATTTTTAAAAACTGATCTCGGTGGTCCTCCAACTCAAGTATTATATTTAGTAAATATTTATATTTTTTAATATAAAAAAAGCTTACAATGAAGTGTTAAAGTTGTATACTATTATTCAGTCGATTCTTAAGCACGCTAATGACCAATGTTGAAAAATTCATTCATCAATTGGCAGCCTTTAAAATGTATACAGTCATCAATTTCATACATTTTAATTTTTATTTTGTTAATGTATTAAATTTTTTTTTTGTTATTATACTAATTATTACATTTTGTGTTAATTAGATGCATATTTGAATGTGAATTAAGTTTATATTAATTTCAGTATATGAATTTAAGCTTATTTATGAAAATAATAAATATTAACAAAAATTTTTTATTTAAAAAAATACATTTCTTAATTTCATGGTGTTTGTGTTCAAGAATGTCGCTAAATGAATAATTTAGTGGCATTTATACCATAAAATGCCACTAAAAATATCAGCGCTTTTGCTAGAAAACATGCTGAATTAATGACGTTTTTGTGATACAAACGCCACCAAAGTAACAGAATTTTTATGAAAAAAAATGCCACTAAATTTAGCAACATGTCAAAGATACAAACGCCGTTAATATAGTGACGTTTTATAGAAAACGTCGTTATTTTCTGCAATGCGTGTATAGCCGACACTCTTATTGACATTTTTCTCAAACGTCGCAAATCTTTTAGTGGTGTTTATAAACACCACTAAACGTAAAAAAAAAAAAAAAAAAAAAAAAAAACACCACTAAAAACCAAAACCATGTAGTGTACAGGTAGTTTTACTTTCAATGTTATTTTTTGTCAGAAAAAAATTAGAGATTTGGGAGAAACTAACCTTTAAGAAAAATAAGAGAGGAAAAAGAACATCAAATCAATTCTAAAAATCTCTTATTTAGGTAAGATTTTACTTAAACTCTTAAAATTTTCATGTTTAATTTGCTTAAATTTCTACAAACCCCAAACTAGATTTTTATATCTTTTCATCTTTAAAAATATTTCGACGACTTTTCGACGACATTCCGACAAAATTGTGGGTACTCATGGAGAGGTCTCTTTAAAACCTTTCTAATGGAATGTGTGGCACTTCAATTAGTTGAGTAATTTAAGAGAATTTAGTGTTCTAAATTTTTTATTTTTGGATTTTTATAATTACAGACGCCTAATTTTGAGCCGTTGGAACTCCCTACTCTGATGGCCAATTTGGTTGAACTTTAGTTGCTTTTGATAGTACAAAATGTGAACTTTCTAATGGTATAATTGGTTTATTTAGATGATTTATAAGCTAAGAGAATCGAAACCCCAAAATAAGCTTCATGAATCTAAAATCTAAAAAATCTGGACTATTTGTGATAAATTGTCAAGTTTTGGCCTTCGAAATTTAGGTTTTGGGAAATAATTTTTTCCAAACAAAATTCTAAGTTGTAGTATTACATCGCTACTTTAAATTTGTACCTCCTTTTGTGATCAGAAACTATCGAATGTTTAACTTTTTATGGCTCAAAGTAAATCAAATGATCACAAAATGTAAAATTTTTAGAATTTAAAAATTCTCATTTTTAATTATTTTAAAAATTGTTTCCATACAATATTTGATTTACTTAATTATAAATTACATGAGTTTTAGTCATATTTTTTTAAAATAAATTTTTACTTATTTTAACATATTTCTATTTTGTTAATTCCATATTATTAATATTGTTAAATGATTATTAAGTTATATTCAGATTTACAAAAAAAAAAAAAAAACTATTAAATGTTAAAGTTAAATATTTGTAAAAAATCTATATTTCTACTTATTTTTATGTTTTAATTACTAATTTCATTTTTATACTTAATTTTAAGCATTTTGCTATATTAAAAGAAAATTTGCTTTATATGCTAAAAAAAATACTTTCAAATAGTTTTGAGTTATTGAAAAGGTTGTCACACAACCTAATTTGCTTAAGATGACCCGATAAAGGTTTGCCTTATTAAATCTATGTAATCAGGATAAATTTTGATTTTTAAATTTTTTTGAATTATTAGGATAATAAGAGAATTGAGTGATTTGCTACTTAAGTTTTGGTTTAACGCATCAAGTAAGTGACTTGATATCCCTTCGATTTTTATTTCCCTAAAAATCAGCCTAAATATGTTTAAAGTTGAAATATATAATATATATTGTTTTGTCCATTTATTTTGTAAATCAGGTTAAGCATGCAAAAATATATATGATTTCTTTGTTATGAGTTTGGAATATGGTTTAGTATTATTTGATTTTTTAATATGATTTCATATCAATATATATTTATATACTCATCGATTGTCAAAATATGAAAATTTGCTTTGGAGTAGATATGAAAATAGCTTTGTATGAATTATGTTTTTGAGAAGGTATATGAAAATCGATTTTGTCTATATTAGGTAATCTGAAAATATATTTTGGTTTTGTCTCCTAGTATGACTATATTCTGACCCTGTCAATGAGAGTTAATTGTTGGCCATATCAACGTGTATTTTGTAATATTGATACTGATTTCAAATCATACCATCAATTGAAAATAGTAGTTTTTGTTCATCATACCATCGGTGATATACTTCTGTCCTATTACACGAAAAGGGGTTGATTTTGTTCCATTGCAGTAAAAAGGTTTCTATGATTTTTATTCTATCCCATTGCACTAACAAGTTAATTATAATTGTTCAATGCAACTATCTAGTTGCTTTTGATATACCTTTGTCCCATTGCACTAACAAGAAAATTATGATTATAATATATACCACATGGGTTAAGTGTGGTCATAATATATTACGGGAGACTAATAAATTTTATGATTTTGTGATGTTTTATTTTGCTTTGAAATTTGATATTCTGATTTTGGGATATGATTTATGGAAATGTGTTTGAATACCAAATTATCTAAAATAGTTTCGAATCATTTAGTTACTGTCATGGCCTAAATGTTTTATGATATGCTTAATCTAATTGAGAGGATGTCAATTGTTTATTGAGTGATTATAATCATTCCTTTCTTTAATTTTTTGTTTTACAGGTTCGGATTTTGATTATGCTCATAGGAATCTCGGGGATTGATGTTCCACAACTTTAGTTGTTGTTATAAGACCTTTAGGATTTCTTTTAGATGCTCAGTCGTACAAACTTTTATAATTAGTTGTTTATGACTTTAATTAGATATTTCGGGATTTATGAATTTTTAAATATTTCATTTTTGTGTTAAAAGATATTAAATGTTATGAACTTTTTGTTTTTAGTCATGCTTGTCTCATTTATATTTATAAGTCTTAGTATGTTTCTGGCCTTACATAGTTGTAAGATTGCATTTTCCAGGTGTACGGTGTCTATTATGCCTTAGTTCGAGGGGTGACATAAATAGCATCCTCACCACTATATTTAGCGATAATGCCGTCCTTCGCCACTGTTATTTACTATAATAGAGGTGTGAATTGTTATTTACACAAATAACAATTTATTGCATTCCAAAATAACAATATAACAAAAAACTACGGCCCATAAGGGGACGTTAAAACTGATATTTATGCTTTTCTTTAATATATCTATGAATTTTATAACATATTAATTCTAAGTTATAACTAAAATATGTGAAAAATTATTTTAGCCTATAAATGTAAAATTAAAATATCATAAATAATCTTATTATATCAAATTATTTTTTTTTTGCTTCATTTTATGATAAATTGTAAAAATTTTAAAAAAAATTTACGACTGCAATGAATACAATTGCTATTATCTTATTCGTTATATTTATAACATGATAAATACAATATAACAAAAAATATGACCGCCATTGCATTCTAAATCCCTACCCACGTTCGTTAGACATAAATGTTGAATGGACTCTTCCATAGTGATTCATAATACTTGGAGAATATCAACAATTTTATCAAATTTTTACATTTGTTTTATTTATTTATTTATTTTTGCACCCACAAAATTTGACCCAATTAGGCCAAAGGATATTAATAAGTAAAAGAATCCCTATTTTTTCAGCAATTTATGGAATTCTTTTTTGTAAATTGAAAAAACAAATATAGAGCAAAGCATAGATTAAAGCTAAGAAAATACAACTCAAACAAAAACTCAAGCATAAGTTGTACATTACTTTCAGAAATTACACTAATTCATAAAGGAAACGAAGGGTTAGGAACAAATCCATGCACCATCAAGAACTGAAATCAATTCTTGTATTCAACAACTCACAGCAGGAACATCGGATGTTTTTCCAGGGGCAGAGGCAGGGGGAGGGGCAGAGGATTTCTTGAAAACTCTACTGCCAAATCACAAGAACCCCAGAGTATGCCCAGCCACAGCAGCCAAGAAGACACCTCCATTGAAAGACATGATAGCCAACATCACCAAGTATGCAAGACCAACCCTCAAAGCATGCATCAAAGTCTGAACAAGACCTGCAGCCACATGGCGGGTTGACCCAGGCTTGATCAATTGGGAGTGAGAGATCCACTCCGCCATGAAACCGAACACAAAGACAACTATCAGGGCTAAGAGATACATGCTGGTTCTGGTTCCTGGCCATCCTGAGAAGAGAACCTCAGCGTTCTTGCCCCAAAAGAATGTCATGTGCATCATCCCGCCAACTGATTCGTTGTCCATGCCATACATGTGGTCATGATTCATATTCAAATTGTCCATTGCTCTTTTCTCAATTCCCTCTGGCGCCTTGAGTTGTGAAATATTGTGAGGTTTTTACGTGGTGGAAACAGCAGAATCTCTAGTATTTTGTTTGGTTTATATACAGAGGAAGCTGCTGTTACGCGAATTGATAGTACATTGCAAGTTGTAATGTGTAGTACATGTTAATGGGATTAGGGGTTTCCAAGAATTGCAATGGAATAGTCAATGAATAGACCATAAGCCAAAGTTCATTGGTAACTTGATGTATATACTTTGAATGAAGCAACACATATATGTACATAGCTGTAGGTGTCCGATAAAATTATTGAGTGATCAAAATATTACACTCATTCTAAGCTGTCATGATGAGATTTGGGTAAGCTATTTTAAATTCAAGTATTAATTCTCCCTCTTATTTAAAAAAATATATTTCTTGATGAAAATTATATATATTGATAAGATAATATATAAATTCTAATATTCATATCGACAATATATGAAATATAATGAATAACCAACCAGAGTTACTTTAATTGGTAAAGATTGAATACTTTGTTTATAAAATTTAGGTTTGATTTTTGTTAAAGTAATTTTCTTTTAACGAATTATAAAAGTTTCTTTTGAGACCTATGATCTACATGTGGTTTTTTAGTTAATAAAAAAAAAAAAATTCACTATTGAATTAGAATCTTATTTATGGATCTTGTATAATTTCAGGATATTTATCTTCATCAACCATTAACCATATAAAAGAATAAAAAAGCAATTTGATGGTAATTAAGGAGGTTTTACAAGTTATATTGGGATTTAATAGTAAATAGAAATCCATATATTGAGTGTTTCTAAGAGGGTGCTTAATGCCAAAAGGTTAAGTCCATGATTATGATCGATCAGCCTATCTATTCCTTTGACGTTTCTAGTGGTCATGTTTACGCTTTGCCCGGTATTAGGGTTTGAATTGATATAATCGAAACATATTAGAAATTATCTAATATTTTAATAGAGTATCAAAATTTTAATTTCAATAATCAAAATTTAATTATGACAATCTTATTTAAAAAAATAACTAAAAATTACATTAGCCTAAATACTTAACAAGTGAAGTTATAACTTACAAGAGAATACATTTTATATTGTTGACTGAATTTCAAAACTTATTAATGAATAAACTCAAACAGATTTTTATTTTAGTTCAAATAAGTAGAATAATAATAATAGTGATGAAAAACTTGCCATAATTCCTAATTTTTTTACCAAATTTTATAATTTGTAGTCAAAACAATTTTGAGTATACATCATCAATTCAAGAAGCTCAGTCCAATTACAGCCTAGAAGTTTAATTTTCATGTCAATTGTAATCATTATTAATAAAATTTCCACAAACTTCCAATTATTTTAATGTCGTGCTTATTATGATAATAATAGTGATAAAGTGTTAATTATAATTCAATTATAGACTTAATAATTTTAAATATAATACGATATAAATTAAAAATATTTAAAATTTTAAAAAAATTATAAATAAATTTAATGAAAATAAAAATTATATTTTATATTTTTGTATCGATATAATTATAAAAATTAATTTTTTATATAAAATATAATATAAATATAATATTTTACATGATAAGATGATATAAATTATCAAATCTATTCAATTACAATAAATAAATTACACTACTTGTTTAGGCTGTTGGGCTATTAAAAGATGATGCTGCCAGATTTTTATAGGCCCAAAAAGAAACCCTGTGGACCAACCGAAAACCTCGATTTCTGATACGAACAATTTCATAAGTTTTTCTGGAAATCACTGACAGTGTGATTCTTATGTTGAGTACCAGCAATTTTCTGGAACCTCTGATCCTATTGGGTTCACCCTAAGTAATTCAAAGCTTGACAGGAGATGTAGAGGGTTGATTGTCCGCCATGGCTCATCTCGAAACCTTGCCATAAAACAGACCAATGCCGTCTCGTGGATCAAGAATCGCTTCTCATTATAACCATTAAGCTGCTTGACTCGGTCGGCAGGAATCAGATGATTGTAATATTCTTGATTAGCTAAGTGCTGCTAAGAACAGAGGGACTGCGTGTGTAGTTTAATGGCTTATGGTTTGACGGTGAAATTGGTATCAACGAGATTGAAAATAATATTAAAAAAATAATTATTATAATCGCAATTAAAAATAAATTTAATAAAAAAATTTATACGAATAAATTTAATTGAAATTGATATTTAAATTTAGTTGATAATATGATAAATTTAATTGTACCATACTAAAAATACGGTAGAATTCAAACTCTAACTTAATAGATGTGCAACGATTACACTTGGTGCTGGAGACTCATAGGAGCTTCTAGGACATAGTCCAATGCATAAATCTTTGGGATGAAGATTTGGTTGATAAGGTCCAAAAATGGAAGCAGTCACAAAGGTAACAAGGCGCAACATCGTGTGCAAACGGCAAATATTTATATTGTAAGTCATCACAAATTCACAGTTGTCTAACCTGAATTGATTTTTCACATCTACTTAATATTTAACTTTGTTTTTTTTATCAACAATTTAGAGGAGGAATATCAAAAGATTCCTCGTAGGGAACAAACTCGAATTTCCGAAAAACTCGACTACCATAAACAAAGAACCCGACAGCATATCCAGCAATCGAAGCTAAAAAAACACCAGCATTAAATGACATGACAGCCAGCATTACCAAGTAAGCCAAAGCAACCCTGATAGCATACATCAGTGTTTGCAAAAGCCCTGCAGTAACATGGTTGGTGCCTGGCTTGATGAACCTGGTATGGGAAAGTCGTTCTACCAGCAATGAAAGAAGAAACACCCAAATTAAACCAAGGAAATAAGAGCACAAACTTCGACCTGGCCATCCAGGAAATATATCTTCTGTATTCTTGCCCCAAAAGAATGTCATGTGTCCCATCTTCATGATATTTTCTTTGCTTTGTTTCATGATTCCCACTGGATTCACTGAAAGCAATTTAAAAGGGGGATTGCAGACAAATTTTTCCAACTATGATGTACTTTAGAGAGTTCATTTTCTTGTACTACCATGAGTTTTAGTACATTATAAAGTGCTCCACTAAGTAACAACTGTTCTCTTAAGTTATCCAACCTTTTTCAAACTTACAATTATATCAGGTTTAAAGGGAACAAAAGTGAAATTGACATATATAAAACGTGAAGAAATGCAATGGTGCTGTCTCTAGTCTAAGGAGATTAAATTTGAATGTACTTAAATCATTTTTCCAAGGCTAGATTTTTGTAAAGGCGAAGTGGGTTTTAGCTAGTATCATTGTACTACACATCGTAATTTAGGTATTTGTAGTACAAACACATCAATGGAAGTAAGGGGCTTTTGGGTTTATACTTTATAATATCATGTATTTTAGGCCTTCAAATTAAGATATTCTTGATCTCTTTGACAAAGATTTTGAATTTGGGCTTAATGGCATTTGAGTTTCTGATGGTTTTTATACTTAAACCAAGGTCAAACCAAGCTTTTAGGATCATTCAAAGCTGAACAAAGTTTTTATTTTAAAGCTATGAAACAAAAATATGCGGCAGTGGGAGACTTGGGAGCTGCTGCGAATGGAATTCTACACTCGAGAGTATTTGCGAAAGCAAATGAAAAAGCTTTTAAGGTACCAATGCTATGCAAATGCAAGCCTTTCTTGTCAAACCAATTCTTTAAATGGAAAAATGATGAAATTATTAAGCTTTGAGTTGCGATGAATAATGTTAACAATATATATAATTAAATACAATTAAATTTTTAATTCCTTTGTTTCCTTATTTTATTATTTTTATAACTTTTTTTAAGTGCAAAATGATTTTTATTCTTTCGCAATTACAAATGATGATGGTTTGAATAATATTTAATTCGATTTTTATAAATAATATATAACATTATAAATTTTTAAAATTTGATTCAAATTTAAATAATTTTTTTTATAATTTAATTTGATTTAAATAAAATTTTATCAATTCGATTTAATATGATTTATCTATTTTTAAAAATTTAAATTTTTATATATTATTTTAATAAAATTTTAATTTATTTAAATAAATTTTGATATAAAATAATTATTTTTTTTGATAAAAATTTAAAATATATATAAAAATTAATAAAAATATATAATTTGATTTTTTTTAATTTTTAATTTTTATCTATATTAAATCTACACTTAATATATATTTAATATATAAATTTAATCCAAAGAATAAAAAAAATTTAATCTAAATTGAATCGAGTATTTTAATTTTTAAGAATTTTCGATTTTTTAAATTTTTTTCTCTCCGTAGATAAACTTTGTATTTTCATTTTCAACAGTACTTAATGACGTGGCTCAATCGATACCAAATATCCTCACCAAGCGAAAGTCCAATTTTTTCAAATCAGCCAGACTGAAAATGTAGCAGAACTTTTCCTTGACCAATCGTGTAACACACAACGACCATGTTTAATGAGTGATCGGATTAATCGGGCAATGATCCTCTTCATTATTAAAAAAATAGTAAAAGTTTTTATTAATTTATTTAACAGTTAATAATATATATCAATTTAAATCTACAGTTAAATTTTAATAATTTTAAATTAATTAAAAATTAATTAAAAATAAAAATAATTTAAATGAATGTACATTATTAATCTTTAAATAAATTAGTGGAATATTTCACTACTTTTTAAGCAGCGAAGAGAATTCTTTCATGGGAAAGGCAGTGTCATTGCAACTTAACTTCATGTAATTGACTTGGACGTCAACTCCTTTAGTCACAGCTGTCCATTGACTTGACTTCTGTGCCTTATCTTTCCCTGTTAAACGCTTAATCTATTTTACCTTTTAAATGAAGATTTTGCATGAAATGAACTATATAATCCATATTCATCACTAGCACTAATGGATCTGAGACTGTATGAAGCTGCAAGAACGGGAAATACTAGTTCACTTCGTGCACTACTTGATGAGGATCCACTTATTCTTGAACGAGGTTCATTAGACAGCATAGCAGAGACTTGCCTGCATGTTGCAGCACTAGCTGGGAGTGTGGATTTTGTGAAAGAGATTATGAGTTTTAAGCCTGAATTGGCTGAGAGGATCAATAGGGATGGGTTTAGTCCAATTCACATGGCTTCGGTAAATGGATATGTAGACATAGTGAAAGACCTTTTGATGAGTAACAAAGAACTGAGTCGACAAAAGAGTGCTGATGGAAGAACAGCTCTCCATTTTGCTGCTATCACAGGGAGGGTAGATGTATTGAGGACGCTCATCAACAGTTGTCCTGAATGTAAGGCTGATTTGACAGATCAAGATGAGACTGCACTTCACATTTCATTGAAAAACAACCAGGTTGAAGCTTTCGAAATGCTTTTGGGAAAGCTTAAGGAGATCAACGCTGAAGAAGTAAAGAGGCTTGTGAATGCTAAGGACTGTGATGGCAACACAATTTTACACATTGCAGTTGCTAGGAAGCAATTTCGAGTAAGAATTCTTAACTTTCTTGTTTATCTTCACCTTTCCAACCATCTCCTTTTCCAAATCAAAATGATTAAGTTAGAGAGAACATTTTCATTTACATGACATTCTGTGCTTCCATAATTGTATCCGAAATTAAAATCAGAGCATAACATTAACATGACTTTGGGAATCTGTGGATTTTAAAGGTTTATGGCTCAGTTTTTCCCCTCTGATACTAAGAAAGATGAGTTATTGCCAAGAAAAGCAAGCGAAGATACTTATGACAATTTTTTTTTTTTGGGTTAGTCATGCGACATCTTAGACAAACATTTATTTATGATAATGGATGTCTGAGAATATTTTGAAAAATAAATACAGTTAAACTTGAATAATGGAACTGATCAAATGAACATGATCAGCATTAGATAATTTATCCGCAAATAACTGGAGTTTTCTTTTGGCCAATAGGTAGCAAAACTGTTGCTTGACCTGGAAGTGGAAGTGAATTCCGAAAATAAAAGTGGTTACACAGCCCTGGATATGTTATTCCATTCAAGACGAACCGTGGATGATGCTATGGATCATGAGATTCGCAAGATGCTTCAAAAAGCAGGGGCACATAGAAGTCATCAGGATATAATTGAGGCTTCTACTTCAACAGTTGCTACTCATCAAGACGATCGACAAACAAATTTTGATTCTTATCAAGATGGAGAAAATAATGCCACTAGTCATCACCTTCCTGAAAACAATCTAACCCCAAAAATGTGTAATGACTGTGACCTTTGGATGCCTTGGAAATTTATAGTCAAGGAGGTTTCATTTGTCTGGAAGATGTGGTCAACTTTAAGCCAAGAAATTGAAAACTCAAAGCCAGAAATGCAAAATGCACTGATGGTGGTGGCTGTTTTGATTGCAACCGTCACCTACCAATCGGTTCTTAGCCCTCCAGGTGGATATCGACAATTTGATTCAAAAGAAGATCCAAATCCAGTACATTCATCTGGAATAGCTATCATTGCATCTGATGCAATAATGTTTCTTTTTGTAATATTTTTCAGCTCGATCGGGTTTTTCGTTTCTGTTGTCATAATCCTCATGCTCACCAGAGAGTTCCCTCTTAAACTGTTGTTGCGGGTTGCTGTACTTGCCGTGTCTGCAGATTTTGTCTGTACAATAGTGTACATAGCACCTATAGAATTTAACGTCATATATATAGTGGTAATGGTCATGTTTGTTCTTGTGGGGATACACCTTCTTTACTTCATGTTATGGATGTTAAGTAGGTATAAAAGGGCTGGAAGAAGGCAACCTGAATGTTAGAAACCAGCTATGTTTTATTAGTTGGAAGCTGAACTGTTGTTCTTTGTCTGCAGAAATTATTAGTCATTCCTCACCAGGAACAGAATTAATTTAGTTATTGATGAAATCTCTGAAGTGATAACTTAAATTCATATCTTGTCTACAATTTAAAAGAGTGATAAAAGCAAGTCATTTTCTCTTCTTTTTTTGATTGAACACCAATCTATGCCTTGTGTTTCGGATTTATGCCTAATTCTTAAAACGTCTGCCCTGAAACATGAGGTATATCTGTTATGGTGGAAAATAGGCCTGGAATTGGAGAATGAGTTAAGATAGAGGGAAGATAGAAGGTATGGCGTGCTTGTTTGATCAAATTGAGATCCATTACAGCCTGAAGCTATGGCTGCCTGGATCCAATAAATTTGTGCAGATATCAACAGCTTTCTGGTATAACAAAAACTATTTATCTCGCTTTTAAACTCAAAAAGACTATTGTGTTAAGAATAAAGACAATAAAACTAGCAAATTTGTTGAGGAAGCTTTACTTCAATTTCTTCAATGGCATTTTTTGGCTAACAAAAACAAATTGTTTGGTCAGAATGCCTTTATACATCAGATATAAGTTTTTTTTTTTTTTAATTATGTGAAATAATAATAAATATAATATCCCAAAATTTTGTTATATACTATGTTATATTACTAAAGAATTGAAGTGAGTGATTTATTTTGTTAATTATTAGATAATATTACATGAGGGACTAAACTGCATAGGTTTAGTTATTGGACAATTTAGCCAGAGGGACTAAATTTTATAGTAAAACTGTTAGAGGGGTAATAATGCAAATATCCTGATTTTACCTCCAATATAAATTTTTTTTCTCTAAAAAAATAGCGGGAGATAAGGGAGGCTGCCACTTTGAGATTTTAAGATTGCAATTCAAAGTTTGAAGTGAGATTAAGCCAAATTCTTGAAATTTTTGTTGTTTTGAGTAATTTCTATAAACTTTCAACTTTAGTTTCAAATTTTTTAAAATTTTCCGTCATTCATATTTTGAGAAAAATCAATTTTTGAATATTTTAATAAAATGGGTTTTGACTGTTTTGATTACCCAAATTTAGGTCGCTGGAAATCTATCTTCTGGTAATGTTTTTGGTCAATTTTTTTTTGTTACATCATAGGGTAAAGCTTTAATAAGAATAAAAAAAAAAAAAAAATTGATTCGAAATCAGATTTTTAATATCTTTTCATATATTTTTAATCATTAAATTAATTTTTTGATTATTTTTATAATATGAAATGTGTTCTTTCCAATGATCAAAGTGTTTTGAACAGATTCTTTATATTATAAGAGAATCAAGGCTTTAAAGTATCATGATTCTGGAAAACCCAAAAGTTTTGGATTTTCAGTGATTTTTTGTGAAATTTGGCCACCGAAAAATGATATTTCTACCATCTTTGTTCCGGAACCAAATTTGGGTCTTGAAGTGTGAGGTGTAGGTGTCACGGGTCGAGATTTAAACTGGTTTCGAGATTCGGGCATTCACTTTTTCGGCGTCTCGGATCAGCCTGACCGTCACGGTTCACACCCTTGTGAGGTATCGTCCGCTCTGACCCTCCTGGCCTCACGATTTTGTCCTACAAAAGACGTCTCACAAGGCGGAGATGGTGTGAACCCTTTTATACCCCAGTGACCCTCCTATTATGTTCGATGTAGGATTCAAGACTCCCCCTTAGGTCTGTGACATTCTGTCGCACCCAACCTCGTGACGTTCTCGTCACGGAGACCGACCATCCTACCTACCTCTCTCGAGGTGCTCAACGTGGATCGAACAGTATAGGGCTGACTCTGATACCACTTGTCACGGGTCGAGACTTAAGCTCCAAACCCGCGCGGCTTCGGGACCCGGGCATTTACCCTTCCGACGTCTCGGATCAGCCTGACCGCCACGATTCACACCCTTGTGAGGTATTGTCCGCTCTGACCCTCCTGGCTTCACGATTTTATCCTACAAAAGACGCCTCACAAGACGGAGATGGTGTGAACCCTTTTATACCCCAGTGACCTCCCTATTATGTTCGATGTGGGATTCAAGACTCTCTCTTAGATCCGTGACATAAGGACTAGGCATCGATTTGGAACAAATTAATACATATAAAAATAACTTCTTTACAAATATATATCGTATAACTTTTTAAAATTTTATTAATTAAAAAAAAGAAAAATGACGAATAGAACGGAGACACGTGGCAACTGAAAAATCACATGCGCGGCACGTACATCTTCTCTTAAAGAGAAAAAAATAAAAAACAAAAAAAGGTCAATGGAGTATTGACACGTGGACCGCTGTGGACATGTTCACCGTAGATCTGAAGCATTTATATAAAGGATTCTATACTTTTCTCAATTTGGTTTATTATTTCAGCCCCTCTTATTATAAGTTTGTTGCCTTCCCCTCCAGATGCAAATATCCCACCATTGACTTCACCAAAATGTCGGGAGAAACAGAGAAAGCAATGGAGAAACTACAGAAGTCTGGTCATTTGGTGCTTGTTATGTTCCCATTTCAAGGCCACATAACTCCCATGCTTCAGCTAGCTGCTATCTTACACTCGCAAGGTTTCTCAATTACTATAGTTCACCCTGAAGTGAACTCTCCTAACCCTTCAAACTACCCCGAATTCACCTTCATCCCGATACCAGATAAGCTAACCGAATCTGAAATCTCAGATAGAGATCTTGCAAATTTTGTGCTGCGTGTCAACAACAACTGTGCAGCACCATTTCAGGAATGCATGAAAAGGATAACGCATCAGAAAGATTCGCATGATCATTTTTCCAGCATCCTCTATGATACATTCATGTACTGTGCTCAAACTGTTGCTGATGACCTGAGCCTGCCTGGAATATCTGTGCGTACAAGTGTAGCTGCATCATTGTTGCTCGATCCTGTGCTTCCTCATCTTGATCGGAAAGGTATACTTGTTTTCATGTGTCACTAAGTGCATCAATTTCTATACATGATTATCAATTGGAAATTAAAATTTATATAATTTTGCGGAAGAATTCCTTGGAATAATTTCTATAACGTTATTATAACAAAAGCCTGAAGGCATCACAAGGACTTTCTGTCTGGCAATAACCTTGCACTCTATGGAAAAATCATATCCAATTTCAACGACAAAGCAATTATACATAATTTTTGTCTGCAATCATGATAAACTATTCAATCCACTGATCCTAAACTCTTTAAATTTGCGTTAAGATTCTTTTTCTGCAAACGAAGTGCCAGAGCTTCAATCCCTTCAGCTTCAACACATTCGTACGATACTATCACAGAATTCAACGGATGCATTGATAGAGGTGAGAGTTGCATTCAATAACGCGGAGAAGAGCTCATCAGCTATAATTGTGAGCACAATGGACTTCCTTGAACGAGCAGCACTGTCAAAGATCAAAGAATACTTCCCTGCTCCAATTTTCACCATAGGGCCATTTCACAAATTAGCTCCAACCATTTGCAGCTCACTACGAACGGAGGATGCTAACTGCATCTCTTGGCTTAACAAACAGGCCCCGAAATCTGTCATCTATGTAAGCTTTGGTAGCTTGGCCAGCATCGATGAGCAAGAACTATTGAGACAGCTTGGGGGCTAGCTGACAGTAAACAACCCTTCTTGTGGGTGGTTAGACCTGGTTTGATTCGTGGCTCCGAATGGATTGAGTCATTGCCAAATGGGTTGCAGGAGAGTGTGGGAGAAAGAGGTTACATTTCGAAATGGGCGCCTCAAAAGGAAGTGTTGGCGCATGCTGCAGTGGGTGGATTTTGGAGTCACTGTGGATGGAATTCAACCATCGAGAGCATTTGTGAAGGGGTACCAATGCTATGCAAGCCTTTCTTTGGAGACCAATTCTTGAACTCAAATTACATCTGTCATGTTTGGAAAATAGGCTTGAAATTGCAGGATAAGTTGGAAAGAGGAAATATTGAAGGAGCTATAAAAAGACTAATGGTGTATATGGAGGGAGAGGAGATGAGAAAGAACGCTATGGATTTGAAGGAGAAAGCAGAGCTTTGTTTAAGCCAAGGCGGTTCTTCATGGGGCTCTTTGAACGAGTTCACAAAGCAGATTCTGTTGTAATTTTGATTAATTACATAGCTCATGCTTGGTTATTTCTGCAGTTAATTGAGTATGGCTGCCTACATTCAATAAATTATCAGTGTTCTGCGTATTCTTTTGATTTTCAGATGGTTGTTTTCACACATTTTACATTGCATTAACCCACAAATTCACTCACTCAAACACACAAAAAAAAAGTATCAGGAGCAGGAAATAATTCTACCAGTCATTAATTCCGATCCATATTGGATGATTTCAAAAATTATTTTAGTGTCAGGTCCACATTCAGACATTGAGAAATGAAAATGAACGACCAACCAAAGTAATGGTGGTGCATCCTTGATTGCAACCGTGCATTATGCAAAACCAACCATGATTTATTGTTTGTCGGCCCTCTTGGCTACTAGTTGGATATCAGCTATTCTTTCAATATATATTTAAATATTATTATCTCATCTGATACATTTTCTGTTTTATCTCTTTGTTGAGTCTGACGCATCCGATACATTTTCAGTATACTTTTTATATTTTAGTAACTTTAGCATTTGAATGTGTTTCGAAATGTGTTCCTAACTGTTTTTTTTTTTTTTTTGACAAGTCGCTTTAATTATTAAATTAATAGTGAAACCAATCTTTTTCCATCAAACCCAAGAAAACATGGCAGTCTTTTTCATAAAATTTTCTTTTCTCCCTAGACCTATACAAATATTAATATGTTTATCCTTGCCTTTTTTCTGGGCAAGTGGATGGTATGGTGAGTGGTTTTGGCTTTGTCTTTAAAATTTGAGGGCGAAAGAAATTTCGCTTTGTTAGAACTTGTGAAAATAAAGAATCTCTTTATCAGAAAGTTCACTTTTTAAAGCTTTTGAAAATTAAGAACCTCCTTTTCCGGTCAAAATAGAAAACCCTAATCGAACTTGTCAATAAAAAGTGAGTTGGCATAAGTTATTAAAGCTATACTTAAATTTGATTATTTTTGTATTTATATAATATTTATTTTTTATTAATATTTATAAAATATAAAAATTATCTTATCATAATTTATATATTGATATATAAATATATTTTTAATTTTTTTATATATAATTTTTAATAAAATTTTAAATCATATTATTTTATTTTTTAATATATTTAAAATTATCTAATTTAGCTATAATTTTCAATTGAAAAAAAAATCAAATTTGTCTTTGTCCCGGACAAAACTTGTAAAACTTGAATGCAAATAGGGGAGAATCTATGGGAGGCAAGTCCTCCAAAAAATTGGTAATGATATTAAATAAAGTTAGGCCCCTTAATATAAAATTCTATACTTTTCTCAATTTGCATTATTATTTCAGTCGCTGTCATAGTTTGTTGACTTTGCTTCTAAATGCAAATATCCCACCATCTTCTACCAATTTCTTGCAGAGGATGAATTTCATTGGCACGAGAGTCTTTTTCATTTTTTAAAACTATTTAAAATTAACCAAAAACCTCGTTTTCAGTCAAATAAGAGGACTCGAATTGAACTTGTTAAGCAAAAGTGAATAAGTTATAACTGTTGTACTTGAATTAATAAATATAATAACGTAAAGTTAATATATTATAATAAATTTATAATAATAAATAATAATTAATAATCAATAATATAAAAAAATAAAGTATATCAATATTTATATTGAAAATCATTCAGTGTAGAAAAAAAAATCATAAATCATCAAAAAAATTTATTACCAAATAATAGATACGTAAAGTTTTTTCTAACTAAAATTAGAGTTAATCAATAATTAAAAAGATAATTAAATAAATCCACCAAATAGGTGACTCAACAAATATACCTTAAATTTATTTCTAGAGAGCTTTAAACCCGATCTTTACCATTCAGAATGTAAAACTTTAAATCATAAATATGTTGATATAATTTCAGCTCAATCGAACCACGGATCAAATTTCGTTTAACCAACTCTTCCTTTTCCCTTTCTCTTTATTTTTTTTTTCTTTCTCTTGATTTCGGTGCCACCACCTTCTGTTTCTTTATTATACAACCCTTTTTTTTTTTATTGTTTAAGGATTTATATAAGTATGGCTTTTTTAGGTCAAAAATAAAAAAAGACTTTACGCCTTTTAATTGGCTAAAACCAATGGAGCTAGACTCAATTCTTCCTAACAATTTCCCCTTTCAATCCCATTGGAAGAAGATTCATCATCATATCAATTTCATTTATAACTTATCTTGGCCAAAGAACCAATTTTGGTCAAGTTATTGCAAAGCTCAAACTTTTTTCTGAAAAGTATTTTAGTTAACATATCTACTATATTTTCATTAGTATGGACTTTCTTTAATAACATTTGTTATTCTTCAATCATCAAACGCAACCAATGATATCTAACATCAATGTGTTTCATTTAAGCATGGTACATGACATTTTTACTCAAATCTAAAACACTATGACTATCATAAAATATCACATACTCTTTCTAATTTAATCCTAATTTAAAAAAAATATATTTCATCTGAAGCATTTCTTTACCTACTTCGGTTGCTGCAATATACTCAACTTCTGTAGTTGATAAAATAATACACTTCTGTAACTTAGATTGCCAAGAAATAGCTTTTCTTGTGAAAGTGAATAGATACTTTGAAGCAGATTTTTACCATTACGATTACCTATCATATCAGTATTAGTAAATCCTTTTAGAACTAATTGTGAAACTCCATAACTCAAGCACATATTTGAAGTGCCTCTCAAATATCTACAAATTCATTTCACTACTTCTCAATGAACTTTTTCTTGATTAGAAAGAAATCTGTTCATTACACCAACTGCATGAGCAATGTCAAGTCGTGTACAAATCATAAGATACATTAAAGAATTGATTACAGAATGATAAGGAATACTAGACATAGTTAGTTGCTCTTCCTTAGTCACCAGATAAGATTTCTTACTTAGTTAGTTGCTCTTCCTTAGTCACCATACAAGATTTCTTACTTATATGAAAATGGTTGGTAAATAGGCTGCTAACTGATTTAGCATGTCGCATGTTGAATCTACTAAGCACCCATTCAACATGTTTTTTTAGTGACAACCACAGCTTTCTAACTCTCTTATCCCGGATAATGTTCATATCGAGAATTTACTTTACTAGACCTAAATCATTCATGTTAAAGGACTTAGACAATTGTTCTTTTAACCTGCAGACCATACCAGCATCTTGTCCCACAATCAATATATCATTAACATATAATAAAAGAATAATGAAATTATCATCAAAATTTTTTTTGACATACACATAAGGATCTGCTGCCATTCTTTTATAGTTGTAACTTACCATAAAAGAATAAAATTTTTTGTACCACTATCACGGAGCTTGTTTCAAATAATACAAGTTTTTTTTTTTTAGTTTCCAAACTAAGTGCTTTTTTTTTCACTTCAAAACCCTCAAGTTGATCCATATAAATATTCTCCTGTAAGTCACCATGCAAAAATGTAATTTTGACATCAAGTTGCTCAAAATCACGATTCAAACTGGCTATTAATCCTAGTATCGCTGGAATAGAACTCATTTTCATAATTGAAAAGAATATCTAATCAAAATTGATGTCTAGTTTTTAAGCAAAACCTTTCACCACCAATTAAGCTTTTTACCTCACTAGTTTGTTACCATTTTTTTTTAACTTGAACATCTATTTATTCTTTAACAGCCTTTCTTCTTTTCAAAAATTTAACAAGATCATATGTATCATTCTTCATAATGACTATCTCTTCTTTCATTACTTTTAACCAGTACTATCTATCTGTAATAGCTTATACATCTTAAAAGCTATCTGGCTCTCTCTCATTAATAACTAAAATAAAATCTAAACTTCGATACTTAGTAGATAGCTTGTGCTCTCTAGTAGATCTCTTAGACGAAGACTTCTATACCATCTAATATCGAAGGTAGCTCCTCTTACTCAACACTTTCTAGTGAAAAAGATTGCTTACTCTGCTTAACATTCTAAGGTAAAGAGGATTACTCCTCTTGTTCAAAACTAATTACATTTGGCTCATCACTAACTGTGACTGACTTATTCATATTCTTAAGTTCTATTTTTTTCTCATTTCTACCATTTATGACTTTTTTCTTGTGCAACCCCTGTTAGTGTTGAAACATCACACTCAACAGTAACCTATGTAGTCTTCTTATTTTTTTCGAGGTTTGCTATAATTTTTTTTCATGAAAGATCACGTCTATGCTTCTGATTGTCTTTTTTTCATTGGATCCTATACTCTGTAACTAAATTTCTCATCACTATATCCTACACATACATTGTGTGACTTTACTATTAAGCTTTGACCTCTGCTCTTTTGATACATACATGAATGCTTTACACTTAAAAATTTTCAAGTGAAAGTATGAAGCATCTTTTCCTATCCACACTCTTTTTAAAATGTCAAAACTCAAATGAACTAATAATGATCTATTAAGCAAATAATAAGCTGTGTTGACTCCTTCACCTCTGAATAGCTTTGATAATTTTGTCATCTTTAACATACATCTAAGTTGTTTCATAATGGTACAATTCATCCTTTTAGCTATAATATTATGCTGTAGTGTTCCAGATTCTGTCATTTCATACTTGATCTCATATTTTGAATAGTATTTTTCAAAGTTTTTGGATGTGTATTTCTTATCATTATCAGTCCGAATACATTTTAAGGGCGATCCTATCATCCTTTCCATAATGTCATAAAATTATTGAAAATACTACAATACCTGGTTTTTGTTTTTTAACTTATACATCCAAATCTTACGTGAAGCATCATTAATAAAAGTAATAAAAATCTATTACCACATAATGACTCAACCTCAATGAGACTACATATGTCAGAATAAATCAATTTTAATATATTTTTTCTAATAACTTTTATGAAAAAAATGCTACAATGCTTACCAAACAAACAATGATCATATAAATCGAGAGACATACCTTTGATCAAGGGAATAAGAGACTGTTTTGCCAAAACTTGTAATCCCTTCTCACTCATGTGTGTCAACCTCTTGTGTCACAAGTTTGCTGAAGCATCATCATCAATGGCATTTATCTAGTTATCATTCAATTGTATCCATGTCTTGTACATTATGCAGCATAATTTTTCTCTTGCAACTACTAAGATCTTTTAAGAAGCTTTCATTGCCCATTCTTTTGTTGACTCTTATATTCTTTTTTATCGAAGACATTAATAGTAAGTAAGTTCACTTTTATATCCGAAATGTGTCTGACATCCTTCAAAGTTAACATGTAGCCCATAATAGTTTGTACAATAATATCACCAATCCCAACAATCTACGACACGCTCTTGTTTCCTATATTAGTGCAACTAAAGTCTCCTGCTTTGTAAGTTATAAACAACTTTCTCTTAGGAATATAATGATGTCACTCTTGTATCAACTATACATTCAATGTCAGGATCACCAATATGATTACAATTACTATGTATACAAATCAAAGTAAATGAATCACTATCTGAATTTACTATTGCAATATTGTCACCATCTAAACTCTTGCCTTTCTTATTTTTTCTCTTTTTTTTTAAGATTTTGCAATATCATTTTATATGATCAATTTTATTACAATGAAAGCACTTCACTTTATCTCTGAACTTAGATCTATGTTTAGACTTACTACGATCTTTTGATTTTTGACTTTTGTCAATGTTTTTACTCCTATTCTCTATGACCAGAGCTTAATTCTCAGGATTTAAATCTTTTCGCCTTGCTTTTTCATAAAGTATACTATCATTTACCATCTTCAATGTCACCTTATAATCATGAGCTGAATTAAGAACAGTTACAACTAGAGTATTCTAGTTGTCTAGTAATGAACCAAAAAGAAACAACTCATTCATTTCATCATCCATCTTAAGCTTCATGATAGTCATTCGATTAAATATATCTTGAAAATCACTTAAGTCTTCTATAATCGATCGTTCATTCTATACTGTAAAGTTTAAGCTTTTTAACAAGTATAACTTTATTCATACATGTTTTTTTCTCATACAATGCTATCAATTTTTTCAAATAGTGTGGACATCTATCTTTTGCGTTACATGATGAAACACGCTGATATCAATCTATTTTTTTATTGTAGCCAATGTTTTTCTGCCTAACTTATTTTAGCTTTCATCTTTAGCCGAATCACCTAATATTCGCTCATAGAAATCTTTGCAGTATAAATAATCTTTCATCATAGGTTTCCAAATTGAATGATTTTATTTTGTTAATTTTATCATGAAACTTGTATCACCTTCCATAATCTCAAACGAAAGTTACTTCTGTCTTGGGCTGCTTATGTATCAATGTCTCAAAATAATCTTTACTTTGATACCACTTGTTGGGCTTGAAGCAATAAATACAACAACACATAAGCAATATATCATAATAAACCCATAGTAGTAGTCAACAATCAACAACGTAAGAAAAATAAAACACACTAAGATTTACGTGAAAAACCCTCTAACATAGAGGAAAAAATTCACGGACTACTAAAAACCTCCACTATCAAATAATGGATATATAAAATCCTTTTCTAACTAAAACTAGAGCTAATTAACAACTAAAGAGATAATTAGAGAAATTTCACTAAATAGGTGACTCAACAAATACACATTGGATTTGTTCCTAGGGAACTTCAAACCCAATCTTCATCATTCAGAATGTAGAACTCTAAATCATATACTTGTTGATAAAATTTCAACTCAATTAAACCACGAATCAATTTCGGTTCAACCAACTCTCTTTTCTCTCTTTTCTCTTTATTTTTCCTGGCATTTTTTCTTTCTCTTGGTTTAGCGCCACTACCTTTTGTTTCTCTATTACACAGCCCCTTTTTATTGTTTAAGATTTTATATAAGTAGGACTCTCTTAGGTCAAAAACAAAAAAGGACTTTAGGCCTTTTAATTGGCAAAACCAATGGGGTTGAACCCCACTCTTCCTAACAATTACTATGATCTGTTTCTAAATGCTATAGCTTTCATTCGAATCGAACATGCCAGCATCGATGAGCAAGAACTATTTGAGACAGCTTGGGGGCTAGCTAACAGTAAACAACCCTTCTTGTGGGTGGTTAAACCTGGTTTGATTCGCGGCTCATAATGGATTGGGTCATTGCCAAATGGGTTGCAGGAGAGTGTGGGAGAAAGAGGTTACATTTCGAAATGGGCACCTCAAAAGGAAGTGCTAGCGCATGCTGCAGTGGGTGGATTTTGGAGTCACTGTGGATGGAATTCAACCGTTGAGAGCATTTGTGAAGGGGTACCAATGCCATGCAAGCCTTTCTTTGGAGACCGATTCTTGAACTCAAACTACATCTGTCATGTTTGGAAAATAGGCTTGAAATTGGAGGATAAGTTGGAAAGAGGAAATTTTGAAGGAGCTATAAAAAGACTAATGGTGGATATGGAGGGAGAGGAGATGAGAAAGAATGCCATGGATTTGAAGGAGAAAGCAGCTCTTTGTCTACAGGAAGGTGGTTCTTCATGCTGTTCTTTCAATGAGTTAACAAAGCAGATATCATCAGTTTGATTAAAAGGCATGAAACTAAGATCCTTGTACTTTCAGTTCAGTTTATGGTATGGCATCTGCGCCCCTCATCTTTGAATTGGTTGGCGGAGGAGACATTGGCAGTTTTATTAAAACATTGTTCTTTAGTAAACAAAACCTTGTAATATTATTTGAACGATTTAGTAAAGCATATATCATCTGATTGATTACAAGAGATGAATTTAATCCCTTATGCTTTCTTTATTCCCATGTACCAAACAGAAATAATGGTTCTGAACTTCAATTGGCAGCTGTGCCACTTCTTTTCAAAGCTCGGTAGCATCTGTTTCCACTGTGCAAAAATAGTTACAACTCTATAATTGTTGCAAAGGTTTTTTTCAGTGCAAGTTGTTTACTGTTTTAAAGCACTTTACTTAGTGGTTTTTCCTTGGCCTGAATAACACCATCTCACTTAAACTGCAAAGAAGATTGAAGAGAAAACTAAAGGACGGTTACATTTACAAATTTACAATACTAATTTCAGAACGATGTTAGAATATATAGTAAAGTAATATATAATTGAATCAAAAGAAAAAGTATACGAAAACATTCAAGCCTTTAAGTTTTCAACCAGAAATCTCGATGGCTTTGACATCAGAACAGTAACAGTACGAACTCCATTTTCAATGGAAGCTTTCACCTTATCCATCTTCACATATTAAATTATTGGAGATGCAGGCTTAATTGTGAAATGGGGCACCCCAAAAGGAAGTATAGGCCCATAAGGCCATAAGAGGTTTTTGGAGCAATTATGGCTGGAACTCAACCCTGGAGAGTATTTGTGCATGAGTTGCAATGTCAACCCTGTTTCGGGGATCAAAGTAGCTTTGGAAATGGATAATACCTTGGTAAGCATAGAGAAAGAAAAGGCCATAAGAAGGATTACGCTAGATAAAGAAGGCCATGAGAAGGTTTTTTTCTACAATTCCATGAGTGAATTAAGAAAATGTATCTTATCAACCTAAATGAATATCAAGCCATTAGTTGTTAAAATTCCTTCAAAGTTTCAACTATCTACATCCAATCAATGACTCACATGACCCTGCAAATGCTAAATGTTGTCATTGGCAAATGGCATATGCTTTAGCCCCAATTACGCTGAATTGAAGGAACTGGGAGCGCTGTCACTTGGTTTCAGCTTGCTGTAACTCCAAAACCAAACACTCTGATTTTGGCCTCCTGCACATGTATATTTCATTTTTGCCTATGGATATTATGACATGCAATTGTATGTATTGTCCAAATCTAAAGTTTCTTGAAAGAGTAACTGTTCCAAACAAAATCCACAATTTTAAAAACAGTGATGAAGGCTAAACATATGTACTAACAAGATTTCTTTCATTTTCTACATAGCAAAGCTCACAACTACACAAAGTTCATACAAAAACATAATAGTCACATTACACACAACCAGTACAATACTCTCATCTGGCAGAGATAAAGGCACTCGCTTCATAACTCACAAACATCTTTTTTCTCTTGAAGTAGCTATTTTGAGTAATCTGTCGCAAGAGACAAACGGCCTAAAAACTCAAGTTCAATTTTTTAACCAGAAATCTCTACAGCCTTGACATCAGGCTTTTTAACTTCCACTTTTCGAACAGTCACAGTAAGCACCCCATTTTCCATAGAAGCTTTGATCTGATCCATCTTGGCATTCTCCGGCAATCTGAACCTCCTCATGAACTTCCCACTGCTACGTTCCACGCGATGCCATTTGTCGTTCTTGTCTTCCTTCTCTATGTTCCTCTCTCCGCTTATCTGAAGCACCCTGTCATCTTCAACCTCAACTTTCACTTCTTCTTTCTTAAGCCCTGGAACATCAGCCTTGAACACGTGAGCTTCTTCGGTTTCCTTCCAGTCGATTCGGGTGTTGACAAAGGCTGAGGTTTCTGGAGTTTGTGTGGTCAATGAAGAAGAAGAGAAAGGGAAGTCCTTGAAAGGATCCCAAACATCAAGAGAGAAAGGATCAAAGATATTGCTGCGGCGGCCAAAGAAGCTTGGAATCAGAGACATTTTCAGGAATGGAAAACGAGATTACAAGAATATTTGTAGTCGGGAAAATTGAGAGGGCTACCTTAATTTTTCTATGCTTTGCTTTGTTTGGCCGGGTACTTAGAGCACCCTGAAAGGTTTTTTTATAGTCCTTAGGACGATTCTAGCATTCAGAAGATTTTTCTATTTTTTGGTTTAAATCATTTTCTAGTACATTGTCTAGGACACTCCGGAATATTCATATTCTATATGGGCTTTAAACAGAGATAATTGGAGGACTTGAAGCCCAATGAAAACTGAAATGGAAGTTTGGATATAGCCTAACTGAAATTATTGCCAAATTAAAATACAACAGAATGTATTCATGAAAATAGTTGATACACATTATCTCTCTCATATGAAATCTATCTACTGAATTGATTGAAGAAAACGTTCTGGCATGCCTAGAACATTATGGATTTTCCATGTCTTACATTTACTTGCTTGATTTATCAAAAGCCAAAAGGTAATTACTTTATGAGGTTTTGCTGGTATTTGTATGCTTACTGATCAAAGAATAATTTTTCTGATACAAAAAATTTATGTATTCATTTATAAGTTGTCGAATTATGTCACATGGAAGAACCAACTTTGCCCAAGTGTTGAAGGGGTTAAAAGTACCACTTGTTTGTTTTTCGTTAGAGAATTCGAAGCAAAAGAAGAGTGTTTAGAGGAAGAAGCTACATAGATTTTCTTTCACTAGTTGAGCCACATTTCATTGGCCTTAGAAGAGGGAGATCTAAGGTTTATGACTTGATTCCTTGTTGATGTTTGATTCGAAAGAAAAGATTTGATTCAAAATCTTGATATCTTTTCAAATATTTTAAACTATTAAATCAATTTTTTTATTATTTTTATAGTATGAAATGTGTTCTTTCCAATGATCAAAGTGTTTTGAACAGATTCTTTATATTATAAGAGAATCGAGGCTTTAAAGTAGGTCATGATTCTGGAAAACCAAAAAGTTTTGGATTTTCAGTGATTTTTTGTGAAATTTGACCACCGAAAAATGATATTTCTACCATCTTTGTTTCGGAACCAAATTTGGGTCTTGAAGTGTGAGGTGTAGGGACTAGGGATCGCTTTGGAACAAATTAATACATATAAAAATAACTTCTTTACAAATATATATATTGTATAACTTTTTAAAATTTTATTAATTAAAAAAAAAGAAAAATGACGAATAGAACGGAGACACGTGGCAACTGAAAAATCACATGCCCGGCACGTACATCTTCTCTGAAAGAGAAAAAAATAAAAAACAAAAAAAGGTCAATGGAGTATTGACACGTGGACCGCTGTGGACATGTTCACCGTAGATCTGAAGCATTTATATAAAGGATTCTATACTTTTCTCAACTTGGTTTATTATTTCAGCCCCTCTTATTATAAGTTTGTTGCCTTCCCCTCTAAATGCAAATATCCCACCATCGACTTTACCAAAATGTCGGGAGAAACAGAGAAAGCAATGGAGAAACTACAGAAGTCTGGTCATTTGGTGCTTGTTATGTTCCCATTTCAAGGCCACATAACTCCCATGCTTCAGCTAGCTGCTATCTTACACTCACAAGGTTTCTCAATTACTATAGTTCACCCTGAAGTGAACTCTCCTAACCCTTCAAACCACCCCGAATTCACCTTCATCCCGATACCAGATAAGCTAACCGAATCTGAAATCTCAGATAGAGATCTTGCAAATTTTGCGCTGCGTGTCAACAACAACTGTGCAGCACCATTTCAGGAATGCATGAAAAGGATAATGCATCAGAAAGATTCGCATGATCATATTTCCAGCATCCTCTATGATACATTCATGTACTGTGCTCAAACTGTTGCTGATGACCTGAGCCTGCCTGGAATATCTGTGCGTACTAGTGTAGCTGCATCATTGTTGCTCTATCCTGTGCTTCCTCATCTTGATCGGAAAGGTATACTTGTTTTCATGTGTCACTAAGTGCATCAATTTCTATACATGATTATCAGTTGGAAATTAGAATTTATATAATTTTGCCGAAGAATTCCTTGGAATAATTTCTATAACGTTATTATAACAAAAGCCTGAAGGCATCACAAGAACTTTCTGTCTGGCAATAACCTTGCACTCTATGGCAAAATCATAACCAATTTCAACGACAAAGCAATTATACATAATTTTTGTCTGCAATCATGATAAACTATTCAATCCACTGATCCTAAACTCTTTAAATTTGCGTTAAGATTCTTTTTCTGCAAACGAAGTGCCAGAGTTTCAATCCCTTCAGCTTCAACAAAATCGCGCATTACTATCGCAGAATTCAACAGATGCGGTGACAGAGGTGAGAGTTGCATTCACAAACGGGGTGAAGAGCTCATCAGCTATAATTGTGAACACAATGGACTTCCTTGAACAAGCAGTACTGTCAAAGATCAAAGAATACTTCCCTGCTCCAATTTTCACCGTAGGGCCATTCCACAAATTAGCTCAAACCATTTGCAGCTCATTACGGACGGAGGATGCTAACTGCATCTCTTGGCTTAACAAACAGGCCCCGAAATCTGTCATCTATGTAAGCTTTGGTAGCTTGGCCAGCATCGATGAGCAAGAACTAATTGAGACAGCTTGGGGCCTAGCTGACAGTAAACAACCCTTCTTGTGGGTGGTTAGACCTGGTTTGATTCGTGGCTCAGAATGGATTGAGTCATTGCCAAATGGGTTGCAGGAGAGTGTGGGAGAAAGAGGTTACATTTCGAAATGGGTGCCTCAAAAGGAAGTGTTGGCGCATGCTGCAGTGGGTGGATTTTGGAGTCACTGTGGATGGAATTCAACCATTGAGAGCATCTGTGAAGGGGTACCAATGCTATGCAAGCCTTTCTTTGGAGACCAATTCTTGAACTCAAACTACATCTGTCAAGTTTGGAAAATAGGCTTGAAATTGCAGGATACGTTCGAAAGAGGAAATATAGAAGCAGCTATAAAAAGACTAATGGTGGATATGGAGGGAGAGGAGATGAGAAAGAACGCTATGGATTTGAAGGAGAAAGCAGAGCTTCGTTTAAGCCAAGGCGGTTCTTCATGGAGCTCCTTGAACGAGTTCACAAAGCAAATTCTGCTGTAATTTTGATTAATTACATAGCTCATGCTTGGTTGTTTCTGCAGTTAATTGAGTATGGCTGCCTACTTTCAATAAATTATCAGTGTTTTGTGTATTCTTTTGATTTTCAGATGGTTGTTTTCACACATTTTATTTCATGCACACAAACGCAAAAAAAAAAAAAATGTATCAGGAGCAGAAAATAATTCAACCAGTCATTAATTTCGATCCATATTGAATGATTAGAGAATTTATTTTAGTGTCAGGTCCACATTCCGATATTGAAAAATGAAAATGGTGGCGCATGCTTGATTGAAACCATGCGTATGCAAAACCTACCCATGATTTATTGTTTGTTAGCCCTCATGGCTACTTTTTGGATATCAAAGAATTATTTCAATATATATTTAAATATTATTATCTCATCTGAAACATCTTCTGTTTATCTCTTTGTTGAGTCTGACGCATCTGACACATTTTCAATAATACTTTTTATATTTTAGTAACTTTAGCATTTGAATGCGTTTCGAAATGTGTTCCTAACTGGTTTTTTTTGTTTTTTTAATTTTTTGACAAGTCACTTTAATTATTAAATTAATAGTGAAACCAATCTTTTTCCATCAAACCAAAGACAAGATGGCACTCTTTGTCATAAAATTTTCTTGTCTCCCTAGACCTATACAAATATTATTATGTTTATCATTATCATTTTCTGGGGAAGTGGATGGTACGGTGAGTTGCTTTGGCTTTTTTCTTTAAAATTTGAGGGTGAAAGAAATTTCACTTTGTTAAAACTCTTGAAAATAAAGAATCTCTTTAAGTAAATTTCACTTTTTAAAACTTTCGAAAATTACGAACCTCGTTTTCCGGTCATAATAAAAAACTCTAATGGAACTTGTCAAGAAAAAGAAAAGTCAGCATAAATTATTAATACTATTCTTAGATTTATAATTTTTATATTTGTATAGTATTTATTTATATTGATATATAAATATATTTTGAAGTTTTTTATATATAATTTTATTAAAATTTTAAATTGTATTATTTTTATATTTTTTATATGTATTTAAAACTATCAAATTTAATTATAATTTTCATTTTTAAAAAATCATATTTGTCTATGTGGCAAAACTTGCAAAACTCGAATCCAGGGGAAAATCTGGAGGAGGCAAGCCCTGCAAAAAAATTTTAATAATATTAATAAATAAAGTTCGGACCATTCTATACTTTTCTCAATTTGCATTATTATTTCAGTCTTTGTCATAGTTTGTTGACTTTGCGTCTAAATGCAAATTATCCCACCATCTTCTGCCGATTTCTTGCAAGGGGTGAATTCCATTGGCATGGGAGTCTTTTTCCACTTTTTAAAACTATTTAAAATTAATCAAGAACCTCATTTCCAGTCAAAATAGAGAACTCAAATCGAACTTGTCAAGCAAAAGTGAATTGACGTAAGTCATTACCATGGCTTTTTTTTTTGGCATCTTCTGCCAATTTCTTTGTAAAGGATGAATTCAATTGGCCTGAGAGTCTTTAATTTCTTTTTCTATTGAGTTGCAGGCGCGATACAGCAGAGCCAAGAGACTTGCAACGCTGAATCAACAGGGAGAGCAATTGATGGAGAAAGAAGGAAAGAAGGCAGGCCGTTGGGTGCTTGTCCTATACCCATTTCAAGGCCACATAAACCCTATGCTCCAGCTAGCCACTATCTTACACTCGAAAGGCTTTTCAATCATTATAGTTCACCCTGAATTTAACTCTCCTAACCCTTCAAACCACCCTGAATTCACCTTCAGACCCATACCAGACAAGCTAAGTGAATCCAATGTCTCCCTTGGAGATTTTGCGAATCTCGTGTTGACTCTGAACAAACACTGCTTAGCTCCATTTCAGCAATGCATGAATCAAATATTGCATGAGAAAGATTCGACCGATCATGTTGCTGGTATCATCTATGACACACTAAGTTACTTTGCTCAATCTGTTGCTGATGATCTCAGGCTTCCTGGGATTAGTGTGCGTACTAGTGCTGCTGCCACGATGCTAGTTTTTGCTGTCTTTCCCAATCCTGATAAGGAAGGTTATACTTCTTTTCCAGGTTTGTTTGGATTAATTAACGTTTGTGCTTTTCGACTTGCCTTACTATCTGCTTCAAGCTGTTCTATGGTGATTACATGTTTCATTAGTAGTTAGATTCTATAGAATTATGCAGAAGAAATAGATTTTCTTCAGAATATCAGAAACCTGAAGGCATTATCCCAGGGACTTTTCTTTCAGTTTGAATGAATAATGCATAATAGGGGACAACTGACTATTCAACAATAAAATAGTGGCATGATTTTTTTTTTCCTTCTGCTGCCATAGTTAACGATTCAATGATCTCAAATCAATCTACTAATTGTTCTCAAATCTAATTCATTTATTCAATCTTTGTTACAGATTCTATTTCTGAAAACCAAACACTAGAGGTAGACCTTCAAATCCTTCAGCTTCAACAATTGCTTGCATCAATATTACGAAATCCAACAGATGCCATGTCAAAGTTGAGAACTGAGGTGATACATGCCACAAAGAGCTCATCAGCCATCATTGTGAACACAATGGACTTCCTAGAAGAAGCAGTATTGTCAAAGATCAAAGAATACTTCCCTTCTCCAATTTTCCCAGTAGGGCCGTTTCACAAATTAGCTGCAACCAGGTCCAGCTCATTACTCAAGGAAGAAACCAACTGCCTTTCTTGGCTTGATAAACAAGCCCTGAAATCTGTTCTCTACGTCAGTTTTGGTAGCATGGCTACCATAGATGAGCAAGAACTAATCGAGACAGCTTGGGGACTAGCAAACAGTGAGCTGCCATTCTTGTGGGTGATTAGGCCTGGTTTGGTTCGTGGGTCGGAATGGATTGAGTTATTGCCAAAGGATTTCCTAGATAGAGTTGGAGAAAGGGGTTGTATAGTGAAATGGGCACCTCAGAGAAAGGTGTTGGCGCATAGTGCAGTGGGTGGGTTTTGGAGCCATTGTGGATGGAATTCTACTCTTGAGAGTATTTCTGAAGGGGTACCAATGCTATGCAGGCCTTTTGTAGGAGACCAACTCTTGGACTCAAAGTACATATGTCATGTTTGGAAAGTAGGCCTGGAACTTGAGAATAATAATTTGGAAAGAGGGAAGATAGAAGAAGCTATAAAACGACTAATGTTGGATGTAGAAGGAGAGAACGTTAGAAAGAATGCCATGAATTTGAAGGAGAAAACAGAGCTTTCACTGACAGAGGGAGGTTCTTCCAGCAATTATTTGAACGATTTAGTAAAGCATATATCATCAAATTGATTACAAGAGATGAATTTAATCCCTTATGCTTTCTTTATTCCCATGTACCAAACAGAAATAATGGTTCTGAACTTCAATTGGCAGCTGTGCCACTTCTTTTCAAAGCTCGGTAGCATCTCTTTCCACTGTGCAAAAATAGTTACAACTCTATAATTGTTGCAAAGGTTTTATTTAGTGCAAGTTGTTTACTGTTTTAAAGCACTTTACGTAGTGGTTTTTCCTTGGCCTGAATAACACCATCTCACTTAACTGCAAAGAAGATTGAAGAGAAAACTAAAGGACGGTTACATTTACAAATTTACAATACTAATTTCAGAACGATGTTAGAATATATAGTAAAATAATATATAATTGAATCCAAAGAAAAACTATATGAAAACATTCAAGCCTTTAAGTTTTCAACTAGAAATCTCGATGGCTGACATCAGAACAGTAACAGTAAGAACTCCATTTTCAATGGGAGCTTTCACCTTATCCATCTTCACATATTAAATTATTGGAGATGCAGGCTTAATTGTGAAATGGGGCACCCCAAAAGGAAGTATGGGCTCATAAGGCCATAAGAGGTTTTCGGGGCCATTATGGCTGGAACTCAACCCTGGAAGGTATTTGTGCATGAGTTGCAATGTCAACCCTGTTTCGGGGATCAAAGTAGCTTTGGAAATGGATAATACCTTGGTAAGCATAGAGAAAGAAAAGGCCATAAGAAGGCTTACGCTAGATAAAGAAGGCCATGAGAAGGCTTTTTTCTATAATTTCATGAGTGAATTAAGAAAATGTGTCTTATCAACCTAAATGAATATCAAGCCATTAGTTGTTAAAATTCCTTCAAAGTTTCAACTATCTACATCCAATCAATGACTCACATGACCCTGCAAATGCTAAATGTTGTCATTGGCAAATGGCATATGCTTTAGCCCCAATTACGCTGAATTGAAGGAACTGGGAGCGCTGTCACTTGGTTTCAGCTTGCTATAACTCCAAAACCAAACACTCTGATTTTGGCCTCCTGCACATGTATATTTCATTTATGCCTATGGACATTATGACATGCAATTGTATGTATTGTCCAAATATAAAGTTTCTTGAAAGACTAACTGTTCCAAACAAAATCCACAATTTTAAAAACAGTGAAGAAGGCTAAACATATGTACTAACAAGATTTCTTTCATTTTCTACATAGCAAAGCTCACAACTACACAAAGTTCATACAAAAACATAATAGTCACATTACACACAACCAGTACAATACTCTCATCTGGCAGAGATAAAGGCACTCGCTTCATAACTCACAAACATCTTTTTTCTCTTGAAGTAGCTATTTTGAGTAATCTGTCGCAGGAAACAGACGGCTTAAAAACTCAAGTTCAATTTTTTAACCAGAAATCTCTACAGCCTTGACATCAGGCTTTTTAACTTCCACTTTTCGAACAGTCACAGTAAGCACCCCATTTTCCATAGAAGCTTTGATCTGATCCGTCTTGGCATTCTCCGGCAATCTGAACCTCCTCATGAACTTCCCACTGCTACGTTCCACGCGATGCCATTTGTCGTTCTTGTCTTCCTTCTCTATGTTCCTCTCTCCGCTTATCTGAAGCACCCTGTCATCTTCAACCTCAACTTTCACTTCTTCTTTCTTAAGCCCTGGAACATCAGCCTTGAACACGTGAGCTTCTTCGGTTTCCTTCCAGTCGATTCGGGTGTTGACAAAGGCTGAGGTTTCTGGAGTTTGTGTTGTCAATGAAGAAGAAGAGAAAGGGAAGTCCTTGAAAGGATCCCAAACATCAAGAGAGAAAGGATCAAAGACATTGCTGCGGCGGCCAAAGAAGCTTGGAATCAGAGACATTTTCAGGAATGGAAAACGAGATTACAAGAATATTTGGTAGTCGGGAAAATTGAGAGGGCTACCTTAATTTTTCTATGCTTTGCTTTGTTTGGCCGGGTATGTAGAGCACCCTGAAAGGTTTTTTTATAGTCCTTAGGACGATTCTAGCATTCAGAAGATTTTTCTATTTTTTGGTTTAAATCATTTTCTAGTACATTGTCTAGGACACTCCGGAATATTCATATTCTACATGGGCTTTAAACAGAGATAATTGGAGGACTTGAAGCCCAATGAAAACTGAAGTGGAAGTTTGGATCTAGCCTAACTGAAATTATTGCCAAATTAAAATAGAGCAGAACGTATTCATGAAAATAGTTGATACACATTATCTCTCTCATATGAAATCTATCTACTGAATTGATTGAAGAAAACGTTCTGGCATGCCTAGAACATTATGAATTTTCCTCTTACATTTACTTGCTTGATTTATCAAAAGCCAAAAGGTAATTACTTTATGAGATTTTGCTGGTATTTGTATGCTTACTGATCAAAGAATAATTTTTCTGATATAAAAAATTTATGTATTCATTTATAAGTTGTCGAATTATGTCATGTGGAAGAACCAACTTATGCCCAAGTGTTGAAGGGGTTAAAAGTACCACTTGTTTGTTTTTCGTTAGAGAATTCGGAGCAAAAGAAGAGTGGTTAGAGGAGAGGTTAGAGGAAGAAGCTACATAGATTTTCTTCCACTAGTTGAGCCACATTTCATTGGCCTTAGAAGAGGGAGATCTAAGGTTTATATGTATGACTTGTTTCCTTGTTGATGTTATTGTTATTTTAGAGTGGGGGAAAAAAAGCCTTGTCATTTTGATGCAGAGATTCTTTGATGAAGCAAGGGCTACAGGAACAACTGTAGGATATCCTTGACTACTTTGTCAGAGCTTCAGATGCAAGCAGAGGTCATAGTCGGCTAACCAGTCTCACAAGTCACAAGCACCTTAAATGCTGCCCCAATTCATTCACGATGTACATGAAAATGTGCCAATGGCATGTTTCCATGGATTGTGTATGAATTACCGTCGCTCTTATAGGCATTTGACAATGTTATTATGATACTATGAATCTGTCCTATTGGACGCTGAAAAACTGAGAAAGAAAAAAAAAATTAAGATCATGGGCTATCTTCTTCACAGCTTATCAACATAGTTTCTAGAGACAAAATGAATCTCCAATCTATCTTTGAAACTGATAGTTCTCTTTCGGATTTCAAGGACCAAATCATGAAAGCAACTTCTTCAGAGTTCAGATACATCCCTTGCACTTATCAGTTCCAGTCCACACAAAGAAACATCCCTTGAACTTCTTGATTATTAACAATGTGCTCTAAATCAGGCACTTATTGCCCATATTAGCCAATTTTTGGTCCTGATTCAGTTGCTTCCAATTAATCATAAAATATCCTTTGTAGGTCATGTAAACAACATAACAATTTGCTAGTACCTTGATTTCTTAAATTTCTATCCTGGGTTTATGAACATTGATTCAATGTGCTTTCCCTTTGCTTCAGATTGAGACAGGACATTACCATAAAAAGATCATTAAACAACAGTTAATTGCTATGAAAAGATAGGTACAGATCACACAATTAAGAACAACTCATAATTTCATTACCAAATTACATTCTTGCATCATTTTAACCACATTGTAATACTAGCAAAAAAAAAAAAAAAACCCACATTTTAATTACATAATCGACTGAGACAACTTCCAATATTAACAGCGAACACCAATTTAACTCACGATAATCCCTTAAAACATTACTATTGCAAGGATTTTCTCATGTTCAGAACCTCAAACTTCAACCAGAAATCTGAATAGTCTTGATATCAGGCTTCTTCAATTCCGCCTTGGGAATAGTAACGGTGAGAACCCCATTTTCCATAGAAGCTTTAACTTGATCCATCTTCACATTCTCAGGCAACCTAAACCTCCTCGAGAACTTGCCACTGCTCCGCTCCACGCGATGCCACGTATCATTCTTCTCTTCCTTCTCAACATTCCTCTCCCCGCTGATTTGAAGCACCCTGTCATCTTCGATCTCCACTTTCACTTCCTCTTTCTTCAGTCCAGGAAGGTCGGCCTTGAACACATGCGCTTCCGGGGTCTCTTTCCAGTCAACACGAGTGCTGACGAAGGCGGAGTTTTCTTGGGAAAGTGATGGGAAATTCTTGAAGGGATCCCATACATCGACAGAGAATGGATCGAAATTGTTGCCTCGCCGGTTGCCGAAGAAACTTGGGATCAGAGACATTTTCTTTCTCAATTTCTTGGAATTGCTTCTAAGTTGATTGGGGATTTTGAGAATCGAGTCAACTTCTTGTGTTTCCCTGTCTCTTTCTTCGCTTCTTGTATTTGGACTGGGTATTTAAGCGATTGAAAGGAAGATTCATGTACTTTCTGGGGCAAGCAATTTTGGGCCTCGATGGATGAAGTTTCTTGTAAACTCAAGGGACTTCCAGGCTTCTCCTGAGGAACCTGGATTTTCTTCCTCATTCGGCTCCCAAATGGGCCTCCCCTAGCCCATTTACTTCTGCCGGCATATTGCCAAGGTTTATAACTATAATTGTATTGCCTTTGTTGGGTAGTTGTATAATTTTTTTTAATTTTAAACATGAATCGATAATATTTATAAAAATAATTAAAAGATATAATTATAAATTAAAAAATTATTTACAGGATTTACAAATAAATATATATTTTTTGTATTAGAAATGTATATGAATTGTGATATAATAATTTTTTTTAATCAAGATGTAAAAGGAGAGAACATAATGAAGACTGACTGACAGTGAGAGGTTCTTCCTGCAATTATTTGAATGATTTAGTAAAGCATATATCATCAGATTAATTATAAGAGATGAAATTAATCCCTTATGCTTTCTTTATTCCCCATGTACCAAAAAGAAATAATGGTTCTGAACTTCAATTGGCAGCTGTGCCACTTCTTTTCAAAGCTTGGTAGCATCTCTTTCCACTGTGCAAAAATAGTTAACAACTCTATAATTGTTGCAAAGGTTTTATTAGTGCAAGTTCTCTACTGTTTTAAAGGACTTTACTTGGTGGTTTTTCCTTGGCCTGAATAACACCATCTCACTTGACTGTAAGGAAGATTGAAGAGAAAACTAAAGGAAGGTTACATTGACAAATTTACAATACTAATTTAAGAACAATGTTAGGACATATAGTGAAGCAATATATAATTGAATCCAAAGAAAAAATATATCGAAACATTCAAGCCTTCAAGTTTTCAACCTGAAATCTCGATGGCTTTGACATCAGGTTTCTTCACTTCCTTCTTAGGAACAGTAACAGTAATAACTCAATTTTCAATGGAAGCTTTCACCTTATCCATCTTCACATATCATTGCCTAAATATTTCAATGAAATTATTAGAGATGGAGGGTTAATCGTGAAGTGGGGCACCAAGAGGAAGTATCAGCTCATAAAGGCATACGAGGTTTTGGGAGCCATTATGGCTGGAACTCAATCCTGGAAAGTATTTGTGCATGAGTTGCAATGATATGTCAACCAAGTTTCGGGAATCAAAGGGTGGATGGAAAACTTGTGACCAATATATGGAAAGTACGTTTGGGAATGGTCAATAGCTTGGTAAGCATATAGATAGAAAAGTTCCATAAGAATGCTTATGCTAGATGAAGGCCATAAGAAGTCTTCTTTCTACAATTCCATGAGAGAATTAAGAAAATAAATGAATAAAGTCAAGCCATTCTTGGTTAAAATTCCTCTAAAGTTTCAACTATCTACATCTAATCAATATGACTCACATGACCCTGCAAATGCAAAATGTTGTCATTGGCAAATGGCATATGTTTTAGCCCCAATAGGCTGAATTGAGCGCTGTCATCTGGTATCGGCTTATTACTCTTAAACCAAACTCTGATTTTGGCCTTTGCCATAGATTGCAAGTTCACTAACATCAGAAAAATGTTAAGCCCAAGGAATTAGTCTTGACTTCTGAGTTTTTGTTCCTGCACGTGTATATTTCATTTATGCTTTTGCACATTATGACATGCAATTGTATATTTATCGTGCAAATGTAAGTTTCATGAATGAGTAACTATTCCATACAAAATCCACAATTTTGTAAACAGGGAAGAAAGCTAAGTATCAACAAAATTTTTTTTAGCTTCTACAAAGCAAAACTCAGAACCACGCAAACTTCATACGAAAACATTGTAGTACATGTATTTAATTGCACACAATGGGTACAATACTCTCATCTGGCAGAGAAAAAGGCACTCGCTTCATTACTCGCAAACATCTTTTTCTCTTGAAGTAGTTATTTTGAGTAATCTGTCGCAGGAAATAGACGGCTTAGAAACTCAAGTTCAATTTTTTAACCAGAAATCTCTACAGCCTTTTTAACTTCCACCTTTGGATCAGTCACAGTAAGCACCCCATTTTCCATAGCTTTGATCTGATCCATCTTGGCATTCTCAGGCAACCTGAACCTTCTCATGAACTTCCCACTGCTGTGTTCCACGCGATGCCACTTGTCGTTCTTGTCTTCCTTCTCTATGTTCCTCTCTCCGCTTATCTGAAGCACCCTGTCATCTTCAACCTCAACTTTCACTTCTTCTTTCTTAAGCCCTGGCACATCAGCCTTGAACACGTGAGCTTCTGGGGTTTCCTTCCAGTCGATTCGGGTGTTGACAAATGCTGAAATTTCTGGAGTTAGTGTGGTGAATGAGAAAGAAGAGAAGGGAAGTCCTTGAAAGGATCCCAAACATCAAGAGAGAAAGGATCAAAGACATTGCTGCGACGGCCAAAGAAGCTTGAAATCAGACATTTTCAGGAATGGAAAACGAGATTAGAAGAATATTCTGTAGTAAGGAAAACGAGAGAGCTACCTTAATTCTATGCTTTGCTTTGTTTGTCTGGGTGTTGAGAGCACTCTGAAAGGTTTTTTTATAGTACTAGGGACGATTCTAGCATTCAGAAGATTTTTCTATTTTTTGGTTTAAATCATTTTCCAGTACATTGGACACTCCGGAATATTCATATTCTATATGGGCTTTAGACAGAGATAATTGGAGGACTTGAAGCCCAATGAAAACTGAAATGGAAGTTTGGATCTAGCCTAACTGAAATTATTGCCAAATTCAAAATACAAGAGAATGCATTCGTGAAAATAATTAATACATATTATCTATCTCATATGAAATCTATCTACTGAATTGATTAAATAAAACGTTTTGGCATGCCTAGAACATTATGGATTTTCCATGTCTTACATTTACTTGCTTGATTTATCAAAAGCCAAAAGGTAATTACTTTATGAGGTTTTGCTGGTATTTGCATGGTTATTGATCAAAGAATCCTTTTTTCTGATACAAAAAATTTATGTATTCATTTATAAGTTGTCGAATTATGTCATGTGGAAGAACCAACTTATGCCCAAGTGTTGAAGGGGTTAAAAGTACCACTTGTTTGTTTTTCGAAAGAGGATTTGGTGGAAAAGAAGAGAGGTTAGAGGAAGAAGCTACACAGATTTTCTTCCACTAATTGAGCCACATTTCATTGGCCTTAGAAGAGGGAGATCTAAGGTTTATATGTATGACTTGTTTCCTTGTTGATGTTATTGTTATTTTAGAGTGGGGGGAAAAAAGCCTTGTCATTTTGATGCAGAGATTCTTTGATGAAGCAAGGGCTACAGGAACAACTGTAGGATATCCTTGACTACTTTGTCAGAGCTTCATATGCAAGCAGAGGTCATAGTGGCCTAACCAGTCTCACAAGTCACAAGCACCTTAAATGCTGCCCCAATCCATTCACAATGTATCTGAAAATGTGCCAATGGCATGTTTCCATGGATTGTATATGAATTACTGTTGCTTATATAGGCATTTAACAATGTAATTATGATACTATGAATCTGTCCTATTGGAGGCTGAAAAACTGAAAAAGAAAAAAAAAATTAAGATCTTGGGCTATCTTCTTCACATCTTATCAACATAGTTTCCAGAGACAATATGAATCTCCAATCTATCTTTGCAACTGATAGTTCTCTTTCGGATTTCAAGGACCAAATCCTGAAAGCAACTTCTTCAGAGTTCAGATACATCCCTTGTACTTTTCAGTTCCAGTCCAAACAAAGATACATCCCTTGAACCTCTTGATTATTAACAGTGTGCTCTAAATCAGGTAATGATTGCCCATATTAGCCAATTTTTGGTTCTGATTCAGTTGCTTCCAATTAATCATAAAAAATCCTTTATAGGTCATGTAAACAACATAAGAATTTGCTAGTACTTCGATTTCTTAAATTTCTATCCTGGGTTTTTGAACATTGATTCTATGTGTTTTCCCTTTGCTTCAGATTAAGACAGGACATTACCATAAAAAGATCATTAAAAAACAGTTAATTTCAACGAAAAGATAGGTAGGCTGATCACACAATTAAGAACAACTCATAATTTCATTACCAGATTACATTCTTACAGCATTTTAACCACATCGTAATACTAGCAAGAAAAAAAAAAAACCCACATTGTAATTACGTAATCGACTGAGACAACTTCCAATATTAACAGCGAACACCAATTTAACTCACGATAATCCCTTAAAACATTACTATTGCAAGGATTTTCTCATGTTCAGAACCTCAAACTTCAACCAGAAATCTGAATAGTCTTGATATCAGGCTTCTTCAATTCCGCCTTGGGAATAGTTACGGTGAGAACCCCATTTTCCATAGAAGCGTAAATTTGATCCATCTTCACATTCTCAGGCAACCTAAACCTCCTCGAGAACTTGCCACAGCTCCGCTCCACGCGATGCCACGTATCATTCTTCTCTTCCTTCTCAACATTCCTCTCCCCGCTGATTCGAAGCACCCTGTCATCTTCGATCTCCACTTTCACTTCCTCTTTCTTCAGTCCAGGAAGGTCAGCCTTGAACACATGGGCTTCCGGGGTCTCTTTCCAGTCAACACGAGTGCTGACGAAGGCGGAGTTTTCTTGGGAAAGTGATGGAAAATTCTTGAAGGGATCCCATACATCGACAGAGAATGGATCGAAATTGTTGCCTCGTCGGTTCCCGAAGAAACTTGGGATCAGAGACATTTTCTTTCTCAATTTCTTGGAATTGGTTCTAAGTTGCTTGGGATTTTGAGAATCGGAGTCAACTTCTTGTATTTCCCTTTCTCTTGCTTCGCTTCTTGTATTTCTTGATGCGTGAGAAAGGATAGACTGGGTATTTAAACCATTGAAAGGAAGATTCTTGTACTTTCTGGGGCAAGCAATTTCGGCCCCGATGGTCGAAGTTTCTTGTAAACTAAAGGGGCTTCCAGGCTTCTCCTGACGAACCTGGATTTTCTTCCTCATTCGGCTCTCAAATGGGCCTCGCCTAGCCCATTCACTTCTGCTGGCATATTGTCGAGGTTTATAACTATAATTGTATTGTCTTTGTTGGGTATTTGCATCATTTTTTTTTATTTTAAATATGAATCGATAATATTTATAAAAATAATTAAAAGATATAATTATAAATTTAAAAAAAATATTTACAAGATTAACAAAAACAAAAAATATTTATTTTTTGTATTAGAAGTACCTGTGACACAATAATTTTTTTTAGTGAAGATGTAGAAGGAGAGAACATCATAAAAAATAACTGACAAAGAAAGATTCTTCCTGCAATTATTTGAATGATTTAGTAAAGCATATATCATCAGATTGATTATAAGAGATGAAACTCATCCCTTATGCTTTCTTTATTCCCCATGTACCAAAAAGAAATAATGGTTCTGAACTTCCATTGGCAGCTGTGCCACTTCTTTTCAAAGCTTGGTAGCATCCCTTTCCACTGTGCAAAAATAGTTACGACTCTATAATTGTTGCAAAGGTTTTTTTAGTGCGAACTCTCTACTGCTTTAAAGGACTTGGTGGTTTTTCCTTGGCCTGAATAACACCAATCTCACTTAGCTGTAAAGAAGATTGAAGAGAAAACTAGAGGACGGTTACATTTACAAATTTACAATACTAATTTCAGAAGGATGTTTAGAATATATAGTGAAATAATATATAATTGAATCCAAAGAAAAAGTATATCATTCAAACCTTTAAGTTTTCAACCAGAAATCTCGATGGCTTTGACATCAGGTTTCTTCACTTCCTTCTTAGGAACAATAACAGTAAGAACTCCATTTTCAATGTAAGCTTTCACCTTATCCATCTTCACATATTATTGCCTAAAGATTTCAATGAGATTATTGGAGATGGAGGGCTAATTGTGAAGTGGGGCACCCCAAAAGGAAGTATCGGCTCATAAGGCCATAGGAGGATTTTGGAGCCTTTGTAGCTGGTACTCAATCCTGGAAAGTATATGTGCATGAGTTGCAATGATATGCCAACCATGTTTCGGGGATCAAAGGGTGGATGCAGAACTTGTGATCATGTATGGAAAGTAGCTTTGGAAATGGATAATAGCTTGGTAAGCATAGAGATAGAAAAGGCCATAAGAAGGCTTCTTTCCACAATTCCATTAGTGAATTAAGAAAATGTATGTTACCAACCTAAATGAATAAAGTCAAGCCATTATTAGTTAAAATTCCTTTAAAGTTTCAACTATCTGCATCTAATTAATATGACTCGCACGACCCTGCAAATGCTAAATGCTGTCATTGGCAAATGGCATATGTTTTAGCCCCAATTAGGCTGAATTCAAGGAACTGGGAGCGCTGTCATTTGCTATCAGCTTGCTAAACTCCTAAACCAAACTCTGCGATTTTGGCCTTGATAAGGATTGCAAAGTTCACTAAGATCAGAAAACTGTTAAGCCCAAGGAATTAGTCTTGACTTTTGAGTTTTTGTTCCTGCACGTGTATATTTCATTTATGCTTATGCACATTATGACATGCAATTGTATATTTATTGTCCAAATGTAAGTTTCATGAATGAGTAACTATTCCATACAAAATCCACAATTTTATAAACAGGGAAGAAGGCTAAGTACTAACAACATTTTTTTTATTTTCTACATAGCAAAGCTCAGAATCACACAAACGTCATACAAAAACGTAGTAGTGCATACATTTTATTACACACAATGGCTACAATACTCTCATCTGGCAGAGATAAAGGCATTCGCTTCATAACTCACAAACATCTTTTTCTCTTGAAGTAGTTATTTTGAGTAATCTGTCCCAGACGGCTCAAAAACTCAAGTTCAATTTTTTAACCAGAAATCTCTATAGCCTTGACATCAGGCTTTTTAACTTCCACTTTTCGAACAGTCACAGTAAGCACCCCATTTTCCATAGAAGCTTTGATCTGATCCATCTTGGCATTCTCAGGCAACCTGAAACTCCTCATGAACTTCCCACTGCTACGTTCCACGCGATGCCACTTGTCGTTCTTGTCTTCCTTCTCTATGTTCCTCTCTCCGCTTACCTGAAGCACCCTGTCATCTTCAACCTCAACTTTCACTTCTTCTTTCTTAAGCCCCTGGAACATCAGCCTTGAACACATGAGCTTCTGGGGTTTCCTTCCAGTCGATTCGGGTGTTAACAAATGCTGAGGTTTCTGGAGTTCGTGTGGTAGAAGAAGAGAAAGGGAAGTCCTTGAAAGGATCCCAAATATCAAGAGAGAAAGGATCAAAGACATTGCTGCGGCGGCCATAGAAGCTTGGAATCAGAGACATTTTCAGGAATGAAAAACGAGATTGCTAGAAATTTTGGTCGTAAGGAAATTAAGAGAGCTGTCTAAATTTTTCTATGCTTTCGTTGTCTGGGTATTAAGAGCACCCTGAAATGGTATTTTATAGTGCTTGTGGAGGATTCCAGCATTGAAAAGATTTTTCTAGGACATTATCCACACGCCTGTGCCAATGACAAGACCAAAACACTTCTATTCTAGGACACTCCGTGGTATTCATATTATATATGGCCTTTATGCAGAGATAATTGGAGGACTTAAAGCCCATTGAGAACTGAAATTGACTTAAAACATTTTTTCTGTTTAAGATAAAAAGACATCCGAGCCTAATCTTAATCTTTATTTTGGATTAGCCTAACTAAAATTATTGCCAAATTCAAAATACAAGAGAATGCATTCATGAACATAGTTGATTCATATTAACTATCTCATTTAAAGTCTATCTACTGAATCGATTGAAGAAAACGTTCCGGCATGTCTAGAACATTATGGATTTTCATGTCTTACATTTACTTGCTTGATTTATCAAAATTCAAAAGGTAAGTACTTTGTGAGGTTTTGCTGGTATTTGCATGGTTATTGATAAAAGAATAGTTCTTTTGAAATGAAAATTTATGTATTCATTTATAAGTTGTTGAATTATGTCGTGTGGAAGAACCAACTTATGCCTGTGTGTTGAAGGAGTTAAAAGTACCACTTAGTTTATTTTTTGAAAGAGAATTTGGAGGAAACGAAGAAAGGCGAGAGGAAGAAGCTTGTGACGTCTCCAATCTTATATTAGACAAATGTGTGGATATGGTTTCATATATGTAAAAGTCTAAATTTAAATCTATGAGAAATTTTTTATAGGACAAAATTGCAATACCTTCAAATCAAAGTAGACAATACATTTCAAGTTGAGCCACATTTCGTTGGCCTTAGAAGAGGGAGATATAAGGTTTATAAGTATGACTTGTTTCCTTCTTGATGTTACTGCTATTTTAGAGGGGTAAAAAAAACCTTGTCATTTTGATACAGAGATTCTTTGATGAAGCAAGGGCTACAGGAACAACTGTAGGATATCCTTGACTAATTTGTCAGAGCTTCAGATGCAAGCAGAGGTCATAGTGAACTAACCAGTCTCACAAATCACAAGCACCTTAAATGCTGCCCAAATCCATTCACAATGTACATGAAAATGTGCCAATGGCATGTATTCATGGATTGTGTAAGAATTACTGTTGCTCTTATTGGCATTTGACAATGTTATCATGATACTATGAATCTGTCCTATTGGATGCTGAAAAACTGAAGAAGAAAAGAAAAATTAAGATCATGGTTTATCTTCTTCACAGCTTATCGACATATTTGACAGAGACAATATGAATCTCCAAGCCATCTTTGCAACTGATAGTTCTCTTTCGGATTTCAAGGACCAAATCCTGAAAGCAACTTCTTCAGAGTTATGATACATTCCTTGTACTTCTTGATTATTAAAGATATGCTCTAATTCATGTACATTAGCCAATTTTTGGCTCTGATTCAGTTGCTTCCAATTAATCATAACAAATCCTTTATTGGTCATGTAAACAACATAGGAATTAGCAAGTACTTTGATGTTAACTTTATTTGGGTGTCGAACTTGATCCAATGTGCTTTCCCTTTGCTTCAGATTGGAGAAAGGACATTCATAAAAAAGATCATAAACACCAGTTACTTGCAATGAAAAATAGGTAGGCTGATCACATAATTAGAACAACTGCATCAATTTCATTAACCAGATAAACATGTTACATTTTCATTTAACCACAATTGCAATACTGCCAAAAAAAAAACCGGACGACATCCAATATTAACAGCAAACTCTAATCAACACACGACAATCCCTTAAAGCATTACTATTGCTAGGATTTCCTCACGTCAGAACTCAAACTTCAACCAGAAATCCTGAATAGTCTTGATATCAGGATTCTTCATTCCTCCTTGGGAACAGTAACGGTGGAACCCCCATTGTTCCAATAGAAGCTTTAAACTTGATCCATTTTCACATTCTCAGGCAACCTAAACCTCCTCATGATCATCTTGCGTCCCGTCTTCCATGTATTGTACGTATCATTTTCTCTCTTACCTTTCATACTCTCTCTCTGCTGGATTGAAGCAGCCTGTCCATCTGATCTGCCACTTCACTTCCACTCTTTCTTCATCCAGGAAGATCGGCTTGAACACAATGGCTTCGGGGTTTCTTTTTCCAGTCCAACACGCAAGTGCTGACGAAGGCGGAGTTTCCTGGAAAAGGTGATGAGAAATTCTTGAAGGGATCCTATGCGTCGACAGAGATGGAATCGAAATTGTTGCCTCGTCGGTTGCCAAAAAAACTTGGGATCAGAGACATTTTCTTCCTCGATTTCTTGGAATTGCTTCTAAGTTGGTTGGGATTTGGCGAATCAGAGTCGTATTTTTCTTGCTTCGTTTCTTGTATTTCTTGATTCTAGTGGGAGAGATAGGTTGGGTATTTAAACGATGCAAAGGAAGATTCCAGTACTTTCCCGGGCAAGCAATTTTAGGCCTCGAAGTTTCTTGTAAACTCAAGGGCCTTCCACGGTTCTCCCCAGGAACCTGGATTATCTTCCTCATTCGGCTCTCAAATGGGCCTCGCCTAGCCCATTCACTTCTGCTGGCATATTGCCGAGGTTTATAACTATAATTGTATTGTCTTTGTTGGGTATTTGTATCATTTTTTTTAATTTTAAACATTAATCGATAATATTTATAAAAATAATTAAAAAGATAAAATTATAAATTAAAAAATTATATACGAGATTTAAAAAATAAAAAAAAATTATATTTAAAATATCGATATAAATTATAACATAATAATTTTTTTTAGTCCGGATATAGAAATGAGAGAACATCACAAAAAATGACTACAAAAGGGAGGTTCTTCCTGCAATTATTTGAATGATTTAGTAAAGCATATATCATCAGATTGATTATAAGAGATGAAATTAATCCCTTATGCTTTATTTATTCCCCATGTACCAAAAAGAAATAATGGTTCTGAACTTCAATTGGCAGCTGTGCCACTTCTTTTCAAAGCTTGGTAGCATTTCTTTCCACTGCGCAAAAATAGTTACAACTCTACAATTGTTGCAAATGTTTTATCAGTGCAAGTTCTGTACTTTTTTAAAGGAATCTACTTGGTGGTTTTTCCTTGGCCTGAACAACACCATCTCACTTAGCCAAAAGGAGGATTGAAGAGAGAACTAAAGGACGGTTACATTTACAAATTTACAATACTAATTTAAGAACAATGTTAGAATATGTAGTGAAGTAATATATAATTGAATCCAAAGAAAATGTCTATCATTCAAACCTTTAAGTTTTCAACCAGAAATCTCGATGGCTTTGACATCAGGTTTCTTCACTTCCTTCTTAGGAACAATAACAGTAAGAACTCCATTTTCAATGGAAGCTTTCACCTTATCCATGTTCACATTTTATTGCCTAAAGATTTCAATGAAATTATTGGAGATGGAGGGTTAATCGTGAAGTGGGGCACCAAAAGGAAGTATCGGCTCCTAAGGGCATACGAGGTTTTTGGAGCCATTATGGCTGGAACTCAATCCTGGAAAGTAATTGTGCATGAGTTGCAATGATATGTCAACCATGTTTCGGGAATCAAAGGGTGGATGGAAAACTTGTGATCAATATATGGAAAGTACGTTTGGGAATGGCCAATAGCTTGGTAAGCATATAGATTGAAAAGGCGACAAGAAGGCTTCTTTCTACAATTCCATGAGTGAATTAAGAAAATATATCTTACCAACCTAAATTAACAAAGTCAAGCCATTATTGGTTAAAATTCCTTTAAAGTTTTAACTATTTACATCTAATCAATATGACTCACATGACCCTGCAAAAGCTAAATGCTGTCATTGGCAAATGGCATATGTTTTAGCCCCAATTAGGCTGAATTGAAGGACTGGGTCTGGTATCAGCTTGCTAAACTCCTAAACCAAACTCTGTGATTTCGGCCTCTGCCAAGGATTGCAAAGTTCACTAAGATCAGAAAACCGTCAAGCCCAAGGAATTAGTCTTGACTCTTGAGTTTTTGTTCTTGCACGTGTATATTTCATTTATGCTTATGCACATTATGACACGCAATTGTATATTTATTGTCCAAAAGTAAGTTTCATGAAGAACTATTCCATACAAAATCCACAATTTTATAAACAGGGAAGAAGGCTAAGTGTTAACAAGATTTTTTTTATTTTCTACGTAGCAAAGCTCAGAACCACACAAACTTCATACAAAAACGTCGTAGTACATCAGGAGATAGACGGCTTAAAAACTGGAGTTCAATTTTTAACCAGAAATCTCTACAGCCTTGACATCAAGCTTTTTAACTTCCGGTTTTGGAACAGTCACAGTAAGCACTCCATTTTCCATGGAAGCTTTGATCTGATCCATCTTGGCATTCTCAGGCAACCTGAACCTCCTCATGAACTTCCCACTGCTACGTTCCACGCTATGCCACTTGTCGTTCTTGTCTTCCTTCTCTACGTTCCTCTCTCCGCTTATCTGAAGCACCCTGTCATCTTCAACCTCAACTTTCACTTCTTCTTTCTAAGCCCTGGAACATCAGCCTTGAACACGTGAGCCTCTGGGGTTTCCTTCCAGTCGATTCGGGTGTTGACAAAGGCTGAGGTTTCTGGAATTTGTGTGGTGAGTGAAGAAGAAGAGAAAGGGAAGTCCTTGAAAGGATCCCAAACATCAAGAGAGAAAGGATCAAAGACATTGCTGCGGCGGCCAAAGAAGCTTGGAATCAGAGACATTTTCAGGAATGAAAAACGAGATTACAAGAAACTTTGGTAAGGAAAATTGAGAGAGCTGTCTTAATTTTTCTATGCTTTGCTTTCCTTGTCTGGGTATTCAGATAACCCTGAAAAGATTTTTTATAGTACTTTGGACGATTCTAGCATTCAGAAGATTATTCTATTTTTTGGTTTAAATCATTTTCTAGTACATTATCCAGAGGCCTGTGCCAATGACAAAACCCCCAGCACCTCAATTCTAGGACACTCCGGAATATTCATATTATATATGGGCTTTATACAGAGATAATTGGAGGACCTGAAGCCCAATGAAACTGAAATGGACTTAAAACCTTTTAAGATAAAAAGACATGCGAGCCTAATCTTAATCTTTAGTTTGGACCTAGCCTAACTGAAAATAATGCCAAATTCAAGTGCAGGAGAATGCATTCATGAACATAGTTGATTCATATTAACCATCTCATATGAAATCTATCTACTGAATTGAGTGAAGAAAACGTTCTGGCATGCCTAGAACATTATGGATTTTCTATGTCTTACATTTGCTTGCTTGATTTATCAAAAGCCAAAAGGTAATTACTTTGTGAGGTTTTGTTGGTATTTGTATGGTTATTGATCAAAGAATTTTGATGAGAAAATTTATGTATTCATTTATAAGTTGTTGAATTATGTCATGTTGAAGAACCAAATTATGCCAAAGTGTTGAAGGGGTTAAATGTTCCACTTGTTTGTTTTTTGAAAGGGAATTTGGAGGAAACGAAGAGGGGTTAGAGGAAGAAGCTACATAGATTTTCTTCCACTAATTGAGCCACATTTCATTGGCCTTAGAATAGGGAGATCTAAGGTTTATACGTGTGATTTCTTTCCTAGTTGATGTTACTGCTTTTTTAGAGTAAAAAAAAAAGGCCTTGTCATTTTGATGCAGAGATTCTTTGATGAAGCAAGGGCTACAGGAACAACTGTAGGATATCCTTGACTACTTTATCAGAGCTTCAGATGCAAGCAGAGATCATAGTGACCTAACCAGTCTCGCAAGTCACAAGCACTTTAAATGCTGTCCCAATCCATTCACAATGTATATGAAAATGTGCCAATGGCATGTTTCCATGGATTGTGTATGAATTACTGTTGCTTTTATAGGCATTTGACAAAGTAATACTTTGATGAATCTGTCCTATTGGATGCTAAAAACTGAAAAAGAATAAAAAATTCAGATCATGGTCTATCTTCTTCACAGCTTATCAACATAGTTGCTAGAGACAATATGAATCTCCGATCTATCTTTGCAACTGGAAGTACTCTTTCGGATTTCGAGGACCAAATGCTGAAAGCAACTTCTTCAGTGTTCGGATACATCCCTTGTACTTCCTGATTATTAAAGATATTCTCTAAATCAGGTACTTATGGCCCATATTAGCCAAGTTTTGGTTCTGATTCAGTTGCTTCCAATTAATCATAAACAATCCTTTATTGGTCACGTAAACAACATACGAATTTGCAAGTAATTTGATTTCTTGAAGTTCTATCCTGGGTTTTTGAACATTGATCCAATGTGCTTTCCCTTTACTTCAGATTGAGAAAGGACATTACCATAAAAAGATCATTAAACAACAGTCAATTGCAATGAAAAGATAGGTAGGCTGATCACACAATTAAGAACAACTCTTTATTTCATTACCAGGTAACATTCTTACATCATTTTAACCACATTGTAATACTGGCCAAAAAACGAAAAACCCCACATTGTTATTCCATAATCTACTAAGACAACTTCCAATATTAACAGCGAACACCAATCAACACACGATAATCCCTTAAAACATTACCATTGCTAGGATTTTCTCATGTTCAGAACCTCAAACTTCAACCAGAAATCTGAATGGTCTTGATATCAGGCTTCTTCAATTCCTCCTTGGGAACAGTAACGGTGAGAACCCCATTTTCCATAGAAGCTTTAACTTGATCCATCTTCACATTCTCAGGCAACCTAAACCTCCTCAAGAACTTGCCACTGCTCCGCTCCACGCGATGCCACGTATCATTCTTGTCTTCCTTCTCAACATTCCTCTCCCCGCTGATTTGAAGCACCCTGTCATCTTCGATCTCCACTTTTACTTCCTCTTTCTTCAGTCCAGGAAGGTCCACCTTGAACACATGGGCTTCCGCGGTTTCTTTCCAATCAACACGAGTGCTGACGAAAGCGGAGTTTTCTTGGGAAAGTGATGAGAAATTCTTGAAGGGATCCCATGCATCGACAGAGAATGGATCAAAATTGTTGCCTCGTCGGTTGCCGAAGAAACTTGGGATCAGAGACATTTTCTTCGTCAATTTCTTGGAATTGCTTCTAAGTGGGTTGGGATTTGGAGAATAAGAGTCGTACTTCCCTTGCTTCCCTTCTTGTATTCCTTGATTCGAAAGGGGGAGATACGTTAGGCATTTAAACGACGCAAAGGAAGATTCTAGTACTTTCCCGGGCCAGCAATTTTGGGCCAAAACGGACGATCTAGTAAACTCAAGGGACTTCCAGGCTTCTCCTGAGGAACCTAGATTTTCTTCCTCATTCGGCTCTCAAATGGGCCTCGCCTAGCCCATTCACTTCTATTGGTATATTGCCATGGTCTGTAAGTATAATTGTATTATCTTTGTTGAGTATTTGTATTATTTTTCAATATTAAATATAAATCTATCAATTTAAAACATAACATAATGACATGATATTAATATGATATAAAAATAAAATATGAAATAACAAGAATTAAAATTTTAATAGTAATTATATATAGATTTAACAAAACAAAAAATATATATTTTATATTTTTATGTCAATATAAATTATGATACGTAATTTTTGTATGAAATAAAATATAAATATATGAATTTAAGTGTTTTATATAATATTAATACATGAATCATCAAGTCTATGATACAATGCAAAAAAATATTGAGAAATATAATTTAAAATTTTAATAAAAATTATATTAAATTTAGTATAATTGTATTATCTTTGTTGAGTATTTGTATTATTTTTCAATATTAAATATAAATCTATCAATTTAAAACATAACATAGTGACATGATATTAATATGATACAAAAATAAAATATGAAATAACAAGAATTAAAATTTTAATAGTAATTATATATAGATTTAACAAAACAAAAAAATATATTTTATATTTTTATGTCAATATAAATTATGATACGTAATTTTTGTATGAAATAAAATATAAATGTATGAATTTAAGTGTTTTATATAATATTAATACATGAATCATCAAGTCTATGATACAATGCAAAAAAATATTAAGAGATATATTTAATATTTTAATAAAAATTATATTAAATTTAATAAAAATTAAAAATTTATATTATACATTTAACATGCCGACATAAATTATAATATGATAATTTTTTGCATTTTATATATATTTAATATAAAATCATCATAATACAAATACATAAAATGTCATATTTAATTTCCAATGTTAGTTTCTCTTTTTTTTTTTCATTGCAATTTCTAATGTCAACGAGTCTAACTTTTAGCTTTTTCTTTTTATTTAATTTAATGGTATTAGGCTCATTCAACAGGCATCCCTTTTTTCATTGCAATGTCAACACATCTAAGAAGCTAGCAAAGCAAAGTTATGGCCTTGGGAACTAAGAAGCTTGGTTTTTTCATTGCAATGTCAACATATCTAAGAAGCTATCTAAGCTAAGCTAAAACCTAAGGTGACTAAGAAGCTTGACTATTGATCTGTCATTATTCCTCTAAAATTATGACCTACACCGTCTTAATTGACGATATTGTTAGGCGAAAAATCTTTATCTAAAGAAGTAAATAGAAGCATAATTATATAATTATATAATTATATAAAAATAATTAATTTAATATGAGTTGATCTAATTAATTTATATCTATAAATAAAAAAATTATTAGTTATACAATTATATTAGCAAATCAATATGTACAAATATTTTTAATCTTTTATAATTTTATAACGTATTTTAATCTAAACAAATATAAATTCATATACATTTATGCACTCATATTTATGTAAATTTTTTCAGTTTACTCTAATCCACTCACAAACTTCAAATTATCATATCTATGTGAACTATTTTATTCTCTTTTGTTTCACTCAAATATACACACGAACATTAAACTTTTGTAGTTTTATGGGGTGTTTATGCCAAAAATATTATAACTTTCTCATATTTTTTTCATTCCTAATTTATAAAGACTTCACACATTATAAATATACAAAATTGCTTATGAAAATTTTTAAGAATTATGGTCATCATTTATATTTAACGTAGGTATATCATCTACAAAGATTATTATATTAACTCTAAGGTAATTTATATGCATTGTGTTAGAGGTATTTTAGAATCTAAAGGGCGAAATAAATCTTTTATTTTAAAGTATAAGTTATTTGATAAGTGGGGGTTAATTAAATTAATTTAGTTGAATTTGTTAAAAATAGTGGCTTAAATCTCATAAAAATTTGTTTGAAATTTGTTATATATTACTTGATGAATAAGAAAATTTACAAAATAAGAAATCTAAAAGAAAAATAATTCATAATAGGCGAGCTTAAGTTGAAGGAAAAGAATTTTAAGAGAAAAGAAATTCTTAATAGCCAAGTTTGTATATTATAAATAAGTAAAGTTTTTATAGGGTTAGGTATGAGAAAAAATCCAAGAGAGTTATAAGATTTTATGATATAGACACCCCGTAAGACTATCGAATATTTATGTCTTATGGGTATATATGTTTGTATGGTATATAAGAATATACTATAAAAGATTGAGATGGTTCATACAGATATGATGAATAGGTATATATATGTCTGTGTTTATTTGTGTTGAAACTGTACACATGAGATGTGTTTATTTGAGTTGAGAATGTTTCATAGGACTAAAAAAATTGAAAGGGTCTATAAGTATTAGTTATGAGTATCTGATTTGATTTGATATTTATTTGTAATTCTCTACAATTAATATATTTTATTTTTCATTCGTAGATGTAAATCGGTTGGATCGCATCACGTTAAATTAATATATTTTGTATGTTTAACTTATTATTTGATTATGCTTCCGTTGATATGAATTAAATTTGGGTTTTTACCTAACAAATAATATCAAAACTATGATGATCTCTAATAAATAATATCAAAGCTATGATAATCTTTAACAAGTGATATTAAAATTATGATGATTCATAACAAAATTAACATATCAAATCGATTTAAATTTTCAAATTTTACATTAATTTAACTATTTCACTGATCGTTTAGTAGCATATGAGAATCCTGATTTATCATTTCTTAATAGAATCGTTGACTGTCAATTCAATTTGAGTTTATGATATCAACTCTAAAATCACAAATTAAAACTGAAACGATCTAAGTCTAAATATCCTCTTTCAAATAATCTTAACTAATTGAAAACTTTGATTTCCATATATATATTTTTTGTCTTTCCCTCTTTTTAATTTTCTAATCAAAAATTAATTTAAATATCAAAATACAAACGTAAAAAAACATTTAAGATTTTATTGTTAACAAGAGAATATTAATTTATTATCTCTTAATTATATCATTAGCTGTTAATTTAACTCAAACATACAATATCAGTTCAAATCTTGCTACTCATAACTCGAGCTATCTAAACTCAATGTACCTATCATATAAATATAAATATCTCCTTAAAGATAAATTTAACTAACTGAAAACTTTGATTTCCATATTTATTTTTTATTTTTTAATCAAATATTAATTTAAATATTGAAATACAAACGTTAAAAAATTTTAAAATTTTATCGTTAACCAATTTCTCTCCTTTGCATTTTCGAGTTTTTCCCTTCACATATACGAAGACATTAACATTGCGCATACGTGATCAGTTTCTTCCAGTTCAGGAATCCGAAGGAAAAGTTAAGAACAGAGTTGATATCGGGTTCAATTATTTCTTACCTTACCAAAAGAACATTGTGAGCTTTAAGAGGAATTATTGATATACCCTTTCGCTTCACAATTTCCAATTTCTTTTTAAGGAGACAGAAAGCTCCTCAACAAGGAATATTAATGTACGTATATAATTAACACATTCAGTGAGTCTGAAAATTTTTTAATAAATTATATTTTGATGGGTTTCACTTTCCGGGAAAATGGAATAATATGATAGTAATGTTCAACCGTACAAATGGCGACGATCCTTGTCTTTTCCACACTGTTTCCCCCACTAAAAGTAAACAATTAAAAAAGTTTTCAAGTGGTGAAAGATCATCCTGCCTCGATTTTCTAAACAATTGGACCACTGTCGGTGATTTTCTTTTCAATGATGGCATATCAGTTTCCAGAGCTTCATGATCATCACTTGAAAATAGGTGAAAAATTTTATATATTTTCATATATTGAGATGAGTATATAGTGATAGAATTTTAAATTAATCTCTTAAAATTATTAAATGAAATCTCCCATAATTTCTTATAATAAAATAATATTTTTTTAATTGACCAAAAAATAATATTTCTAAAAGAAATGAAGAGAATAAAATCACTAAGAAAGGACATAATCCTTAAAAAAAGAGAAATAAAGATCAGATCTCAACTCAAAATCAAAATTTTTATATTCGTATAAAATTTTATTTAATGATTAAATTATCAAAAATAAGTATAAATTTTGTAATGTTTAAAAGTTAATAATTAAAAGTAACTTAACAAGGTATTAAAGTCCCATTTGTTTTTTTGAGTTTGGATTTTTTTTTCACTTATAAGTATTTAACTTGAAATTACACTATATGATCTAATTAATAAATTTAATTCAATTAAAGATATTGTTAAATATAACCAAAAATTTATAGGTAAAATAGTAAAAAAGCTCATGAATTAAAATTTAATAATCATCTAATTTTATTTATTTATTTTACAATTAATTAAACTTTTAAACATTTATTTTTATCAATCGAATCTTTATTAAAAGAAAAATAATTACATGCTTTCCTTCGATCAATGATTTAATTAAATGAAAATAAATATATAAGGATTCAATTGGATGTAAATAAAATTTTAAAATTTTAATTGATTCAAAGTAAAAAATTTAAAACTTAATTAATTGTAATAAAATATCAAAAACTTAAATAATTATTTTGTAATGAGTAACAAAATTATATAACCCTTGCAAATTTCATATCAACCTAGTAGGAGCATGTAATGAGTAACAAAATGAAAAAACTATCACTAACTGTACCATTTTGTTTAAAATTGAATACTTTTAACCCAATTAATTTTTAAAGTGGCCCTTCTTTGGATTTAGGAAAGCTAATTGGTTTATTTCCTTTTTTTGGATGATAAGTTTTGGATCATGTGGGAATAATTTCTCCTTTACAAAGAAAGGGATGTTACATGGTTTTATTTTATATTACAAGATTTGTGGAATAATGAGTGAAGCAATTAAAGACCACATGTGCACCACCACAATAAGGAACTTTTAACATGGTGGTTGAATAAATATTAGGGTAATGTATTATAGAATTGATTATCAATCTTATAACTCATGGCTCAAATATTTTTTTTATTCAAGTTGCTTTCTTATGGTCCTCATGTGATTCAATTGCAAATTTCACACAAAATCAACCATCACAATCATTTGTATGCATCATTTTTTTTTCCTTTCATCTCCAATTGGACAAATCAATTATTACAATTTTACTTTGAAGGTTTCGATTTCGAATTTTAAAATTAAAAATAAAAATAAATAATTTGAGAAGATTAATTATTTTTTACTATATAGCTCAAAATCTTTTATACTTCCACACAAGACAACATAAAAAAATTATTTTTTATCCCAAAAGGAGGAAAACAAAATCAATAGCAATTCAGCTTTTTCCATATCTTTCCTTATTTGTTCATAACATAACTATACAGTTATATTGTAGGGATCTTAATGAAAATTTGTTATTGAAAAAAAAAAAAACCGAGTAACCTTTTTTTTTTATTCAAATCAAGGTTTCAATCAAAGCTAGCTTGGCTTTTGGATATGATTATCAATAGAAAAAATTATGTAGTTTTTTTAGAAATATAAACAAATCATCTCCAAATATAATAAAAACAATGAAGATAGAATTATGGGTGACGTCAACATCTCATAAATTCCAAATCTGCTTAAGCAAAGGAAGCACAAGCAAGATTTTTTTTTTTTTATAAAGTATGGCAAAAAGGCTAAAAGACAAAAGCATTTCATGTACTGAGAACAATATCATGTCAATTAAATCATCTTTTTGATTGCTTTTTTAACGGATCCATAAAAATTTTTATATTATTATAATTAATTAATTATAATAAAAAATTATATAAAAAGTCATCATTTAAAAATATATATTTTAATGATTTTTTTTTAAATCTTACATAACATTAAATTATAATTAATTAATTAATTTTAATAATTATAAATAATATGCTTTCGTAATAAATCAATTAATTTTGAAATTAATAGTAAAATCATAATTGTACAAAGATATTGTTGGATCTTCCATAATTGTCCTTGAATATTCCTTTTTCAATTTACCCCTTTTCCCTTGTCTTTTGCTTTGGACTCAAAGTGGATACTTCTGAAATCAGGAGCGGGTTCAAAGGCATGGCATCTCTTTCTTTTTTTTTTTTCTCTTGAAAAATCATCATATTTTGGTGTGAATAAACTATAAATTAGATAATATTAGCATGCTTTCAATTTGTTTTTAATGTAAAAGACTAAGAGGTAGTCACTTTTGGGACCTGAGAGTAAATGATCGATTCAATTAATTCGATCTTAAAAATTAAATAATTAATTTAATCGATTTAATTTATTATAAAATTTAAATTAATTGATATATATATATAATTAAAAAAATTAAATTAAATTAAAATGATCAATTTCACTCAATTTTAATTTTATTTATTACATTAAATATATCTACATTATATTATTGGATATATTTATATCATATTTTTTAAATTATTTATTTTATATTAAATTAGATATTTTGATTTATTCAATTTAAATATTTTAAAATTAAAAATTAATTATTTTAATTTTTTAAATCAAAATAATAACTGAAATACTTACATAACTTAGAATTATCTAACCTGATTTTTTCTAAAAATTAATTTTTTTTTTTTTCGATTTTAACCAAATTTTACTCCGCCTTAACAAATCTCATGCATTATTTCTCTAAAAACTGCACTTTTTTTTCAAATGTTAGCATTTTTTATCAGCTTAAAATATATGTGATTTTTTATGTGAATAAGCAATTAAAAACTTTAAAAATGATAAGAATTTAAACTTAATGATTAAAATCTTAATATAAAGATTTTAATTTGAACATTAAAATTGTTAATGTTCAAATTTACTAAGTGTAATTTTAATGACATTAACAAGAAGATTCCCAGAAAAATAATTAAAAAGCGTCGAAATTGATGTTTTTTAATGCGATTTCAACGTTCAAATTAGTTTTTAATTATTGAATAAATAAAAAGATACTTAAAAAATAATTCTTGGCATAACAAAGATAAGAAATAATACTTAAAAAAAAGCTCCTTAATATTTATATAATGCAAGAACATATTTCGATAATAATTTTGATATAAGAGAAGAGATTTATGTACATAATATAAAATTATTTTAATTATATATATTTTATTATTAATATTAATAAATTCAAAAAAATTAAATTAAAATTTTTAATTTATGAAATTATATATATGATATTAAATGATTATGATCATAAGTCTATAAATTATTATTGATTTTTTTAGCATAAAAGAGGTTATAATTTAAAATAAAAAATTATAAATATTAAAATTTAAATTTATGATATACTGAATATCAATTATGATTGAATTTAAATGTTAACAAATAATAAAAATAATTTGTTAAAATTAATAGAAACTATGTATTAGTAATAATACTAATACTAATAATAATCTTTTAAATAACATAATTTTTTTTATTTAGGAAGCGAGTTATTTTTTAAATAAAAAAAATTTAATTTTAAAGGTATTAAATAGTAAACCAAATATTCAAGTAAAAAAAATCCTAATCAAAAGACATGTGGAAAGGAAGAGAATCACGATCGTCTGGTACTCTCAGTAAGTATAATCCCGATTATCAACACTCCATCAGACCGTTCATCCATCAGTAATGGACCCTACCACAAAATTAGATCTAATCTAGGGTGGGTCCATCACTTTGATAAAACAACTTTTGAGCAAAGGTCCTTTCAAGAATCAACAATAACACAGAATAGGGACCAGCAGAGATAGCCTCGCCGTCCCGCGTCTTTCTGATCTGATGTGACCATTTGATTTAATCCTATCTCACAAATCTTACATTTTCTACCGTCGATCAAAAAACAATTTTTTACATAAATAATTATATGATACAATCGCCTCCCTCCCCAAGTCCTAACTGCCTTTCCCTTTCTTTCTCTGACTCTCTTTACTGCAAATAAATAAATAAATAAATAAAGGAAAAGAAATGAGTTCCAGCCATTAAGTTATCACTCTTCCGGTTGCGGTTTTCGGTTTTGGTTTTTGAAGAACTTAAAAAATTTGTTTCAAAAGCTAAAGGAGTTGGGATTTGGATTCATCATTACTTCACTCTCTCTCTGGAGCTCTTATATCTCAATTTTTGCCTTGGATATTCTGTTATTTCGCCGGTTTTTTAACTGTCCAATGCGCCGCCGACACGTGGTGTTTCTTCTCCGAGGCGTTCGTGTTCTCCGTTACCGTTACTGACCGGCGTTACTTTCTGCATTTACTGTACTCAGACCGGTATGTTTTTCTTTTCTTTCTCATTCTCTCGCTCCAGAAAGTGTTTTCTGCTTGGTTCTCTGGAAAAATTTTCAATGCTGGTGAAATACCAAGCATTTATTTCATTTTTCTTTAATTTTTTTAAAAAATAATTCTAATAATTATGCATTTACAATATCTAGATTCCGGAAAGAGAAAAAGGTAGAAATGAATCTTTTGAAGTAATTTATTTTTTTTAAGAAATTGTATTTGATTATTTTGGTGAAATAAACGAGGTTTTTATTGTTTCGAATTTTGAAAAAATGATTGTGCTTGTTTTTTGGAATAAGCTTAGGGCGATCTTGTCGTTTCCATTAAACTTAAGCGGATTCGATGACGACGCTTCATTTGTACCTTATCTGAATAATTGCGTTCAATCTGTTTTGTTTTATTTTTTCTTATGGATCACTCACTCTCGATTCTCTACAAACTATACATCAACCTCGTTCACTGGGGGTCCATTTTGCAGTAAATTTGTTAGTTTTGGAAGTGCTTTGAGCTGTGTTAATTGTGAATTTGTACTTAATACATAATCTGGGAACTTTTGAAGAGAAAAAATGCATGGCTCTTATTTAACAGTAAGGAATCATCTGCAATTTGTAATCAGCGGAGGATCTTGACATTAGATTTTGGCTTATGGGTATATCTCACAACTTCATCATTGGTTAAGACTTAATAGAATCACTGATTGTTACTTTAGGAGTTGTGTTCTCTTTGTTGCTCCAGTTACTGAACCTTATGCCACTATGTATGTGATAAACATGTTTTTTCAATTTCATATGATTGTAATATTGTTTCCCAATGTTTGTTTTTATCTCCGCAGTGGCCAGCATGAATGTGAATTGAGAAAAAAATGTGCAGCTGAAAAGGATCGGGAGTGAGTAAGACCTATCCAGTCTATGGAATGTCATTTAGAGCCCATAAAGAATTCAAGAGATTAATCCTTTGGAACTTCTGTAAAGACGATGTTGCCCCTAGGAAGCCAGAGGGCAAATATGCAAGGCAGATTGAAACCTGAAAAGCCTAATTTGTCATATGTTGATCTTCATCAAGAAATTACAGAAGGTGGAAAAGAGGTCACACCTGAATCTTCATGGAAGCATAAAAAAGAACATGCTGATATCAAGGCAAACGAAGAAGATGAGCTGGTGAAGTACATGTCAAATTTACCAAGTTATCTGGAGAGAGGATCAAACCCCCAGGAAAAAGTTTTAAATGTTGGGGTCCTTGAGTGGGGGCGCCTTGAAAAATGGCAGTGTAGCCATAAACAGATCTTACATAGAAGTAGTATCTCTTCACTGTCCAGCAGCAACACATCTTCCTCGTTTTCAACTGATGAATCATCAGCACATTCGAGTAGAGGTCACAGTTGCTCTCCTGCTCGTCAAAGATTACAACGTCCTTCACTGCAATCTCATCTGATGTCGGTCCCCATAGAAGGCCATTTGCCATTTGTCAAACCTTTTAGTGAAAGTGTTGGAAAGTTTCAAGATCTCAGGGCTGCACATAGCAACAACTTCACTGTTCAGGGGAAATTCATCGGAGAAGATAAATCCTTTAGCAAAAATAATGCACAAATCAAGCTGGAACAGTGCAAGAGAAGAGAAATGCACCCAAAGATTGATTCAGAAAGTGGAACTGTGCCAAACGGGGTAAAAGATAATGTGGCATCATGTGACAAGGTGAAAATGAAGAAACAAGTTGGTGAATTTATGAAGAAAGCTGAGAAGTTTCAAGAAGTTATTCCAAAAGGGGCCAACCAAGATATCAGTGAAAACAGAAACACAGTTGTCCTCCTTCTGCCAAGAGATTTTCCCAAAACGAATTATTCAGGAGCAGCCATCCTTTCTGATTTAACAACAAAGTCAAGTAAAAAAGAAGCAGAACCTAGTCGGAGGACCTTCCTGGAAACATTTAAAGAGGCTCACCATGCAATGCTCAGTTCCAATTACCATCATTCAGGTCCATTGCCTTGTGAACTTGATGGCAGTAAACATTTACGGATTAAAGCCATCGGCTCCATAGATGCAAATGGTAATGACTTTACATCAGAAAGATCTCATTCTGTGCCACGGGCAGCAAAGATAGAAATTAATTCTTCCAGAAGCAGAAATCTAGAGGAAAAAAAGTTAAATGCAAAACCAATAGTTTATCCTGCAAATGAGGCTTACAAAGGATCAGACCCAAAAGAAAGCAAGGTTGCATTTAAAAAGGTACGAAGCACTTCACCTTTCCGTCGTTTTAGCTTCAGCATGGGTAAGACAGACAAAAGATCTGGCCCCAAGGAGGATTCTTCAATACCTCAGGTGTGCTCAACATGTAGTTCTGCCAAAACTGATCCGGAGAATCATGTTGCTTCTGGTGTTGATACTTCTTGTGGTGATAAACCCAATGCTAAAAGCAGATCCAGGTCCAGCCCCTTGAGAAGACTATTAGACCCACTTCTGAAACCAAAGGCAGTTAACTGTCGCAATTTTACCAACCAATTGCAGGACTCAATATTAACAGAAGGTGCCTATAAATCATCAGAAAGGCTAAGACATTCAACTGTGACTGTGCAGCCAGCGAAAGTGAAATCAGATACAACCAGTCATTGCACAATCAATGTAAATGATTCAGAACAGAACAAAAAGAATGGATCTTCAGCAGTTCAAGCTCTTCTCAGGGTTCAAGTTAAGAATGGGTTGCCTCTGTTCACCTTTGCTGTTGATAATGAGAGCACCATTCTTGCAGCTACAGTGAAGACGTTAAGTGCCTCAGGGAAGGGTGATTATGGATGCATTTACACATTCTTTGCCATTCAAGAAGTTAGGAAAAAGAATGGAAGGTGGATAAATCAAGGAGGGAAAGGCAAAGGTCAGGATTATATCCCTAATGTTGCACAGATGAAGGTTTTTGGTTCTGAATTTTCTCATTTGTCCACGCCAAACCATGTGGATCAATTTAGCATTAGAGAATTTGTTCTTCTTACCTTGGATGTAGGACAGGCAAATCAACAAGCATCTGATTTCCATCCAAATGATGAACAGGCAGCTATTGTTATCAAGATCCCGAAAAGGAACGGAAGATGTACAATCAGAGATGGGTATCTGATTGATAAGCGTAACAACTTGCCTGAGGCTGCATTGAAAGAGTGTTCGCCAGAGGTAAAACTTGAACTTGATTATGGGAAAAAAGGTGCTTTATTGGGTGGTCAAGACATTAGTGCTACAGTCATACTTCCAAGTGGTGTACATAGCCTGCCAAATAAAGGTGAACCTTCGTCACTTATCCAACGATGGAAATCAGGTGGAACTTGTGACTGTGGTGGTTGGGATTTGGGTTGCAAACTTAGGATTCTTTCTAACAAAAGCCAATTCAGCCAGCAATCTAGTTCTTTGAAAGGTTCTTCAATTTCCAATCAATTTGAACTTTTCTTTCAGGTATGATTGCGGATCTTAAGCCAATTAAAGTAAAATGTCCATTTTATTATATTGAAAATTTCAACTGAATTCTTTCTTTGTTTTTATCATAACTAACAGGGAGGAGTACAAGACAAGCATTTCTTCAGCTTGGCCCCTTTCAAGGATGGAGTTTGTTCTGTTGAGTTCAATTCATCGCTTTCGCTTATGCAAGCATTTTCCATTTGTATAGCAGTTTGGGATAGTAGAAAACACTGCGAGCTTTTAGAATCAGTAACCCTTTCTGAAGAAAGAACTCTGGGGGAAACCACATTAAATGACAGAATAAGTGCTCCTAATCCTATTGAAGGAGAGGCCCCTGCTAGATATGTCTCATATCCACCTCTTTCCCCGGTTGGAAGGGTGTAATTTCACACGACGAATGAAGATGTAATTAAGTGATAAAGATGTAATTGTATATTTCTGGTTTGTTTGTTGGGCAATGTTCAGTGAGATATAAATCACTAGTAAGAGTCGCCCAATGAAAAATAAGAAGTAATGAACAAGGCTTGCTTGTAATAGCCAGGGACAGGCTCCCCTCGAGCTTTTGATCATTGTATTTTGATTTACTTTGGACAGCAGGAGTCAGGGGTTTAAATTATGATAGTGATTACGGTTTCGGTCACATTATATTTGTTACGGTTGTAGATATAATTACAGTTATTATAATCTTGAATTTTTTTAAATTTTATTCAATTTATTATAAAATATAATAATTTTAATTATTAATCATAAAAATTTTTTATTTTATGATTTTTAAAATAATTTATATCATATTATATGTTTTATTTATTTAAAAAAATATTTATAGTAAAATATTTATATTTAAAAAATTTATTTATATGATAATTAAAAAATAATAAGAGATAAATAAACATGTGAAAAATAAATAATCATAACAAATAATAAATTTAATTATTTAATTATCGTATTTATCAAATTATTAACGAATTTATTATGCATAAATCAAATAATAAAATTATTAAATATTCATAAATTAAATAAAGAGTATTATTATTTATGAGTCAAGAGAATTACTTTTTATGAGCTTACAGTAAATCAAATTTGATAGCCTTCATGTTGTGGGTAATTTTCAACAATAATAACCTCAAGTATACTTCTTCTGTCTTTTGATTAAATTACATAGATTCACATAACTTCTCATTCTTTCTCCTTGCATTCAATAATTTTTTTCTCCAAACTCATCCTTATCCTCATCTCTTAGTTTTTTTTTTATTTAGTGTGTGTTATCTACTTGTTTCCGTCAACCTTAAGTCTCACTCTCATCTCTTGTCTCTCATTTTAAATCTTAATAACTCTTACCTTCTTTTTTACCAATATATCATAGTCTAATCTAATCCTAAACATACAAAATTACAATAAATTTAAAAATTAAAAAAAAAATTTGAGTGTTGAATTAATTGCTTATATTAAATTGTATATATTTGATTTTGATTGAAATTGAATTTGAGAGAATTGATATTTTTAAAAGTTTAAGTTTTGTGGGTTTTGTTTTTTGAATTTATAAATTAATGTTTATTTTTTTTCTTGTTATTTTTATTTTAAGTTTTTAAATATAATCAAATGAATTTTTTTAAAAATTTTTGAATGAAAATAAAAATAACAATAATAACGGACTGTTATTATTACCATTTACTATTACATTATAATTTATAGTGGTGATTTATCCGTTATAGATAAAATTTAAATTATTTTTTATTTTTTTATCGTTATTTATCGTTACATCATAATTTATTGTTACTATTTATCCGCTATAAATGATATTCAAAATTTTTTTAATTTTTTATTTCGTTTTTTTAAATAATAGTAATAGATAATAGAGCAATCGTGAAACAGTGACGGTTACATTATTAACCGACCGCAATTTGAATCTTTGACAGGAGCAATATCGGCTGTGGCATGAGCAAATATTTTCATCAATGAAAGTGTTGCACATAATCAATGGATGATAATCTGCTTTGCTTCCAACCCTGGGACTTCAACACGCCTGATGGTTTTGCAACATTTATAAGTGTCACTAAAGACAAGGTAAGTTCTCCAATTCCCGGAGCAGTTGTTGAATGGACAAGTCATTAATTGGTTGGGAACAAGGAGTCTTATATAAATTATAACGTACATACTTTCCACGTGGAAAGCCTGTCCGATGCCAGTGGTGGGGTTAGAAGGAGAGAAGATGGTTAGTTTCATTTGGTAGGCCAAACCATTTCTTTTGGGCTATTTTACTTCTAGCCTGGGCTATTCTAGGTTCTAGTCGTCTAGTCTGTGTAGCCTTTGGTTTGTGAACTCTGCAAGTTTGATTGCTGAAAATGAAAGACAGAGACTTGGATTAAATGCTAACTAGTTTCAAGCCCAAGTGAAGCACGGCTATGTAATATATATAAATATATATAATTATAATATAATTAATAAATTTTATATAAAAGTATAAAAATTTCAATATAAAATAAGTAAAAAATATATATTGTAGATCAGTATTAAACTACATAATAATAAAGTTTAAAGAAAGATGATTCTGTATCTTATTTCATACAATGATATTTAAACAAAATTGAATAGTATTTGATTCCTTGTATAAATTTTTTTCATAATTTTTTATGGGCAATATTTCAACATTATTTATTTTTAATTATTTTATTTATAATTTTGTTAATGCATATTTTATATTTTTATCAAAATTAAAATTTTAAATAAAGAAAACTAATTATGAAATTATGAAAATTACCACAAAATTATTGTTATATGAAAGAAGAGGAAGGATCAACTTACAAAGTGTAAAATATTTTTAGTTTTATACATTTTTAATCATTCAATAAATTAATGGATGATATTAAATTATATTTTTATATTTATTTATCTCTCTTACCCTTTGGATTTATTAGAAAATTATGTAAAATTAAAAGAGTTTTACATTACATAAATTAATCTCTTCTGGTAAAAAAATAAATCTTAAAGTCTTGTGCATGCTATATGATCAATATGATTAATGATCTTTCATAGTAATGATTTATGATTTTTCAAAATTATTTTTATATAAGGTCGGTAATCTAACACGTTTCCGACGAGTTCCTACCCGACCTAATATTATATAAAAATTTATTTTTTAATTAATTAATTATTTATTTATTTATATATATTTATATAATGATATTTTTAAATATTTATATTTAAAAAATAATATTTTATATTTTTAAAAATAATATTTTATTAATTTTAAATCGGATCCGATGAGATTTAGGGTGAATAAAACCCGACCTGATGCCAACTCTATTTCTATATTAGGTGGTCAATGAATATTGCAATTGTCTAAAGTCATGCAATTAAGATAATTTTATGCCTATTTCTAAAGACTTTAATTATGAATTTAATGCACTAAAATCAATAACTAAATAAAAAAACATATTTCTTATTCTAAATTATGGAGAAAAATAAAGCAAATTTCTTGTTTTATATATTTTTAATTTTATATAAGGTACATATAATTATTTTACTAGTATGAGATCTCGCACTTCATTACGGCCTTAAGTATTTTTAATTTGCACGGTAATTGAAGGGTGTAATTTTTTTTGTTAATTAATAACAATAAAGATAATATAAAAATAAAAAAAATAGTTCTAGAAAAAATAAAACAAGAAATATAAAGCTACGACAACGAATAAAAAAATTAAAAATAGATTATACAAATGTAACAAATAAAATAAGGGTTCATATTTTTTAAATTTATTTTGATTGTCACTTTCGTTGTGTTCTAAAAAAGGACACTAAATTATATAAAAATATAAAAAAATTTTGCTTGAAGATATTTTAATAAAATAAAATAATGTAAATTAATACCAATAAAATTGTTTGTTTAATCGATTAAGTTTATTCTCATGGATAAATAGATTTTTTGTTCGAGTTTTGTCGATGATCATTTATTGAGATCATATCGAATATACGATTTATAATTATCTGTTTTAAATTATCAAGTACGATATATCTTATCATAACTTAAAAAATTAAACAATTTATTTATCATCAAATTTTATGTAACAAAAAAAAATACAATGTAAATTAATTATAAAATTCACTATTGGATTGCCACCCATGATAAAAAGATTAATCATTAACCATCATACCGTATCTTTAATTTTTAGTGTAAATTTAAAAACATGGGTTTCTCAAACTCCTCAAGCCAAACTAGTCTATTCTATGTAATCAACACTTCCCTTCTTTTTTCATTGTTCTTCTTTTCTCAATCTGTCTTTCCCCTTTTTATTCTAGATGTTTCCGTCTTTTTCAATTCAATTCATGATCATTTAAAACACTATAATACTTTCAACAATAGAAAAATTTTCAAACCTATCTTTAGGTAGGATATATGTCAAGAACCATTCTTTTAATAAAAATGTATAAAAATATTTTTTATTTTATATAAAAATAATCTTTCAAGTTTCAATTAAAACTTTGGAAACTTATTTTTGTTTGGTCTTTTCTTTCATTGTTCTTTTAATTAATAAAAAAATAAATTTAAAATAATTGAAATCAACCGTATAAAAATAAACAACTCTCGTGAGATTGCTTTTAATACATGGCATAGATTAAAATGTAAATAAAAAAAATGTTTTAAACAAAGTCTTTTTTCTTACATTTAAATCAGTCATCAATCCAAAAAAAGAAACCAATAACTATTATTTAGATATGTGGCATTAAGAATTATGTGTCGTGAATTTAAAAAAGAGTCTTAAATCTCACATCGAACATAAAAAGAGGATCACTGAAGTATAAAAGGTTCGCACCACCTCTCTCTTGTGATGCACTTTTTGTAAGACAAAACCGTGAAGTTAGAGGGATTAAAGCTGACAATACCTCACAAAGGTGTGAATCGTTACAGGTAGGTTGATCTGAGATGTCGAATGAGTAGATGTTCAGGCCCCGGAGCCGCGTGGGTTCGAAGCTTAAGTCTTGACCTGTGACAAGTGGTATCAAAGTTAGCTCTATACAGTTCGATCCACACCAAGCACCTCAAAAGAGGTAGACAGGGTGACCAACCTCCATGACGAGGGCGTCACGAGGTTGGATAAAGGAGAATATCACGGACCTAAAGAGGAGTCTTAAATCTCACATCAAACGTAAAAAGAGGGTCACTGGAGTATAAAAGGGTTCACATCACCTCTCCCTTGTAAGACGTTTTTTGTAGGATAAAATCGTGAGACCATGAAAGTCAAAGCGGACAATACCTCATAAGGGTGTTAACCATGGCAGTTAGACTGATTCGAGACATCGAATAAGTGAATGTCTGAATCCCGAAATCGCGTGAATTCGAAATTTAAGTCTCGACCCGTAACATATGTAGTCACCTGTGAATCCAGATATTTCTTAATTCAAATTCATTCATTTGCATCAATTATTACCTTTTGAAATTAAATTTTATTTAACTTTATTGAATTTAATAATCATTTTGAAAATAATAAATCAATAAATATTTTTTTTGAATAAAAATTATGCTTAAGCATGATTTCACGATAATAATATCTTATCTTGTATTTAGAAGGACAATATAAAAAAAATTGTAAATTGTTAAATTTCATAGCCTTTATTTATTAATAATAATAGAAAGAATTCATGTAAATAAATTTCTCATTATATTTGAGATTGAGATTTGAGAGTCAACCTCAATCATTAATCACAACGTTTGAGTTGTATCAGAAAATTTAAGATAAGGTTAGGGTAATTAGGAAAATAGAAGAAAATGAAATTAGATTAAAGGAATCAAGATAAATAAAGAGAGATTCACTTAAACTAATATTAAATATTACATATATTTTTAAATATTTAGATTAAAATTAAATTTATAACATGTACACTTGACCGTTTTGATCCAAAGGTAAGAAATAGTGTAAAACTTATATTGATATAAGTGAATTTTTTTTCAAGATAAATTAATAGAATTGTGTAGTAAAAATTTTACTTTATCACAACAAAATTGATGCATTTGGAAGTTTTTGGAGGGTAACCTGTAAATAATCTTAACTTATCATAATTTTCAATTTATAATATGAATTAGAGAGATTCTTATAAGTTTTTTAGTGCAATTTACGTAAAGCAATTACAACGAGATATTAATTATTTATGTAATATTATTTAAAAAAAAAAAAAAACTCTAGACTTTCACATTTTGAAAACTTTAAGTAAAGATTACGTATAGATTCTAAAAGTTAATTTGGGAAAAATATTGAAAGTGAATATTTGCTTAATAAAGTGTGAATGGTGGTAAAAATATTAATTATATATATAACATATTCCCTACACTTAATCATGAAAAAAAAAAGCAAATATTTTGACTTTTTATATTTACTCATGAGCTGCATCGATTAGCAATTTGAAATTATAATTATTTTCTTTGTGATATGGTTAAGTAAATAGTAAGTTAGTTCTTACATTAAAACTTATAAATATAATACTTATTAATTACACTTTGATTATATTTTCTTTCTCTTGATAATTTTATTATATTTAAAAAAAATAAATGTAATTAAATTGTTCAAAATAAAATCAATTAAGTATTAAAATTAATTGAGAAAAAGATTAAATTATCTTATATCAATATAATTAATTTTATCAAAATTAAATCAAATTATATAAACTAAAGTATAAAGTATATTCAACACTATCTATAGTTTGCAAAAGGTATATTAAAATGAAATAAAAAAGTAAGAAAAAAAAAAAGAACACAAATCCCATATATTTTAACCAAAAAATATAATAATATAAATGATGCACACTTATAATTTTTTTACCACCAGTAATGAAACTTTACAAGATAAAAAATAAAAAGAAAAAGAAAATGACAGGAAAAAAGGTGCAGAACCTATAATTTTATATTGAAAATAAACATTTTAACTATCTATTTATAATAGTATGATAGGAGACAAATTAATTAATGATTTAGATATAGACATTTAGTGTATTTTAGCATAAAGGGAAAAGAAATATTTGCAATTTATTTAATTTTAATTATAAATTTGAATTTTAACTTTTGAAATTTAAATTAATTAAAAGACACATGATGATTTTTTAAATTTATAACATGTCAAAAATTTAAACTATACATATAAAATTATTTTTTTTGCCAAAAATTTTGGTATTTATATATTTATATAAGATGACTTTCTCATGATCCTGTTCAATAATGAATTATTAGAGCTTCATTAAAAAACAAGTTTTATATTGTTGCCAAAGTTTTCATTTGATAAAACCTATTTTCCAAACTCCATCATGCTTTTTGGCTACAAATCATTATATTTTTTGGTATAAAAAGGTTAAATTTATCATTATATCTTCATAATTAAGTATAAGAAGAAAAATAAAAGTTGTAACTGAAAAAGTGAAAAATAATATTTTGTTTAGTTCGTTTGATTCATACAGTCATTTTAGTAGATCGTGTCATAACATATAAATCTGTAAATTTATAGTTAGATTTAATAAGAAGAGTCATCACTAATCTTTTTTCTAAGTGTGATTAGTCACTTAATAAATCTATCCTTTTGAATAGCTCCTAAACTTGACTAAGGGTCACTGAAAGAATAGATTTTGACCTTCTGAATAGAACTAGGTTCAGGAGTTTGATTAAATGTGAGAAAGATTATAGCACCCTCACAACGCCCATCCTAACATAGTACCATTTAATTTTTAAATTATCTTAAGATCTCAATTCTAATAGTTTTTAAATTTAGACGTTGAATGTCATAACATATAGATCCAAAAATCTATAGCTAGACTTAACAAAAGGACTAGTCACAAATATTTTTTAACTAGATATGATTGGTCACCTAAGGAATCTATCATTTTAATGAGTTTCTAAGCTTGATTAAGGGTCCCTCAAAGAATAAGTTTTGATCTATGAACCAGAACCGAGTTTAGGAGTTCGGTTACATGTGAGAAAGGTTATAGCATCCCCACATGCCTATCCAAAGGATGGTACCATTTTATTTTAAATTTATCATAGAATCTTGGTTCTAATGGTCTTAAATTTTATATGTTAAACTATTAAAAATAATTCTTAAGACTCTCTATCAATTTGGTAGAATTCTTAAAAATATTTTCTCACTTCAATAGTATTCAAGGATCCCATTTGTTTCCTTGAAGAGGCTCCGTCATTGGAAAAATATTTTTATTCTAATTTTTTTTGTTTGTAAAAAATATATCTAATTATTTCACAATTTGGGTTAGATTAAAAATATATATTTTTTGAATTTCTAAATTCCCCATCATGTGGGCCTATTTAAAATTTTTTTTATTTCTAAATTTTTCACCATATGGGTCAATTTAGAAAATTTTTTTTTGAAATTTCTAATTTTTTCATCATTTAGACATATTTAGAAATTCTTTTTTCCTTTTTGTATTTGTTTTTGGAATGAAAATAATATGACAATTATTTTTATTAAAATTTTATTTAAATTCGTTCACCGTTTGAAACAAATTTAAAGAAATTTCTTACCTAGAGATTTTTTTAAAAAATTTACTATTTAAAATTTCTAATAATCTCATCCTTGGATACTTGTCAAATATTTTTAATTAAAACTTTTTATTTTTTTTTATTTTTTTAGGTTTTTTAATTTTTTTGTTTGAAAATAAATATTAATTATTATTATTGAAACTTTATTTAAATTATTTCACAAATTGGGATAAATTTAGACAAAATTCTCACCTAGAAATTTTATAAAAATTTACCATTTGAAATTTCTAAAAATTTTATTATTGGATAATTATTATTTATTCTAAAAAAATATTTATTATTATTTTTTTATTTTTTCCAAATTTAATCATGCAAAATACTAAAAAAAAATACATAAATGAAATACTAAAAAAAATCAAAAAATAAAAAAGGCTCAGCTTGAGGCACAGATAACGGCTTGAAGGTGCGACTCAAAGAGGAATCGACTCGGTTCGACTTAGCAATAGTGTTTGGTTGGAAAGCGAGTTCAAGGCAGGTCAAGAACCCGGGTCGGATCGTCTAGTGATAAAATGCGTGGATCTTGGGAAGTTACTTAACACTAAAATGATATTGTTTCAAGTCATTATAAATGGCCAAATTTTAGTTTTCTGCTTCAGATCTCCATTTTTCCTCTCTCTTCCTTTTTTTTTCTTTCGTTCTCTCTTTAGAAACCAAATAACTCTTACTGAATCTTCATTGAATTTTGAAAAAACTCATCAGAATTTGGGTTTGTTCATCAGAAGTTCGTAAAAAAATTTAACTGACATCGAAATCTTCCACTGAATTTTGGAAAACCTATCAAAAAATTCAACCAGTGTAAAAAAGTTCATCGAAAAACTCAACTAGTGTTGGAAAGTTCACCAAAAACTAAAAAATTTTGTTGAAATCTGAGAATTTTTCAGAAATCTTTTAATTTTTTTTATTTTTGCTGACTTTTTTACTTTCTATCATATATTTTTTTTTCTGTGTGTGATCACCTAATTTTTGTATTCTGTGTGTTTTTTGCCTAATATGTTGCTGTGTGATCTGTCTCTCTGATCTTTGTGTTTTTGTGATTCGTTTCTGTATTTTGTGTGGGTATTTATAGAATATTGTCAGAAGAATTTTTGATCAATTTTATGTCCACCCTTGACGGATTTTCGCATTATCCTTAAACCTAAGAAAATTAAAACCAATTGTAATTCTGTCAGCACCCCATACACTGTGGCATTTGTATTTTTATTTTTTTTAGTTATTATCCTATTATCAACTAAAAATAAAATAAATAAAAGATCAACATAAAAATAAGAATAAAAATAAAATAAAAAATAAAGCCCATAAATAAAAAAAAATAAACAGTTAGGCCTAACTTTTTGGACCCCATTGAGTTAGCCCGATGGGCTTAGACCTAGACCCTATTAAACCAGGCCTAATAAGCTTGGGTTCGGACCAATAAAGGTGTTTACAGTTGCTTCTCTTTACGCATTTCTTCTGCAATAAGAATTATGTAAAGACGTAGATACCCTGCATATGATCATCCCAACACATTCATCTTTTTTTTTTAAAAAATAATCAGACACTCGAACCGATTGAATGACACAAAACTCCCTTAAACAGAGACTCACAACTTTTGGCAAAATATATAAAACTCCTCTAAGTAGAGGCTTAACAACTTTGAAAAAATAAATAAAAGGCTCATCTAAATAAAGACTCAATTACTTTGAAAATAAAAGGTTCTTCTAAATAAAGGCTCAACGACTTTGAAAAATAAAAGGCTCATTTAATTAGAGGCTCAACAATTTTGAAAAATAAAAGGCTCTTTTAAACAAAGGCTCAATGACTTTGAAAAAAAAAACTCATCTAAATAGAGGTTCAACGATTTTGAAAAATAAAAAGCTCCTCTAAATAAAGGCACAACAATTTTAAAAAATAAAAGACTCCTCTAAATAGAGGCATAATAACTTTGAAAAATAAAAGGCTCTTCTAAATAGAGGCATAACGATTTTGAAAAATAAAAGGCTCCTCAAAACTCGTCAACAATCATGTCCAGAGGAATCGTAGATCAGATCTAATAAAATTTGTAATTAAAACTCAAATATTCACAATTTGAGTTTGAAATTTAAAGGTTCAGATTCAAAAAAACCTTTTAGCTTCGTAAGAATTCACTTAAATTTGAATCTCAAAATTTTAGTTTCACTAGAATTCAAATTTGTAAGATTTCAAGATTCACATTTGCAAATTGCAAGACTTGCATCCAACATTTAAATATTCTTATTTGAATTTTAGATATTCACATCCAAAAGTTCAAAGCTTCTCATTCGAGTTCAAATGTTCACAATTGACAAATTTAGGGTTCACATCCAAAAAGTTTAAGCTTTTTCATTTGAATTTTGGAAATTCACATTCAAAAGTTTAAAACTTCTCATTCGAGTTCAAAGATTCACATTCAATAAATTTTAGGATTTTACATCTCAAAGATTCTTATTTAAAACTAAAAAATTCTCATTTGAGACTTAAAGATTCTTATTTAAAACTTCATCCAAAGATTCAAAATTTTTTTTTTGGATGACTTTCAAACTTTTATCAAAGTCAAAATGTTGTATATAATAAATGTCATGATCAATGATACAAATGCTTTCTTAATGATGCAAATGCAACAATCTAAACTCTTTCAATGACATATTCTTAATCATGATTTAAATGTTTATTGCATAATGCAAATGCATAGTGAAACCAAAGTTTCAAATATTCTCGAAACAATAATGCAAATGTAATGCATGTAATGCGGATGTCCATGTCATGAAATGTGAAAACATGGTTCTCAAGACTACCATTTTGAGCTTCTTAGCACTAGCCATCTCAGAATAAATTCTATCTTTTATCACTTGATCATCGCTCATAGGCTTCTCAGCACTAGCTATTTCAAAATAAATTTTATAATTGATCCACATTATGTTCATCACTTGATCACCATTCACAGGCTTCTCAGCATTAATCATTTCAGAATGAATTATGTTTTCTTATCCATATTATATTCATCACTTGATTACCATTGACAGGCTTCTCAGTACTAGCTATTCCAAAATGAATTTCGTCCACTGATCTTTATCATTTGATTACCTCTCACAAATTATGTCTATTAATCCATCACCACATTCATTACTTGGTTAAACAAAGTGTCATTTCAAATCATCTTTTTAAGTTTTTATCTTTTTTTACCCTTTATCATCCTAGATTTTTTTTCAAAAGAATGCAAGAATCTTTTAAGCACATATTTATTCATTTATTATCATTTCAAATTGTGACAAACATAATACAATCATACATATTCTCGATTTATTCTAAATATGCAACAATAAGATAACACAAGGTGAATTAAGAGAAAGATAATAAATGAGGAACGAGATTGGTACAAAAATAAATGAAGAAAGAAATAAGTTGGATACATGTCAGTGGGATGAATGGTATATCAAAACAATTAATATTCAAACAATTTTGAACATTAATCTAGGATTCTTTCAAAAACTCATTCCATTGACTTTCTAAGTCATTTTGAGCTTATTAAACTTTGCCTCAACTTTGAGAGATCTTTTGATATCTCTGATCTCCCATCCATGTGAACTGTTTATCTAACTTTTAGTTCAAAAAATTTTCTACCCAAAGTGCCTTTTTAGGTTTTCAATTTGAGTCTTCTTTTTCTCTCTTTTTAAATTTTCTCATTTTTTTTTATTTTTTTTCCTTTTTTTTCTCTTTCTTTGACCCATTATTGTTATCTCTTCCACATCAATCTCTAAAGCAACGAAGCATGATTCTGTCATTCCATCACGAGCATGCCTTAGTTTAACATATGATCATTCAATTAGAGCATTCATATTTGATTCAAATAAACTTTTAAAGATTGTAATGTAGGTCATGGTAAGGGGTCATGAAAGAAATAGATACAGTAGGCTCAAAACATGTGTTTAAAAGGTTCAAAATCTAAAAGATCATTTTTCATCATTCGATATAACTGGGCATTTTACTCCATTCTACATCATTTTACTATTTTTTTTTTCACATTCACCTCATTCTCATAAAAAAATTCTCATCACTTTGCCTCAAATCACGTGTGGCATTCATTTTTCCTTTTTCTTTTTTTTCTTTCTTTTTTTCCTTTTACTTTCTATCTTTGAGATCTTTTAAGATCTTTACCTCTTTTTCTTTAAAAAATTAACCCTAATGTGGAGGGTGATCTTTGGTCGAGGTTTTTTTTTTTAAAAAATCATAATAGGCTCAAAAGGGTAGCAATGAATGATTTTTTGAATGATAAAAGAAAAATGGCCATTTTTCATCTCAAACATAAATGCTTTCTTTAAAGATCATCCATTAAATAAGAACAAGCTCATGGATCTTTATAAAAGACTGTAAATCTTCATGATATATTAATTTCACATCTGCTAGTAGCTAGTTTTTTTTGCTCAAACAATCTCTTCAGATTAATGTAAATGAGTTCTCAAAATTAAATCCTAGAATTATTGTTATCATTGTCTAAACATTCATCATTTGAAATTTAAGAATGAGAACAAAAGGACATGAAAAAAGCAAAACATGGAATAGTGGTTGGATGAAAGAGAAAATGTAATGAAATACATTATCCTTGCTTTTTATTGAAATGATAAAAAATGAAATCTTATTGCATTAAAAAATTCCTAACATTACTCTAAAAGAAATTTTAAAATGACAAGCAACTTTCAACCAGCCTTAGCATTCTTATCAAATTTATGCCCCTGTGCAATCAAGTGAAAGATTTTTATTGATATCTTGCCCCCTGATTCGTCAAAGCTCAGTAAGCTTTTTTGAATCAAACTTTGCACTTTGTGTTTAAAAGTAGAGCATGTTTCAATAGAATGATCTACGTTCCCATTGTGATAATTACATGTTGCATTAGTATCATACAATTTTAGATAGGATAGCTTCAATGGTTCTATAATAACTGGAGATACCAAGTTATTTTTGACTAATTATAGGAATAACTCAGTGTAAGTCATGGGAATAGGGTCAATATGTGCCCTTTCTTGATTATCTTGATATCTTCTTAAATCATTTGCTTGATGGTTAGGCTTTGAAGCTGATGCAAGTTCTTCAAAAGTTGATTGGTAGGTTGGTTAGTAAGCTGATTATGGATATGATTGATATGGGTATGGTAATGTATTGTTCACAGTAGGATAGTATGAAGAATAACCTTGTAGTGGATAGGGTTGATATCCCATAAATTGTCTGTCAAAACTCACAGCTTAAGCTTCAGTCTTTTTTTTTTTACGCCTTCTTAGGTTCTCCTCCTTTCAATTTGTCATTTTTAATGGCATTCTTAATGATTTCGTTTTGAGATTACCATGTCAGTAAATTTTTTTATGGCATTCCTTATCATTTTTTTGTAATAAGGAGATTTTAAAGTGCTGATAAATAATATTGTAGTTTTTTTTTCAGTTAAAGGGTTACACGTAAGAAGCTACATCCCTCCACCTCTAGGCGTATTTCTTAAATGACTAATTTAACTTTTTTTCATGTTCTAAAAAGACAGACGATCAAAAGTTAAATCTACTATATGCCAGTACTAACTAATAAAGTTATGGGCTATGTCACTTCAAGAATGAATATGGGCTCTGTCCAATTGGATATACCATCTAGCAGTAAATCTCGTAAGGTTATCAAGAGTTTTTCATTATTAGCATGGGCAGTTATTTTTCAATAATACATGATAATATGAGTCTTTGGATACTTTGTACCATCATACTTATCAAACTCTAGAACTTTAAACTTCGAAGGAATAACTACATATGAGACTAAACAAAATCTAGCAGCATCTACTGTACCATAAAAACCAATGCCCTCTATGGCCTATAACATTTCCTCTAATAAGTTTATCTTCTATTCAACTTTTAAAACTTTTAAAGTCTCATTCTCTTTAGGTCTCAACTTTTCTTTCTTTTTTGGATCGTTCAAGTTAAGGATTGATATTGGTTCTACTACCTTCTCAGTAAAAACAAGATTTACATAACTTTATATTATGATGGATTTGAAGCTGATGGCATTCCAGGATATGTATACCTTACAAGGTATGTAAACTACTGGAATAGTGCATCCTAAGTGGACTAGGCTTGATGAGGCCCAAAACTAAGAGGATATATAAGGTCAGTCACCTCTTGTAACAAATGGTCTTGTTGGCTAGTATTTTCTTTGACATTCTTTCCCTTGTTTAACTATTCAAAGCTTCTAGAATCCTATTCAATTCCCTTCAAGCTTCTCTTGGGCTTTCTTTATCCTCTTGAGATGGTTGAGATTTTTTTGTTTCATCTATCTAGTTCAAACCTTTGTATTATATTGGTGAATGAAGTTCTTGCTCAGTAGAGCTATCCTTGAACATTGAGCACCATAATTGTGTCATTAAAAATGCTATGGTTTATGCATGATATGTTAATGCATAAATGGAATATGGATTTTCATGGATGAAATTTAATATGAAAATGATGCAGATGCTCAATGTTAAATATGATAGTGGAAATGATGCGTGATAATGCAAATACACAAAGTCAAATAAACAAAATGGTTAGGTCACAAACTATTCTTTTTTACGTCTTATCTTCGAGTTACATCTATCAATAGGTAGGAATGGCTCTATCTTAAGGTTGGCCTTTTAAGTGTGCACTATATGCAGGGTTAGGTGATTTTGACTTCTAATGGTTTCTAAATTGTTTCTTACATCATCATCCATTATAGACTAGTAACGTAGTCCAATCATCACCCATCACAAGCTATCAAGGGAAATGATTCAATTTGAGTAAGAGTTATTTTGCTAGCCATTGCAGAGATTATCATCTCACAAAAATATAGGTACTTTACTCCCTCCTAAAAGGGATGAAGTCCGGGTATATAACTCATGTAATGAAAATACATGTGATAGTATGTGTGAAGGAACATATAGGTTTCATGCCCTAAAAATAAAAGACAACAAAGCCAAAAATGTTAGTAAATAGATAACACAAATCATTATAATTTAAAACCATTAGACTAAAGAATAAAATAAATTTAAAAGTTTATGGCTTGACTCTCTATGGCTATCCCTAGTGGAATCACCAAATTGTCATAACATATAAATCCGTAAATTTATAGTTAAACATGATAGCATGAGTCGTTACCAAATTTTTTTAACTAGTTATGATTGGTCACTTAAGGAATCTATCATTTGAAAAAGTTTATAAGCTTAACTAAGGGTTCTTAAAAGAATAAGTTCGGGTCTACTAATCAGAACTGGATTTGAGAGTTTTGTTACACGTGAGAAAGGTTATAGCACCCCCACAAGCTCATCCGAAGGATGGTACCATTTTATTTTAAATTTATCTTAAAGTATTGGTTCTAATGGTCTTAAATTTTATTTGTTAAAATATTAAAAATAATTCTTAAAACTCTTCATCAATTTGGTAGAATTCTTAAAAATATTTCTTCACCTCAAAAGTATTCAAATATCTTATTTGCTTCTTTGAAGAGGCTCCGTCGTTAGAAAAAGATTTTTATTCTAATATTTTTGTCGAAAATATATTTAATTATTTTACCAATTGGGCTAGATTATAAATTTTTTTTTTGAATTTTTAAATTCTCCACCATTTGGGCCTATTTAAAATTTTTTTTTATTTTTTTTTATTTCTAAATTTTTCACTATTTGGGTCAATTTAGAAATATTTTCTTTTTCGAAATTTCTAAATTTTTAACCATTTGGGCCTATTTAGAAAAAAAAATTTTTATTTATTTTCAAAAAGAAAATAATATAACAATTATTTTTTTATTGAAATTTCATTTAAAGCCTTCAACCATTTGGAACAAATTTAAAGAAATTTCTTACCTAGAAATTTCTTAAAAAAATTTACCATTTAAAATTTTTAAAAATCTCATCCTTGGATAATTGTCAAATATTTTCAATTAAAAGTTTTTATTTTTTATTTTTTTGGTTTTTTTATTTTTTTCTCTTTTTTTGTTTGAAAATAAATATTAATTATTGTTATTGAAACTTTATCTAAATTATTCCACCATTTGGAATAAATTTAGACAAAATTTTTCATCTAGAAATTTTATAAAAATTTACAATTTGAAATTTTTAAAAATTTTATAATTGGATAATTATTGTTTATTCTCAAAAAAATAATTTATTATTTATTTATTTTTTAAATTTAATCATGCAAAAATACTAAAAAAAAAAAACTAATACATAAATGAAATACTAAAAAAAATACCAAAAAATAAAAAATGGCTCGGCTTGACGGCTGAAGTGGCTCGGTTTGAGGCATAGATAATTGCTCGAAGGTGCGGCTCAGGGGGGAATTGACTTGGCTCGAGTCAGCAACAGGGTTTGGTTGGGAAGCGGGTTGAAGGGAGGTTGAGTGCTCAGGTCAGATCGCCCAGCGATAAAATGCGTAAATCCTGAAAAGTTACTTAACACCAAAACGACATTATTTCAGAGCACTATAAAAGGCCAAATTTCAGCTTACTGCTTTAGATCTCCCTTTCCCCTTCTCTCTTTTTCTTTTTTTTTTTTTTTTTTCTCTAAAAATCAAAGAACTTCAGTTGAATATTCATCGAATTTTGAAAAAAAAGCATTGGAATCTAGGTTGTTTCATTAAAAGTTCGTTGAAAAATTCAACTGACACTTGAATTTTCCATCGAATTTTAGAAAACTTGCCAAAAAATTTAATCGGCATTGAAAAGTTCATCGAAAATTGAAAATTTTCATCGAAATCTGAGAATTTTCTAGGTTTTTTCCATAAATCTTCAATTTTTTTTTAATTTCTGTAAACCTTTTCGTTTTTTACTGTATATTTCTTTTTTGTGTGTGATCACCCTAATTTCTATATTTTGTGTGTTTTCTACCTAATCTGTTGTTGTGTGATCTGCCTTTCTGATCTTTGTGTTTCTGTGATTCATTTTTGTGTATTGTGTGGGTATTTATAGCCTGTGATTAGAAGAGTTTCTGATCGATTCTAAGTCCACCTTTGACTAGATTTCACATTATCCTATTATCAACTAAAAATAAAATAAATAAAAAATCAACATAACAATAAGAATAAAAATAAAACAAAATAATAAAGCACATAAATAAAAAAATAAATAGTTGGGCCTAACTCCTTAGACCCCATTGTGCTAGGCCCGATGGGCTTAGGCCCAGACCCTATTGAACCAGGCCTAATGGGCTTGGGTCTAGACTAATTAAGGTGTCTACATTGAATATTAAAAATAACTTTTAAGATTATCCATCAATATAGTAGAATTCCTAAAAATATTTTCTTCAAGAATTTTATTTATTTTTTTAAAAAGGTTCTGTCATCGAAAAAGGTTCAATCATTTTTTAATTGAAAATATTTCTAATTTATCCTTCATTTGGGCTAAAATTAAAAATATGTTCTCACTTAGAATATTCTTAGATAATCAACTATTTGTAATTACTAAAAATTTCATCATTGGAATTTAATTTTTTACAATTATTTATTTCTAAATTTTTCACCATTTAAGCCAATTTAAAAATTTTCTTTTTAATTTCTAAATTTTTCATCATTTGGGTCTATTTAAAATTTTTTTTTTTAATCTTTGGAATAATGTGATAAATATTTTCTTGAAATTGCATTTAAATTTTTCTAACATTTAGGATAAATTTTAAAACATTTCTCACATAGAAAATTTCTAGAAATTAGCCATTTGTAATTTCTAAAAAAATTTCATCATAGGATAATTATCACTTATTTTAAAAATTTTATTTTATATATTTTTTAATTATTATTTTTTAAAGTTTTTGTAATTTTTCTAAATTTTTTATTAGAAAAAAAACTTAAGAAAACCGAATAAACGAATAAAACCATAAATAAATAAAATACCAAAAAAATGAAATCAGCTTGGTTTAGTGGCTGAGAGGCTCGGCTGCAAGAACTGAAATCAACCAGAATGGCTCAGATTTGGCTCGGCCCAGTGGCGCGACTTCATGGCTTAGTGTTGAATTTGCAAAACTGGTTGGATCTCAATCGCGGGCTTGCAGGCTTTCACTTCGGCTTGAAACTTTTTGGGTTACACCCAAAATTTGAACTTTTGGACTTTGACCAGGTCTTCAAGTCTGGGCCATTTTACATGATCTTTCCCCTATCTTTATTTTCGATTGCAGAAAGCTAGTCACTTCTGTTTCTCAAAGAACAAGCGATGAAGCTCTCAATTTTTGCTGTTGTCTTCTTTTTCTATTTTTCCTTGAGCTCAACGTGTATTAAGTAGCCTAGAATCTGGTAACTCCACACAGATCCTCTCTCTTATGTTACCGATGGCCTCCTGCTGCCTGCAACTCCCTTCCTCTTTCCAATTTCCTCCGTTGGTTTCAGCTTTGTGAATATCAATCCATTTTATAGTGTAAATCTAAGAGAGTTTAAGATCACTTCTAATTCAACTCATGAGGCTAAAGGCTAAGGATTAAAATCTAATCTCATACTTAAAAATTATCACCTAGCCAAACTTTAATGTTTTCGGTTTTACTTTTTTTTTTTTTTTTGATAAATACTAATAAAAGATAAATATATAAAATAAAAAAATAAAGATGATAAATACACATAAATATAAAAATATAAAATATAGATTTTTTAGATCCTAAATTAAATCGACAAAACTCCGAATTAAACGAGGTGTTTATATGTCAAAATTTAAATCTATCACTTACAATTTTTTTTTTTAAATTTTCAAACCATGATCTATTTTATAAAAAAAAAAAAAAGGGAAATTTTTTTATTTTATTTTATTACTTGAGAAATTGAATTTCTATTTGTATTTACCTTATAACAAAATTATTTTATTATCTTTTAGCAGGCTCATATAAAAGGCCATTTAATTGGGCCTAATACAAAGCAACGGGTTTTACGGTTTGACGATCGGATGATCGATATTTCATCAGTTGTAATATTACCCTAAAAAACAAAAATGGAGGATCAATATGCAAATTATTTCTTCAACTTCTATTAATCAATACTTAAATTTGGAAAAGAAACCAAACATTTTTATCCTTGTAAAAACTTTATTTTCTTGGATCCTTTCCGAATTCAACATCTTTATAATTTTTTTTGTTTTTTTTACCTCAGCCGTATTTTCACAAGTTAGAAAAAAATTGAATAAAAAAATTTTAAATTAGAAATTGAATTAGGTGAATGGGGTGGATTTGTTAGATAATTATTCATTAATTTTCTTTTTAGTATTTTTTTAATATTCTTTTTAAAATTGAAAGTTAGTTTGAAATTTCGAAACTGTTAAATCCAAAAAAAAAAAAACTAAAATCTCAAATTCAAATTATATATTTTTTGAAATTGTTAATGTGAATATTTAAATGCACCCAGTTATTAAATATTATTTTAATTAGATTGTGATTTGTGCATCGTACCAAATAATTTTACTTATTTAATATATTTATATACATATAAATTAATATTTTTTTAAAATTATATTTAAAATTTCAAAATATATAACACCTTAAATTTATATATTTGATTAACTTATCATAAAAAAAATAAATAAAAAAAAATGTCTTCACCTTGCACCATCTTTATATTCAAGAATATATATATATTTAAATTTACAAAAAAAAAGAAATTACTGTTATGAGATAGAAATTCAATTATATAAAGAAATATAGTATAATACAATAAGAAGAATAGCATAAAATTGTATATATATCACTTAATGAACAACATAACTCATATTGTATAAGTAATATCTTTCAAACTACAAATGAACGATAATATCTATACTACATGACATTTTAAAAAAATTGTCCATATGAATGTTTATGTGATAAATTTTATCAAATATTTATTCATGTTGTAATACAATATATATTAAATTATAACTCGTGTGATATACGAAATGATTTTATATATTTAATGTGAATATATAAGTATAAATTAATTTTTTTCTAAAATTATATTCAAATATTCAAAATTTATAACATATATAAAATTTATATATATTAATTTATTTTAAAAATTAAACTTTTTGAATAAAAAAAGAAAAAAATAGGTCAAAGTATGCTATTAGTCCTGATACTATACACAAATTGCGGATTTAATCCATATACATTAATTTTAATATAAGAAGTATTTGTATTTTTCTTGATTCTAAATTTTCATCTAATCAATAACGGTGATTTATTTTCTCCGTTCAAGTTGACAACGTGTCCCGTTGACGAAGTGAGGTGGCATTGACCCGACGTGGGCATTAAAAGATTGATGAGTGGATCGTTTTGCTAACGTGGAATTCTATCTTAGCCTAAAAAGAAAAAAAATTCCACGTCAAATAATTTTCACGAACAAAATCATTTTTTTATTTCTCTCTCTACAGACTTACTTTAAACTTTAGTTCAACTGATTGACTGTTATCTCTTTAGAAATCTACCTTAACATTATCTTTCTGTCTAAAATGGATAAGATAATCAATCTAAAATCCAACCTCTCTCCTATTATCACTCTCCCTTGCTGTCTTATCTCCAGGAATTTTATCCTCAACTTGTTTTGCTATCCCTTGTCTCCATTTTCATACCACTTTTATTCTACAAAAACATATCAGGATAATCAAAATCAATAAAACAACCACACACCTAATAACAATACCGGGTTAACAAATTTAGTAGGAATCATTGAAATTTTCAAAAGTGCTACAATTTTTTAAGTTCAAAGGGGCGGTTCCAGTGAGCAAATTATGGGAAAGATCAACAGCAATTATTGAATGAAGCGTTGATATTTCCTATGATTTAATGGCTTAAATTCAAGTATAAGATATTTTCACAATGATCAATGTCCTAGGAGATACTTCCGTTTACAAAATTACCTGAAAGTTTGATTTTTGTGCACGTTTTTAAACTGGATGAAATTTGGGATTTGCCAATGAGCTTGACTGAGTTAGTTGAGAAAATTTGAAGCAGACAAACATAGTAAAAAATTAGGCCTTTTCAAACCGTGAAAATGGGTATTTTTTGGGTGAAGTATCTAGGGTGTTAGGCTTTAGATCTAGGTTTTACTGGGTTCTTTTTGGCTAATCTAAATCAATAAAAAAAATGAGAGGCCTAGCGAAATTTTCGAATAGCTTTTATGGTATTTCCGACAGAATGATGGTAGTAGACGGCGATGCCAGCGACGACAGTCGAAGGTCCGGCGTCAAATTCTGTAGCTGTTAATGGGTAACTGTTTACGTTCGTGAGTGTTTAAGAGGTAGAGAAAGTGAGGCTTAGAGAGAATAAGAAAAACAAAAAAGGAAGAAATAAAGAAAAAATACATGAAAATTCCACATCGGCAAAAACGAACCTATTCATCAACTTTTTAATTCACATCGTTGGGTCAATGCTATCTCGCTTGGTCAAGGGAAGATATCATCAACTTTAATTAAAAAGAAAAAACAACTGTTACTGTTGAATGTAGGGTTGACATCGGATCAGATTTAAGATGGATTTTATTCGTTCCGAACCTGATTTGATTTAATATTTTATTAAATTCGAACTCGATCTTATTCGAAATTTTTTTTGGTTTTTCATATTCGAACTCGATCCGATTCCGATATCATGTAAATCGTATCCGATTCGACCTGAAATTAATAAAATATTATTTTTTAAAATATAAATATTTAAAAATATTATTATATAAATATATATATAAAATAAAAATTAAATAATTAATTAAAAAATAATTTTTTATATAATATCGGATCGGATTTTAGACAAACTCGACCCGACCCCGAATGTTTCCTTATTTTACCCGATTCAACCGAACTTGAATTTCAAAAAAAAAAAATCGACCCCATGAGGTCGGGTCTGACCAGAACCCGACGGGAACGGGTTAGCTCGCCATCCCTAATTGAATGAAAATTTAAAATCACCAAAAATGCAAATACTTGACATGTTGAAATTAATGTATAAGGACTAACTTTGTATTCTGTGGATAATACAGATACTAGTAGCATAATTTGACCTAAAAAAGCCATATTATCCTATTGCATTATTTTATTTATAATAATATTTATACACAAAATTATATCAAATAAAATAAATTATTTTTTTAAATAAAACATATATATTATTAAATAATAAATTAAATAATAAAAAAAGTATTAACATTATTTCACTTTTGTAATACATAAAAAATATTAAAAGATATGTGAAAAAATAAATTGAAAAAAATATTATTTTTTATAAGAACGAAATTATATAGTAATAAAATATATCTTTAAAAAAAGTTATAAATAAAAAAATAATTACAATAGTAAACTAATATTGAAAATATTTTGTAAAAGAAATTAAAAAGTTTGTTTGGACGGTGATATTTCATCAGTTTTAACATTACTGTAAAAAATAAAAATGTGCATCAATATGCAAATTATTTCTCCAACTTTTATTAATCAATACTTACATTTAAAAAAAATCTAACTTTTTCATCTTTGTAAAAACCTTCATTTCCTTGGATTCTTTCAGAATCCAAAATCTTTATCAAATCTGTTTTTTTTTGTTTGTCTCAACTGCCTATTCACAAAATAGAAAAAAATTGTATCAAGAAATTCTAAATTAGAATTTGAATTAGGTGAATTGGGTGGATTTGTTAGATAATTATACATTAATTATCTTTTTAGTATTTTTTATATCTTTTTAAAATTAAAAATTAGTTTGAAAATTTTAACTATTGAATCAAAATAAATAAATAAATAAATATCAAATTCAAATTACATATTTTTTAATCGTTAATGTGGATATTTAAATGCGATAAAAATTTTTACTTTAATTGCAATTTTTGACGAAATGCCGCTTTACGTTGATCGTGAGGCTCCTAAGGTTTCTTTTCCTTTGAATTTTATTAGAAATGATCTTTGTTTTTGTTTTTTCGGATTTTGATTAATTTTTTTATTTGTTTTGTTTTAATGTGAAGCTATGGAGGAAGATTTACACAGAAGCTTGGATAGAGATTTCACTTCTTGCAGAGAATTGGAAGCTTATTCTTGCTGGACTTGCTTTTCAGGTTCAGGTTTTTGACCCTGTTTTTAAATTTTAAATTCGTTAAATTCAAACAAATTTTCAATCAACATTGGTTATTTTAGGCCTTTACTTGGATGGGCTCTTTGTTTCCTAGAATTTCTTTTTTTGCTTTATATTACTTTGTGATTTGTATTTTCATTGAAATGTGCTTGGATGATAAGAATTAAAGGAAGGAGCTAATCTTATTCATATTGCTTATTATCAGTTCCTTTGAAGAGTAGATTGTTTGGGTCTTTGTAGTTAATTGCTTGTTCTTTGAAACATTGTCCTTCTTATCAAGATACCATTAAGTTTATTAGTTGTTTTGCCCCTCTAGGTAATTGTAATTCCTTTTAGAGCTTTAAAGTTTAAATTGCTTGAAAAATTGAGTAACTGATGGGGTTCTCTCTTACTTTTATCAGTACATTCATGGATTGGCTGCCCATGGAGTTCATTACCTACACCGGCCAGGAGCGACACTACAGGATGTTGGGTTCTTTCTTCTTCCTGTGGGTACCAACTTGGATTCTCGTTCTTTGGCTCTATACACCATTACCTGAAATTGTAGCTGGTTTAGTAATATTATGTTCTTTTTCTAATTTAGGAACTTGGTCACGACAAATTTTATGTCAGTGAGACTTTGTTCACCTTCATTTTTTGTTCCTTTGTTTTGGTAAGGTTTTTTAATTCTTTTTTCTAATTTGCATGCCTCTTTTCTTAATGGAGATTTCGGAAAGGTTTTTATTTATATATTTTATTGTGCTTAGGAAAGTGCATGTTAACCTTTTTATCGTAATGCATATGCACATAAGGGCATCAATAGTTGTTATTATCTATTTACATAGTATGATTTGTAAAACTTTTTATTTGATCTAACACTCTTATGGTGCATCTAGAGGAATTTTCTTTTTCATACGCTATTTCTTAGTTATATCATTGAATTAAAGAAGTTACATTCAAGGCATCTGTTTATGAATTATTGTCTTTGATTTTGTTATTCTTATACTTTTATTAAGTTTATTAACCTGATAGTTAGTATAATGACGATAATGTAAAAGCTTGGTTGTTGATTGGTTGTCTGATATAGTATTTTATTTATTTATTTGTTGCAGTGGACTTTTCATCCCTTTGTGCTCCAGAGCAAAAGAATATACACTGTTCTGATATGGTGTAGGGTTCTTGCTTATTTAGTTGTAAGTACCATTCTGTGCTAATTTTTTTATGTTTTAAGGTCTTAAATCTGTTCTTTAGAATGAAGAGAACTGCTACTTCCCTGCTTTATTACCCTATGATTTCATATATGTATTTGTAATTTCTTCTTGTAGGTTTCTCAGTGTCTCCGCATCGTAACCTTCTATTCAACGCAGCTTCCAGGTCCAAACTATCATTGTCGTGAGGTAAACTTGATAAAACATATGCATGATTTTTTCTGTTTGATATGATCTTAAAATCTTGACACTGATAATGTGATCGAACGTTATTTGACCCTTGTTATTGGTTGCATTATTATATTTAAAGAAATTTTATACAATTAGATTATTTCAGGGCTCAAAACTTGCCAGGTTACCCCCTCCAAAGAGTTTTCTCGAAGTCTTCTTGATCAACTGTTAGTTTTAGACATTTTCAACTTCTTTTTTTTCTAGTTTATCAGTTACAATGTCAACAGTATGATAGTCATTTGATTTGTACAAATCTGCAGTTCCCCAAGGTGCTATATATGGCTGTGGTGATTTGATATTTTCGTCACACATGATTTTCACCTTAGTATTTGTCCGCACATATCAAAGATATGGCACAAGAAGGTAATGGATAACTGTTAGACTGTTAATCTTAGGTGATGTTTTCTGTGTTATCTTATTGCGAGTGCTAATATAAAATCAGACAATTATTGTTGTTTGCATAAGGAGGAATTGAGGAACATAGGAGGGTTTTATGTTTTTCTTTTTACAAATTTTGTAATTGTCTGTTAGCTTCATCTTGCAGATGCATAAAACAGTTTGCTTGGCTACTAGCTGTGGTTCAGAGCCTCCTGATTATAGCATCTCGCAAACATTACACAGTTGACATTGTTGTTGCATGGTGAATAAGGGGGACAATGAAAAATATTTGGCTCTTACAGTGAAATATTTAGGAACACCATCATTTCATGAACTAACCAAGAGTAATTGATCTCTATGCAGGTATACTGTAAATTTGGTAGCATTCTTTCTCGACATGAAATTGCCAGGTTAGCATTGAATATTAGTTTTTCCTTTCTGATTTTAGAATTGGGGAAGAAGGTAATTTATTCAATACTGTATTTGATGCTATATGCAATATGAACTGCTAAATCCATTCAATAAATCTTAACATTTCATCTTGTTCATTGATCCTGTGGCGGCATAATGCCACCTGTGGCATGATAAAATTTCTCGTTAGCATTTTCTAAAGTATTCTTCAGTGAGAATGCTTTTAACAATTGTACATTTTCACTTGACATGAGTGTTAATGTTAAACATAACATTTGCCAAATGACTTCAAGAAAGGTACTTTTCTTACTATGAACTTTATAAGTATGATGATTTTGATATCTTAATTACAGAACTGCCTGACCGATCAAGTGGATCCACAGCTCCACCTCTACTTCCTTTGAGCACTAGAAATAAGGATGGCAAGAACAAGGAAGAACACCAGAATTTACTTAATGTGAATTCTTTGGCAACTACAAGCTCAGTATGAAATATCAGCAAAGAGGTATATGGAGGCTGGCTAGATGCTTTTAATCAGGTTTTAGAAAATAGAATTCCATGTACAGAAATAGGTTATTAATGAATCACAAGATTCAAGTTAGGTACACTGATAAATGGCAATTAGATGTCAGCACAAGCTGAAGATAGCTTGAGGCTGTTGCACGATTGGGCTTGTAAACAAATTTCAAGTCCAAAACCAATGCATTCTCATCTTATTGACAAAATACTGATAATCCTCGATGTAAATATCCCCTTTGAAATGGAATGGATCCAGTTTTTCAGATTTAATATGAGCTTTTCTCATTTATGTTTATCATTTTATAGTATTCATCTGTTTCCTTTAGGCCATGGAAAAAAAAGTTCCATGACGACTTTTTCATTGTTCTTATCGTTGGACAAAATTTGTGCTATAAGTGACTGACTTATAGAGACGGAGAGAGTACATAATCCATTTATACACCTGATTGTCATATTCAAAGAAGAAAAAATGCTCCAATTATCATCCAGAGAATTGATAAACTGATTTAGCTTGTGATAGATTGAGAACAAGAAAGCTGAAAGATTTACAGGGGCTGTGGTACTTTGAAGACCACATAGAGGGGTTTTGAACTTTTTCAATACAGTGACCTGATTAGGGAGCATGCGATGGCTTTCTTTTGGCAACAGGAAGCTGGCAATTGTATCACAATGATTCAATTGAATAATGCTTCTTGTCTCATGTCCCATCATTGCCATTTGCCACCACCCTTTTATCTTTTTTTTGTAGGATATGAAATCGGAGACAGCACTTGTTATGTCACATTCTTCACTATCAAAAGCTACTATTCCCTGTCCTTCTAGCTCTAATCTTGGCCACTGCCAGGACGGTTTGCTTGCCCCGCCATTGTCAAATTTTTTCTTCGAGATTATAACAGATTTGCGGTTGCATGCACTTTTCTTTCTCAACTGTTTTATTTCAGGTACAGCCTAAAAAGCCTGTGCTAAGCTGTTTGCAGCAACTTCAGAACATTTTTACTGTTGCTTTAGCCAGTAGCAACAGGCAGCAGAGATTAAAAGTCCACCAAAAATAAATATTAGAAATCAACAAATTCTAGCATACAATACAACACTGCCCAAAACCTAAGCAAATTTTGCTAAGAGTTCAAAATTTCCCTTGCTATTTGAAATATTCCAATGGAAATATGGCTATTTATTTAAGAACTAGAGTTCAATATACTTATTACTTGAAGAATCAACATTACTAGTACTGTTCAATTAGGGTTTAAACTCATCTTTCTAGAATAACCCTATTTTTAAACGAAATAAAAAACAATCGGTCACTAATATGATTTTCTAAACCAAAAGACAAAATTTTCAAGATTGAATCCTTGACAACTAAATGCCATTAGGCATTAGTAAAAGAATAAAAGAGATTACAGGTTCTTAGATTCTTTTTGGAAGCGTGATAGAAATCTTTCTAACTTGTTGGAATTTATATTTTATGATTATATTTTTAGTATAGAGGAAAAGAAAAAAAACAGTTAAAAGAGGCTTACTGCCTGTTATTACATGATCAAGTCAATTAATCAAAGGCAATTCTATCTATTCTGATCTAGTAAGTAGTGATAGTATACTTAACACCCAACAACGTTATATTCGTAGAAAAAAGTATGTTTTTTTTTTTTTTTATCCATTTCTAATTTGGTTTTGTTCATTACTGATGTTGAACCTACCTCGTAAATAATGAATGAGAAAAGATCAGCAATAAAGGACATAAATGGCTAGGAAGACATATTTCCTATTGAACATGTTGTATTCATAATTCAAGTGGTCCTAAGAATTAACATGGTTTTCTTTCTCTTAAAAAAATTCAGATTCATCGAGGTTAGAAAGGAACTGACCTTTACTCTCATGGTTCCCAACTCCAATAAGCCACCTTGTTGAACAGATCCGGGAGGATTTTTTTATTTTTTTATAAAAAAAAACTATAAGTAAATAGGTCATTCAATCTTTAAGTCAATATAAAATGTATCATATCAAATAATGTAAAAACAATGATTAAATGTCGTGAATTTAAGATTTTCTCAATAAAAAATCATCAATTGAACTTAAATTCAAGACTTTTATATTGAGATAAATAATATTTACCAATTGAACCATACTCTTATTAGTAAAGATCTTTTTATTTTTTAATCGATTGAAATTTCAGCAGAAAAAATAATATTAAAAATTAAGCTTGTGCCTGATAAGCTACGACTACTTCCCAATGTGGGTTTTTCTTCTATTTTTTTTTCTTGTTCTTTGAAGTGGGAGACCACACTGTTTTATTTATATATATATATATATAAATTTGACTGAAAAAATTGATTAAGATTTAAGAAACAACCTGACTACTTCAAGGTTGAATGATTTTTTTGTTTCCTTCATCATTTCAAGTGTGTCATGCTAGAGAATAGAGACCTCCACCATGATCAAGTACTCTCTTCTATATCCAAAACAACTTAGACTGGAATCTATCATTGCTAAGATTGACATGGGAAAGACTGATTATTGAATATATATGGTAGTATAATAGTATTTTTTCAATATAAAAGAGTAGATAAAAAAAAATGGTTGAAGATATTGAGATTTGAATTTTTAAATTTATTAAATGTCGTTTCTAAAAATTTATTATATAAATCAACTTAACTAATTTCCATGTTTCTAATATAATATTTATTATCAAAAAGTTGTATTATTTGCTTATTAAAGGACATTTTGCTTATATTTTTTTTAAATGGCTTTTTTAATATTTTAAACATAATTTGCAAAAGGGTCAACCTGCTTGCAGAATTCAAACACTTGAGCTCATTCATTCTTTTCATTATATCCCTCCCCTTTTTGGGTGGAATTTGATGGAATTATTATATCTAATCTCATAATAAAGAATGAAAATTATAAAATATTTTGGAATGAGTCAAAGTTCTAAATAATGTAAATGGCCCAACTATGGCCAACATTCACTTCACCTTCAAATCAAAGGCCCTATGGCTATTTCCATTCTTCACTTTATCATGTCCAAAAAAATAATTAAGAAAAATGTATCAATAATATAGTAATATTTCTTCTATTTCAAAAGCTTATCAAGGAAACATTAATAATTCTCCATAAAAAAAAATAATTCTATAATCATCTTCCAAACATAATAACTTTTGTTCGTAATATGAATATATGATTAAGATATTTTAAATTAGCTTAATTTTTTTTTATATATTGTGACACTCTAATCTCATATTAAAAATTTTTAAAAATTTATTATGATATATAAATATAGACTTAAATCTAAAACTTACGAAGCATATTTTGTAAAATAAAATCATGATATCTTTAGGTCAAAATAGATAATATATTACAAATTAATGCGAATCTTCATAAATGATATTAGAGTAATTATCAATCGAATAAAAATTAAGTGTTGCATGTTTGGTGTAATTCTAGTTTTTTCTGTACTTTTTTTTATTTTGACAGAAACATCAAGTTTTAATAAAATCTCTAAAATCTAAAAGTGTGATTCTGGTTTTGACGTCAAATTTTAATGATGAAGTTTATGTTTTAAATTTGATGAAAATGTCAAGTTTTAATAGGGGAAGTCACTTCTAAAATCTCAAGGTGTGATTTTGATTTTAACGTCAAATTTTAACGATAAAATTTATGTTTTGAGTTTGTCGAAGATATTAAATTTTAATGAAAAAAACTTATGACACTCTAATCTCATATAAAAAATTTTTAAAAATCTGTTATGATATACAAATAAAGATTTAAATTCAAAACTTACGAAATGATTTTATAAGAAAAAATTATGAAAGCTTTTGATCATAACTAAACAATATCTTGTGTAAGTTATATCTGAATATCAATATCTATCTTCAAAATACACTTTCTCAAATTTTTTTATCGATTTAATATATTCTTCAAAATTTTAATTAAAGACATGATTAATTGATTTTTAAAAAAGTTATAAAAAATATTATTATGTTTAGAAAAATAAGTAAAAAAATCCCATCATCAATTCTGAGGGGACCAAGAAACCATATCTCATGTTTACATCAAATAGCATAAAAAGGCAAAAGAAATTCTTTTAATCCAAACATTTATTCACCCCAGTTGTGATATAGTCTGATGCTTCATTTGAAAGTAAAAATGTTATTCCATCATCGCATCGTTTTATTAATAATGTTTTTGTTTTACTTTCAATCCCAAATTATTTAATAACCGTAATTATCAAATTTCATAACTAAAATAAAATTTAATCATTTTTTTTTCAATTATCTCTTGCATTTTATGACAAAGACATCACTTTCTTAAACATTACTACTAATGTCATCCATCCTCTTATTACAAGACTAGATCTGAAACATAAATATGTATTTTTTTTCAATTTTCCTCTTTGACTTTGACTCTCTTACTACTTTATTCTCTCACTCTCCCTTTCCCTTGAGATCCATCCACGCACATGAAATTGGTTCCAATTTCATTGGGTCGTGCATCCCACGTGATTAAGTATAGATTGGATTTAGGATAAGGAGAAAAAACAGAAAAAATTGACTTAAAAAAAGAAAATAAAATAAAATATAAAACGGGAGGAAACGAGAGAATGATGAGGTGGTGAAAGAAAATGTGAAAGAGAAGCAGAAACCTTTGATCCAAAAAGTTTACAGTTTTTTTTTTTTTTTTAATTTTTTTTCTCTCACTTTCTCGCTTCCCAAACACTCCCTCTCCTTTTTTTAGTATTACATTTTTCTTGCGCTCTTCCACTCCTCAAATTTCGAAGCAAAGAAAAGCGAAAAAACAAACCTTTTTTTTTAGCTAAGTTGAAATTTGAGGTTTAAGGCAATGGGAGCTCGTTGCTCCAAACTATCACTTTGCTGGTGGCCGTCAAATCTCAAGTCAAACCTCTACGACTCCTCCGACCTCGGTTAGTTTGTTGACTTTTTTCCATCACTTTCCCTATAAAATTTTACTCTTATTTTCTTTGTTTCTTTTTTAATAAATGAAAAAATTTTCTTTGGTATGTTACATCAGAGAATGGGAAGGAAGCGTTACCTGGATTCAGCCAGTACAGCTTGAACCAGCTAAGAGCCGCCACCTCAGGATTCTGTGCAGACAACATTGTCTCGGAGCATGGAGAGAAAGCTCCCAATGTAGTTTACCGAGGGAAGCTCGACGACGATCGTTTGATCGCCGTTAAACGCTTCAATAGATCGGCTTGGCCTGATCCTAGACAGTTCCTCGTATATATTTACTTTTTCCATTTTAATTCAATTTATTTTAATGTTTCTTTCTTGGGTTGATTTGTAACTATGGGTTGATTTGTAGGAGGAAGCGAGGGCGGTTGGGCAATTAAGAAGTGATCGGTTGGCGAATTTGATTGGTTGTTGCTGTGAAGGAGATGACAGATTGTTAGTTGCTGAGTTTATGCCTAATGAGACTCTCTCTAAGCATCTTTTTCACTGTAATTTTCACTCTTATCTTTAAAATATTTCCCTTTTGTTTTAATTCACATTTGAGTTTTTATATATATATATATATATATAACCCATAGTTGATTTGATTACACTCTAGGAAATAGGTGATGAGTTGAAGTAGTTATATAAGATCTTCATTTCTTTTAGAATATGGAATAAATGTGCTGGTAATGAATATCTTACTGATTATAAAAGTTGTTTTATATTTGTTTGAAATGGTATAGGGGAGAATCAGCATATGAGATGGCCAATGAGGCTTAGAGTGGCGCTATATCTAGCGCAAGCGCTTGAATATTGCAGTAGTAGAGGGAGGGCATTGTACCATGACCTTAATGCTTATAGAATCTTGTTTGATCAGGTAATTTTAATCTTTATCATCTATATTTGAACCTGTTACCTTACTGCTAATGTTCACTTTGAAATTTGTATTTTATCTCTTACATTGGGTTAGTTCTTGACAGGACGGTGACCCCCGACTCTCTACCTTTGGCCTTATGAAGAATAGCAGAGATGGAAAAAGTTATAGTACAAACTTGGCTTTCACCCCTCCAGAGTACTTAAGGACGGGTAATACTATGCTAACAGATAAACTTCATGAACTTTTGTACAGATCGTAACAGTCTGTCTATGTTATTTATGTATATATATATATATATATATGTATGTATGTATGTATATATGTATATTTGGGGAAAGGGTACGTGAATTTAGCTTTGCGTACGTTAAGTTCTCATGCAACATGTTGCTGTCTCTCTAGCTAAGCTAATTTAGACACCTTAACTTGGCAGGAAGGGTTATACCAGAGAGTGTGGTTTACAGTTTTGGCACCCTATTGCTTGATCTTCTCAGCGGCAAGCATATACCACCAAGCCATGTGAGTTTTTTTTTTCTTGCTTTTATCTTCATTAAGACGGAAGTCTTGTCTGAAATCTTTTCACATAGTAATATAAGAAATTATTCAAATTGTGGATATTTAAAGTGCATCATAGGATGTCCTTAGGAGATAATTTAAATGCTTAAAGGTTGGATCGTTATCATCATGCAGGCACTGGACCTAATACGCGGGAAAAACTTTCTGACACTAATGGACTCATGTCTGGAGGGTCATTTGTCAAATGATGATGGAACTGAATTAATGCGGTTAGCTTCACGCTGTTTGCAGTATGAACCTCGTGAGAGGCCAAATGTGAAGTCTCTTGTCACTGCTCTTACTCCACTTCAGAAGGAAACTGAGGTATTCTCACATTATTCCCCACTATTTTCTCTTCTTTCTTATTTTCAACTTTTATTTTAGAAAGTCTATACCCAAAAATTAATACCTTCAAATAGAAATCGAGTTATGCCCTGTTACCACAAGTGATCTCTTTTAGATTTGGCCAACAATGGAGTTGCTGTTGCAGATAAAACCCTCTGTTATTTTGTCATTTGTATGGATTTACTTACTACTAGCTTGAAGCTTTAGGATATGGATAAAGAAGTGTAGGCTCTGTTTGATAAATGCTTTTACTTTTTGCTTTTTGCCTTTGGTTTTCTATTCATTTTTAATCTTTTTCCTTCTCTTTTCTATTAATTTTTAAAGCAAAAGCATCTACCAAATAAAGCCATAGCTTTTCTTTATGTTCTGAAACATTTGGCGCTGAACTCAGTTTCATTATTTAGCCATTCATAAGTATATGATTACTTGAATTACCTTTTTTCTCTGGGAAAAGTCTTTGCTACCTTTTTACTTGTATTATTTAACAGGTTCCATCTCATGTTTTGATGGGCATTCCACATGGAACGGCATCCTCAATGCAAACAATGGTACTGACACCTCTGGGAGAAGCATGCTCAAGAATGGATCTTACTGCAATACATGAAATATTGGAGAAGATTGGATACAAAGATGATGAGGGGATTGCAAATGAGGTCAGCAATCTATGCCTTTTATGTTGTTTGAAATCTGAGTTAAAGAAATCAAAATCAAAAGAAGGCTTTGACTAATGCTTTTGTAATGTGGAACAAAAGCTAGCGATAGCCTCATTGGTACATTTACAAAAACGCTTTTGATTTAATAAGACATGTACTTCATAAATATCATGTTCTTATTGTCTTTATTGCTGACAGCTTCATCCTTCAAACTGCTAGAAGAATATAACTGCTTTCATTACTTTCTTAGCATTGATATCAAATTCATCTAAGCAAACTTTTGATATAGATCCATTTATAAAATTGCTTTATGCTAAGGGTGTTGAATGTGTTTGCTTTGCAGCTTTCTTTCCAAATGTGGACAGATCAGATACAGGAGACTCTGAATTCGAAAAAACGTGGAGATACTGCTTTTCGAGCAAAAGACTTTGGAACAGCCATCGGATGTTACACTCATGTAAGTCATTTGTTAACGATTTGGTAATCTGCAGAACCATTTAATCATCTGCAATCAAAAAACTCAAAACTACTGATTAAGATTCAACCATTTAATGGTTTAATAATATTTTTCGTTTACAGTTCATTGATAGTGGGACGATGGTATCACCAACTGTGTTTTCCAGACGCTGCTTGTGCTACTTGATGAATGACATGCCACAAGAAGCACTTGGAGATGCTATGGAAGCCCAGGTAATATCTCCTGAATGGCCCACAGCATTCTATCTCCAGGCTGCTGCTCTGTTTAGCCTTGGGATGGACAACGACGCCCAGGAAACGCTCAAAGACGGTACGAATTTGGAAGCCAAAAAACATAGAAACTGAAAGTGTATAGGCCCTTTTTTTCCTTTCACTTTTAATTATCTCTTGTATCTTCCTGTCTTCATGTTTCCTCAGCACCACAGAGTAACTTTACCGTTCATATTCTGGTTATGGTGTACTCTTTTATTTCTCATTCTGGATGCTATATTTTAAGATGATAATAAGAAAGAAATTTTCATTTTTGAATTTGACATCAAGGAGATCTGCCTATCCATCCTTGGCCCATATATCTACTGATTGATTAACGATTAGGGCGATGCAATTCACCAAAGAGCAATGCTTATTTTCATTATCAAGCAAGTTTGGCATGTTTATTCACCAAAGAGCAGTGCTACTTTTATGGATGGAACCTTACAGGTGTTGGATACTGAGTTATAAGAAACTTAAACTCGGCAATCGGGCCGGTAAGCAAACAAAGCAGTACTTCATGTCATAAACTTCTCCAAGCATAGTGCATAAGAGTCAAATGGAACTTCTGGTTTAGCACCAAAATCTTTATTGTATTGCAACTAACATTGTGTCGAAGAAAATGTAATTCCAAAAGACATTAAAGACATATGTTGTACTTGGTTTCAGTCTCCACCATTCCCCAACAGCAGGACTAGCCATGCTTTTACATGTAAAAACAGAACTTGCGATGAAGGATGGCAGCGTTTTACATTGGAGGCTGACCACCGGCATTGAGCATTTGGCCAATTATACCATTCACCTAGAAAATAAGAAAGGTTGTATGTATAGTGTGTAAGAATCAAATGCCAGTCATCAACTAAAAAACAAAAAGCAAAGATGGAACACATCTAAAGTAAAGACTATCATATCACAATCAAGAAAAGAGCTGAATAATAGAGCTTTTTACCAAGCATATTGGGCCATGCTATCCTACTATCCTACACTCTACATTTTGTATATAAAGCCAGGGAATGCAGTCATATAAACTCTAATAAAAACACATTTTAGAATATTTATGGATACTTTGAAACCTACCTGCCAATATTTTGAAACACAGTGATCAATGCAAGTATTTTCACTCATGTTTAGCTTAGACTCCTTGTACCTCCTACACTTAATACTATCATACCATACCACCCTCTACATTTTGTATATAAAGCCAGAGGATGCAATCATATAAATGTGAAAATCTAATATTCATTATTACTTGATTAGTTGACTTTATATATTTTAATTAAGTCTCTTAGTTTTAGAATAAGAAGTAATTTGGGTAATTACACCAAATCCATTAGATATTTGTAGAGTGTAAATTACTAGTTTGATTAGCAGTTTTAATGCATGAAAATCTTGGGTTTTAAGGTTGAGAATATTAAATCTTTAGCCCATATATTTTCAAGTAATTCTAGCATTGTAATGAGAAAAATATAGAAGAATAAAATAGTTTTATTCTAAAGATTTCTTCATGATATTAGAGCACGATCTGAATTTTTGAAAATTTACACTCGAAGTCCAACATGGCCAGCAGAAAGAAGAGCTCGGTATCGGAGGTTACTCTTAACCTTGAAGCTAGCGTTTCTCAATCACTGGAGAACATCACCACTCCTATTCGAACAAGTTCTTTAGCACAAAAAGATAATTTTCTAAGTGCTTTGAGTGTAAAACTAGAGAAATCAAATTCATAAGAGCTTCAGACCATAAGACTTGGGATGCATCTATATTTAGTAAATACAATTCATGTCATAAAAACTTCATATTTCGAATTGCTGACAGGTCATTTTTAAAAGTAACTGGTACAAGTTCTGTTATTATTTCTAAAGAGATAACAATTGATTCTGTTTTATTTCTCCCAAATCTAAGTTGCAATCTACTGTAAAAATGTTACTAAATTTCTTTCAAATATGTGTGAATTTCAGGATTTGGATTTGGGGAAAATGATTGGCAATGCTAAGATGTGTGCAGGACTCTATATCCTAAGAGCTAATGATTCTGAAAGACAATATCAAAAGACCTCTTGTGTGGCTTCATCTTTCAATAATAATAAAGATAGTACTATCATGTTGTGATGCTATCGGTTAGGTCATCCAAAGTTTTTGTACCTCAAAAGATTGTTTCCCTCATTATTCAATCAAAATCCTAACCACTTTCAATGTGAAGTCTGCCAATTATCCAAACATAGTTGTACCACATAACCTAATCAGCTTTACAAAACATCCCATCCTTTTTCAATGATATACCTCCAAAGTAAATAACATTACTGGCTCCAGATGGTTTGTCACATTTATTGATGATCACACCAAGATACTTGGGTATTCTTTATGAAGAAAAAATTAGAAGTGGGCCAGTTATTCCAAAACTTCAACAATATGATCCAAACTCAATTCAAAACCAAAATCCAAGTGTTAAGAACTGACAATGGGAGAGAATATTACAATTCAATTTTTGGATCATATCTAATGAAGCATGGTATAATTCTTCAAAGCTCATGTGTCAACACTCCTCAACAGAATGGCATTGCTAAAAGAAAGAATCAACATTTGTTGAAAGTTGCAAGATCCCTCATGACGGCTGCCCATGTACCTAAGCATTTTTGGGGTAAGGCTGTTCTTACTGCTACATATCTTATAAAAGTCCTGAAATTTCAAAGCCCTTGCCAATCCTTTCTCAGTTTCTATCTTCACTTTTGAATCATCTTGTCTATCCTCACCTTCTAATCATCTTGTCTATTCCCAAAGAATTTGAAATCAAAGATTTGGGACATCTCAAATATTTTCTTGGCATGGAAGTAGCTCACTCAAGGAATGGCATCTCTGTTTCACAGCGTAAGTATATCCTAGACTTACTAAATGAAACTGGAATGCTTGGATGCAAACCTGCTAACACCCCTATGGACACAATAAATAAGGTAGGAATGGAAGAAAGAAGTCCACCAACAGATAAGCGTAGATATCAAAGACTTGTTGGGAAGCTCATCTACCTCTCTCATACAAGATCATATATCGATTTTTCAATTAGCATGGTAAGCAGATTCATGAACAACCTAATCGAGGAACACTTGAGGGCTATGTATCGAATCTTACAGTACCTAAAGAAAAGTCCTGGTAAATGGTTATTTTTTAAGAAGACATCACACCAAAATGTTGAAATTTATTCTGATGTTGATTGGGCTGGAACCGTTATTGACTGAAGATCAACTACTGGTTACTGTGTGAGGAAATTTGGTTACTTGGCGAAGCAAGAAGCAATTTGTGGTGGCTAGAAGTACCGCAAAAGTTGAATTTAGAGCTATGTCTTGTGGCATGTGAGGGAATTTGGCTGAAAAGGTTGCTAGGGGAGTTAAAGGTCTTTGTAGGAGAATCCATGAAGATATTCTGTGACAACAAAGCTGCCATAAGTATAACCAAGAATCATGTTCATCATGATAGAACTAAACATGTGGAGATTGATCGTCACTTCATCAAAGAGGAGATAGAGGAAGGAATTGTTAGAGTAATTTATACTCCCGCATGCCTTCACACTGTAGACATACTAAGGCTCTCTCTCGAAACAACTTCGAGAATCTAAAGTCCAAGCTAGGCATGATTGACATCTACCACCCAGCTTGAAGGGAGTGAGGAAATCTAATCTTTATTATTACTTGATTAGTTAACTTTATCTATTTTAATTAAGTCTCTTATTTTTAGAATAAGAAGTTATTTGGATAATTACACTAAATCCATTAGATATTTTCTTATTATGTGTAGTGAGTAAATTACTCCTTTGATTAGTTGTTTTAATGCATGAAAATCATGGGTTTTAAGGTTGAGAGTATTCAGTTTTTAGCCTGTATATTTTCATGCAATTCTAGCATTGTAATGAGAAAAATATAGATGAATAAAATAGTTTTATTCTAGAGATTTCTTCAATAAACTCTAATAAAAACACATTTTAGAATATTTACGAATACTTTGAAACCTATCTGCCAATATTTTGAAACACAACAATCAATGCAAGTATTTTCACCCATGTTTAGCTCAGACTACTTGCTATCTTAGCCTCTACATTTTGTGTATAAAGCCAGAGGATGCAGTCATATAAGCTCTAATAAAAACATATTTTAGAATATTTACGGATATTTTGAAATCTACCTGCCAATATTTTGAAACACAGCGATCAATGCAAGTATTTTCACCCATGTTTAGCTCAGACTCCTTGTACCTAAGGCAAAAATATATTATCATTGATGTCATTTCGTTAGGGGAAAAAATAACTGTATAGCATGTGTAAATCTTTTAAATGGGACAACAAAAACAAAAAGAAATGGTTTTGGTGCTTCTCATACCTTTTGTCAACACATTTGTTGAAACAAGTTTGTGTAAGCCTGAATGAAAATCATAAAAATAAACTGTACTCAGAAACTGGAGTATTGACAATAAAATCTTACAAGTAGTGGAAACATTTGACACACTATCATGACAAAGAAGCATGCCAGGCAGGTCATAGGGTCCAATTTCAAATTCCGAACTCTGAATTTTCATTTCTTGGCAGATATATCGAGTATACAGGGAGTTTAAGAGGCGCAACATAATTTACATATGTTTCTGATAGTAACCTTTTGAACAAATATTTCTTATTAACTTCTAAATGTAATTTATTTAACACATTAATTAAAATTTGGCAATCTTGCTCTTACCTGTTAAAGAGTTCTACCCTATACTCCATCTCTGTTTCTGCCATGCCAAAGGCCTGCATTCAAAACATGAATTTCAAATCATACAGGAGAGTAAAAGAAACAAATAATAAAATTACCATTTTTCAACCAAACCCCAAACTCCAAAACGATATAAATCTCGGAAATCAAGTTGTTCATAACAAACACTTTGAGATTAGAGATCCAAGATTTACTTAAACACTCTAACCTCAATAAAAAAAAATTCAAATTAATCGGTGGAAAAGATAAAATTTTCTTCTATCTCAGACAATAAATTGGCAGAAAAAATAGCTAACCTGCTCTTTGTTAATTCCAGCTGGGGTGTTGTTGGCAGCCATTGAAACCCTGAGTAATAAACAAGATCGATCAAAGACCAACAACTATCAACTGAAAACATTTGATTAGAAAAAAAGGTTTCACAAAAACTTACTCACTAGATTTGAAAAAAAAAAAAATCTTTTTCTTGTTGGGGTTTAAGGATTAGCTGAAAACAAGGAAATGGGAGAAGAAAAGCTTTTTTTAATATATATATATATATATATATATTTAAATTGAAAGCCCTGAATAATAAGATGCCACTGAGTGAAAAAAAGGCCACTGCTTACTTCAAGTCAAGGGCTAAATTTGGAATTTTAAGCTCAGACTGTTTGGTGAAAAATAATTTTTAAAAATAATTTTCGTATTTTTAAGTATTTATTTAATAAAAATTTGATGATTAACAAAAATTACTTATTATTCAACAAAAAGTAAAATTATTTTTTTAGAAATTATCTTATGAATTGAAAAAAGCAAAACATTTTCAAAAAATTAATATTAATACTTTTTGAGTATAATTTTATTTATAAATAAATAATATATAATATATTAATAAGTAATATTATAATATATTAATAAATAATAAAATATTAATAAATAATATATTAATATATTAATAAATATTATAAATAATAATGAATAATTTTATTTTAAGTATTTTTATATTAACATATTATTTTAATATCAAATATTATTATTAAAATATAATTATTTTAAATATTAACAATTTTAATATATTTTAATAATAAATAATTTTAATATTTTAATAGTTATATTAATATTTTTTTGAAAAAAATAAATTTTACATAAAACTGAAAAAAATAAATTTTACATAAAACAATCAAATAAGGTAAAACATTTTTCATAAGTTTATACAATCAACAAAAAATCTCTTTCAATTTAAAAAATATAAACATTTTTCAAAAATTATTTTCTGCAAAATAAACGAAACTTTAAAAATGGTTTCTTTTCTTGGTTCCGTAATTTTCATTTAGAGAAACAAAACTAGTTTAATAACCTTGCCTTTTCATTTTTCTTCATCATTATTGCTTGAAGCTTCTCGGAGTTTTTGTCTAAAATATTGACAAATTGAACAGTTTATTTTATTTTCACAGAAAACTGCAACAGGATTATTCTGCTCTATCTTACAAGCAAAAGCTTCATCCATTGCCCGATAATGAATATTGGAAATAAGCAAGGACAAGAGTGTTTTCTCTCAAGTATAAAAATAGCTGGAGAGGAAGATTTTACGTAACATAATTTAAAAAAAAAAAAAAAATCAAAGGGAAAGAACTGACTGGTATGCCTTTGTAGTAGTTGAATCCTGAAAACTAGATTTTCTGGTAAGCATTATGTTTTGGTTTTTAATCAACTCATTCAATCTTTTTTTTTTTTTTAATGGTGTGTATGAAATCAATATTATTGAGCAAATGCAGCAAAAGAGTTTATCTAGAAACCTGAAAGGAAAGGTACATGGTTTTGCTGAAAGAGGATGCAAGTATTAGCATCAAAAACTCAAGAAATGATACCACCAAGGGATCTCAGCGAAATTGAAACTCCATAAATGCAACAACAGTTACAACAAAATGAATAATTCTTTCACATAAAGAAAACAGCAACTAGAAGTTGAGATTTTGAATAGCCAAAAATGGCCATAGAAAATAAGTTTCCTCATTAGTCCTCGTATTCTGCTTCCTCTTCCTCATACTCTTCATCATCAGCTGTTGCATCTTGGTACTGCTGATACTCGGAGACCAGATCATTCATGTTGCTCTCTGCCTCAGTAAACTCCATCTCATCCATGCCTTCCCCTGTATACCAATGCAAGAAGGCCTTCCTCCTAAACATAGCTGTAAACTGCTCACTCACACGCCTAAACATCTCCTGTATGGATGTTGAGTTGCCCATAAATGTTGCGGCCATCTTGAGTCCAGTGGGTGGGATGTCACAAACTGTTGACTTTACATTGTTAGGAATCCACTCAACAAAGTAGGAGGAATTCTTGTTCTGAACATTCAACATCTGCTCATCCACTTCCTTGGTGCTCATTTTACCACGGAACATGGCTGATGCAGTCAAGTAACGGCCATGTCGTGGATCAGCAGCACACATCATGTTCTTTGCATCCCACATTTGCTGAGTGAGCTCAGGAACTGTTAGGGCTCGGTACTGTTGGGATCCTCTTGAAGTGAGTGGAGCAAAACCCACCATAAAAAAGTGAAGCCGAGGAAATGGGATAAGATTAACAGCCAGTTTCCTAAGATCAGAGTTGAGCTGGCCAGGGAATCGTAAACAGCATGTAACTCCAGACATTGTTGCAGATATCAAATGATTCAGATCACCAACTGTCATAGATCAAAAAAGAAAATAACGGAAAATGTAAGACATTCGAAGATCCTCAAGCCAAAAAACCAAATCTTTAGCTCTTACTAATTTGATTTTAGTGATATAGCAAACCAGTTTAGATGGCAAGAGCTCACAACAGCACAGAATGATCACTATTAAACTTTGAAATAAAAGGCAATAGCCATGAGCCATGATATTCCACAACGATATTTCCATATTACACCAAACCACAAAAAGGCTTCTTTTCCGCACTAACTACATAAACACTAATCAACAATTCAATGCAAAACAATGGTTTTATTGATGATATAAATAAACCAAGTATAAATCAGGGGAATACTTACAGCTGGGAGTGGTGAGCTTGAGTGTCCGGAAACAAATGTCGTACAAGGCTTCATTGTCAAGAACCATACACTCATCAGCATTTTCAACCAACTGATGAACAGATAAAGTAGCATTGTATGGCTCCACGACTGTATCAGAGACCTTGGGAGATGGGAAAACTGAGAAAGTCAACATCATTCTATCTGGGTATTCCTCCCTTATCTTCGAAATCAAAAGTGTCCCCATTCCAGATCCAGTTCCTCCTCCCAAAGAATGACAAACTTGAAACCCTACAGAAAACAATAAAAATCATTTAACAAGCAGAAGAACTTAAACAAGTTTCTTTAGATCTTTTTTTTTTTTTTTATTGTCAGGCTTCCCAGCACAGTTACCTTGAAGGCAATCGCAGTTTTCGGCCTCTTTTCGGACAACATCAAGGACGGAGTCGATTAACTCAGCACCTTCAGTGTAATGGCCTTTAGCCCAGTTGTTACCAGCGCCAGACTGACCAAAAACGAAGTTGTCAGGTCTGAAGATCTGGCCAACAGGGCCAGATCTAATGCTGTCCATGGTTCCAGGTTCAAGGTCCATGAGAACGGCACGAGGGACGAATCTACCACAACTGGCTTCATTGTAATAGACATTGATCCTCTCAAGTTGAACGTCTAAGTCTCCTTGGTAATGTCCAGTTGCATCAATGCCGTGCTCTGCACACACAACTTCCCAGAACTTGGCTCCTATTTGGTTGCCGCATTGGCCTCCCTGAATATGAAGGATTTCACGCATTTTTTTCTTTGGGTTTTGAGGGTTCTTTGGTCTGAATAGAGATAGATAGGAATTGAAGTTGGTGAAAATAGGGGAAAGGGGGGTTTATATTCAGATTCAGAGAAGAGGAGATGGCTAATCTAAGCTAGGGTTATTTATTTTTAGAATTTTCTACTGTACCAGTAAATTTTTTTTTAATAAATGAATGGTTTTTACGAGGCGGTGTCAGAGAATTTGTTTTATAACGGGTGGAAACAAGGCAACGGCTACCAAAAGTTTTAAAATTCAAAATAGCGGAGACAGCTGGCAGCAATTGTCAGCTAGCTGAATTCAAGGCGAGGAAGGCGCCCTTTAGTCTTTAGGGTAATAAAGAACAGTTGTCAAACTGCTTGTGACACTAATATCGAGTAAATATTCTTTTCTTCTCTTTATGGGTTTATTATTTAATTATTTTTTTTATTATAGTAGTTAGTTGATGTAACTTTACAAACGAATCGAGATAAATATTTATTCTTTTTTAATTTGATTTAATTTTATATTTATTAAATTTAAATTCAATCTAATTTAATTTTTTTTTATTTTTTATATTCAAATTTAACTTAATTTAATATTATATAAATTATATCTGATCTTATTTAAGTTAAATTAATAAAATATTAATTTTTAAATATAAATATTTAATTATATAATTATATAAATATATAATTAAATAATTAAAAAATAATTTTTTATATAATATCATAGAATCGAATCTGATCTACACGACACAAAAATTATTTTTAAAAAATATTTAACCTTATAAAATTAAATCAAATGAACCCACCGAAGATAAATTAAATTGTCTACCGTAAACTCTACTTAATATTCATATCATCCCATCCATCTTCAATAATAAATTTTTTTTATTTGAAAAAGAAAATTGGAACCCTTTCCTTCATAGCTGTTTCACAAATTATTATTAATATTATATTTTATTTTAAGAACAAGATTCTCATTTCACGATTTCAATTGAAAGAACAATATTTTTGGTTAAGCGGTCTATAATAATAATTATTATTATTATTATAATAATAAGCAGAAATGGTTCAGTCAATTATTTAGTGGATAATAAATGTTATTATTAAATCACCAAAAACGGAAACTAATTTACTCTTATTTAAGTTTTCATATACACACACCCACTAAAATAAATAAGAGGGGATTCACCACAGACGTAGAGTATCTCATTTTTCGTCTTCTATTCTATTCTTCCCTATCCAAGGCTTGATGGATGGGTTCTTTTGCTTCACAAGTTTCCAAGGAACAAAGGAACTTCTCAGCCGCTTAAGAATCAACTCCTTCATTCTCTAATATTCGCTCTACCAAGACAGGCAAAAAGGCTTAAAACAGGTATTAGTATAGTTAATCAGACATTTGAAATGCACGAGTCATTAGCCCTGAAAATACAACCATTAAACGAGATTCCATCGCACTGCACTGCACGCTAGATGAGCCATTCAGCCCAAAGGCCCAATAATAAACAGTAGCTCCCGTTTAGCCTCCAAAAAAAGGAAAAAACTTGAAGAGTCCACAACACATCATCAGTCTTAGTAATCAGAAACAAACCAATCCCTTATCTTGAATAAAAAAACATGATGGGTAAAAGAGTTGAAAACTACAAACTTTCTATTCCACCCATGATTTATTTCCAAACCCAAATTTTGACAAAGGAAAAGGTTCAGATATAGCTTTCTATCTAATAATAAATATAACAGGTTTTATTTTTTTTATGTCTTACTATTAATTACCTTTTAGCATCCACCTAAAACTTTGGAAGATTATTGTTTTCCCTTTTATCATTACTTAAAACAAGGGTCGAATCCATGCATATTCTCCAAAATTTATTTCTTTTTTTTTTTCCTCCTAGCTCCCCAACAATTCTCTCTTACTCTGGCCAAGTATTTACTTTAACATAAAAGGCTTGATTCCTACACCCAATTAATTTACACATGCACCACATGTGAATGTATTTATTCAAGTTTTGTTGCTCAGAGCCTTTTTTTTTTTTTTTTTGGTAATTTTATGTTTTACTAGGTTGATGCACCACATCTTTTTTTATCATTATATCTATGTTTGCTGTTTCCAAGAATTTCAAGCAATTCGAGCCAACATTTTGAATTTTTTTATCTTAAAACTCCAATAAGATCAACTGCTGGCCTAAAAGCTTTTCTCTCTATAAACCATGAAAAAAAATCCCTTCATAGCACTAAGCACCAACCTGTTCTACATAGCACCACCGGTTAAGACTTGTGCACCCTCGCGCGTGTATAAAAGATAACCACTAGCCATTGCCTTAACCAAATCGGTAAATTCCATGCCAACATAAAGGTCAAGGATCTTTGTCTAGCATACTATACTACCTAATATGGCTTCACAATTTGAACTTCAAACACTACTCCAAGAAAAAAAGCAACTTTTATATAATAACAGACAGGTGAAAGGCCTTAGATCTTGAAATAAAAAAAGCGAACAAACAAGCAAAAAGAGGAACTATCATTAGGGTTGCAGATTCAACCACATAATGATCATGAAAAAATCACAAACCTGGTCAGAAACACAAGGGAAGATGCGGGATTTGCAGTTCAGAATTGCCATCCGACATTGAAAAAGGGTTAACCAGCTTCAAAGAAGTAGAAATTTTGCATACATGGAAGTTTTATGACGCAATAAGCATTTGCAAAGGATTCATGATGCAAATTCAACCAAAGTTAAAATCAGAGAGAAACAAATACAATTGCTTAATTACACTCCTTGAAATCATTATTTATGTAACTCTTTGATCATAGAACTAGTATCATGAGTATTAAAGCACTAAAGTTTCCAGTTTGAAATTTCACCTCGGAATGATTTAGGCAGGCAACAAACATCCTACAATATGATTAAGTTAACAGCTATATTCTTGAACTATAGTAATTTGAGCTTATGTGAACTTAGAAGTCAAAGGCCCATAAGATAATGCCTTAGAAAATAATTGAACACTGGGCATATTCTACTTGATAGTTTATTTGCATGTCTCAGATTTATGTTTATTGGTAATTAATTTTCATGAATACTTTATTATGTCCCGCAGATACAGACAATCAATGTTCTCACCTTACCAAATTGAAGATAACAAATGAATGAGAATAATTTAGAATTGTTGGAAGATAATCATATTATTAGCCCAATTCTGCTCGACTATTTGCTTTAAACATCTCAGGTATGACTGAGCAACTGTACATAGAAACTAACCATTATGCACATAAGAAATATAGTTAATAAACTAATAAAAGTCAATGAGTATATTACAATAATGCCTCTAGGATATCATAGCAATTATAACTGCATGAGTCTAAGTCAAAACAGACTGATCCACACACATAGTATCATGACAGAAAGGAAGGCTAACAAAACCACCAATATTCGGAAATTGAAGCCATATGTCAGATCCTATTATCAAAACATCAAAGAACCTACAAAGCAAGGTTAAAATAACAAGACTAACACTTTCTTTTCTAAGGAAATGACATTTACAGTCAACATCCACAAGTATGGCAAGACAGATCCTAACAAATATAACATTCCAAAGAAAAGTCATATTAAACATGAATAGTAGGTCTGTTCTTGTCCATCCTAACATAGACCAAGCCCCAGCTCAACCCTTGGCTCAAGCAAGTACATCCTAGCATGCAAGTCTACTTGGACTCTTAGCCTAAGCTTTAAAATCCCTTTCTCAAGGGAATGAGGCACTCTTAAACTAGAACAGAGGGTACTCAATAACCTAGCTAAATCCAGGTATCCAACAAAAGGGCCTTGTTCCAGAACCGTCCTAAACTGATATCCTGCAGTTGGCAAACAATTCTACTTACAGTTTCACTTACTGAAAAAAAGTAATTCTAGTATACATTTTAAGAAATAACTTACACTCTTAACTAACATTTTTATCAGCCTCTCAATTCCAACATCACTTAAACTACCACAAATTTCCCACAACTAAGCACTTGACATGAAAAACGTAAAAGATTTTAAAAGAGAACAGAAAACAAAATCAGGGTGACAAAAAAGCAACACATAAAATACCAAGCAGTTGAAAGGGAAAAAAAACAATATTACAACTGAACACACTCTTGCCACATCTAAAAAAGATGATTGTCAAAACCTTCCCACTGAACTTTCAGCCATTATGTCGTCTGCTTCACTGAAAAAAGAGAGGTTGAATTGAAAAAATCTATCATAGAAAAAAAAAAAAAAGAAATTCCACCAGTATCGAAATCAATTCTATCAAGTTTAAAAGAACATTGGACCTGAGAAAAAGTAAAAGATAACTAAAGGAAATTATTTTAGTATTAGAATTTAGAACTAATGGAACCAAGCACCTAAATAGCAATAACTTGGATAAAATTTTCTTGGAATTCCAGCTAGAAGAAATATAAATTTTTTTATGTCAAGGATATTGAACCTACGATAGTATCATAAATTCGGAGGTTGAAAATAAGCCATCAAAGGATGGAGACAATTCCCCCCCTAGCTAGTTATATGCTGTTGAACAGTCTTAACCAGGGGCTTATTCATTACAACAAAAGTGATTATCCTCCATCAAGAAAGATCTACCTCTCATAGCCTAAGTCTTGAAAAGTTCATACACTTTAAGAGGTAACATAAAAAAGCTACAGAGTATAAAAGCCAACAATCTTTGGTTTATGCTTCTAATTTTTATGTTTCAGGACTTCAATTCAATGACCATGCAGGTCCCATTTTGATGACCATGCCATTACAATAATCTTTTCCACCAGTAAAGCATACATAGATCCTCAAGTTGAATTTATATCATAAACTTGCCAAGATGATAAAGATAAAATGCTTTGGGCCCATAGGATAGCAATCTATAGCACAATCATTTTCCTAGCAAATTAATACAGTGCATTAAAGGATCCTAGTTACAAATATGGCAAGGAACTAATAATATCCAGAATCCAGAATATGTTGCATTATTAATATTTTTTGGCATAAAAAATTCTATTGATTAGCTGTAACCAGATGTAACTGTCAACATATTTTAGCATTAATTGGAGCCCCCCTTATTTTAATGGAATTCATGCACAAGACATCAACCATTTGATAACAGATTAATCTTGAGAACTAATATTTAGATAAGACCACAGTAGTTGAAGTTTACAAAATCTAAGAAGATGTTTTCAAAACACTAAATTTCAAATACAACTTTTATAACTATATAACTTAGAAATTAATTATAGAAAGAATTTGATGCCACAATTAGGCTACTTGTTTACAGCAATTTAAGAACAAGTTCCCATATAAACTTCACCACATTATGTACACTTGTTCAGTCATCTACAGCTGACTCATAATACTTTGTTAATATTTTAAATTCCAGTATAGCTTATGTTTTATCCTTTGAAAATTCAAGGGGCAAGAAAAGTAAATAGAGCAAAAGCATCTAGGCAATAAAAAGATAGTTGGACAAATGCCAATGGATAATCAACAACCTTTGTTATAAAAGAAAGATAAAAGTGGCAAAGGTTGCATGCTGAGTTCAACAATGACTCAGGAAGGAAAACAGTTTGTTCAGTCAAATCCCACCCGGTGTAACAAAAAGACTCTAATCCTAAAATAAAATAAGAAAGATTGAGGAAGCATTTGATTGAAACAAAATTCAAAAGCTTAACTAAGAAAACTAGGGATAAGAAAACTAAATATAGACACATATATAGGAAAGTATACCATCTCACAAGCAAAGTAAGCACTAGTTAAAAACAATCTGATATAGAAAAACATTTTTAACTAGACAATGCTGGAGTTGACAAAAAAATACTAAAGTTATAAAAGCAAAGATATCATATCAAAAAATAAAAAACCAACAAACTTAACTGCCACCAAACTTCAGTTCCAAAAACTATCACCATTAACATGGCAGCAACCTGAAATGACAGGACCAGCATAAACCACCCAGAAGTAGAAGAGATCCATTGAAGGGTGAGTGACCTACATCACTATGTGCCAAACACCAAACCAACAAATTGAATCCCAAGCCAGAAATGGAATAACCACAATCTATAAGACAGCACACATCAAGACTCAATGCTTATTCAAACGGCCTTCAATTTTGTATTATTTGATTTGTTTGAATCATTGTGTATGGAGTGATCACCGGAGGTTCTACAAAACAAAGCAACATAAAAAAAAATAGACCCATAAGCAAATCAAGGTTTGGATACCACCATGCACAATATGGCCACAGATAACTCACAGTTTCTGTTTCATTGCATTTTGTTTGATGGTAACAACCATATCCATAGCCATCTTCTGGCGCTCCCTTGTTTGTGAGTGCAGGTCCAAGCCTTCAACGGTTTCACAGTCTACTCTACAAATGCGGCACCAACCCATGCTCATTGGTTTTCTCTTTCTAAATTTTCAAATGATTCCATATCACCCTGAAATCACATACAGTCAAGAATAGGGCAGAAGGTGCAGAAACAAAAGGAACTCAATGATATACACTCGCAAGAATACATAGATTCTATTCACATAGAAACATGATGAATAAGCAGCATTTTCACTCAACATAATTGACACAAATTCGAAAAAAACCAACACTTAACTGTATAGATTCCACCATCATTAGGAAATTTTCGAAGTGAAAAGCTGCTTCTAAAACCTGGCTCACCAAGTCGTGATTGACGGAAGTTTCCGGGCCCACCAAATTCTCCCATTCGTTCATGACTAGATAAATCACCAAAGCCAATAGGTTTTCCCATCTGCAAATGACCAGGCATGTTAGGATGAACCAAATGTTCACCCCTTCTAAAGTGCAGAGGCCGAATATCTGGACCAATCATATCAAAACTCCTCCAATGCTTTGCCATGTGATCAGAACTCTCAAATCCACCCCCATGTAGATGTTCAGGCAAACCTGAAAACCTATCATTGAATCGGCATTCCCTGCCATCTATCTCATTACCAGGATGGTCTCCAAATCCGTGCACAGATTTGCCAGGATATTCTCTGCCTTGACTCCTAGGAACAAAACCATCTACATGATGCTGACCATTGCTAGGAACTGTTCCAAGAAAATTTGTTCTGCCTAGAGTATCTTTTGGAACACCAACTGGTCTTTCTCCTCCATCATCAGGTTGATATGGTGGCAAGATTCGAGAAGGACCAGAGCCAATCACTGGATCAAAATTCAACCCATGAGGTTCCTTCTCATGAGCCCATGGTCCCGTATCAATACCAAAACCATGAGGACCTCTATCAAGGGGTCTGGATGAGCAGAAGTGGCTCCCAAATTTCGGAACAGGCTCAGTATCCAAATGAGAAGGCCTAGGAAATTGTTTAAGATCTTCTTCAAATTGTCCTCAAGCACCAATCTGATAAGCGTGATCCACAGAACTGATTCAAATGTTCATCTTGCACAGGCTTTAACCTTTCACAACGCAAGCTGAATGTTGATGTGGAATCAAGGCCTGGGGCCCTACAATCTAGCCGTCTACTATCAGCATGATAGTCCACCATATTTGCAGAACGCTGCTGATCCGAATGATTTTCTGGGCCATGTCATGGTGCACCATGTGAGTCAAAAGCATTAAGAGGTGGTGTACCAAATGGTGGGGCCACAAAAGGTTCACCTTGAGATATCCTGGAAGCAACAGAAACAGAAGGAGGACCTTGATTATAAGTCCCTTGTGAACCATAATTACTTGGGCCTCTCCCAAAGGAACCAGGCGCTAATTTTCAGGTGGAACTAAAGCCTGTCCTGGATGGGTGACATGTCCTGGGCCCTGGGCCCTAAATTGATTAGGAGGAGGTCCTGGTGGAGGTGCTTGTAACACGGCAGAAGCCGCAGGTCTTTGTTGTTTATTATTAGACACACAAGGCATATGCAGTGTTAGGTGCCTTCCCTGATCACCAATTGGAACTGAATGAGAAGGCTGCACAAAGCCCCCAGGCTGCGCCTGACTAGATGGAGGGATGCCTCTTAATCCATTACCTGCAGGACCTTTAGACCCTGATCTTGAGGTAGAATTTTATCTTTCTGCATTTTCCCATTCTGTTCTTCACCAAGCTTAGCCTCCTGTAGTGGGGGAGCTTTCAGCAAAGGGCCATCCAAAATTTTATTTTCTTGTACCTTTTGCTCACCCTTGTCAACATCTTTCTGATCCTCAAGAGCCTCACCCTTGACCGTATTCGTAGACACAGGATCTCTATGTTGTTCAAGGTCTGTACCAAAAGTCCGTCTCGATTCTGGAGTCTCCTTGGTAGATATATCAAACCCACTACTACTGTCTCCAACATCACCAGTAGGTTTTTCATCTAAAGATTTCAAATAAGCATTTGATTTAGAAGTATTAGTGTCAACCAGATCAGCTCCAATACTAGATGCTGCATCCAACTCGTTAGCTTCCTTCTTGGCAATTCCCTGGTAGGATGAATCTGCTTCTTTCTCAGCCTCATTTTTGTCAGTACCATGATCTTCTGGCACCTCAGATATTTGTTGCGAAGTTACCCCAGATTGGTTGTTGGTCCTAAACACATTATTCGGATAAGAAGACGGCTGGTTTGCACCAAGTTGCATAGGCTTAACATGTATACCAGCTGCAGACTGGGGATATGGCTGTGATTGTACTCCAGGATTTGGTCTCCCAACAAGATTATGAGATGGATAGGGATGCACAGACTGAGATCCTGCAACATTTTACTGTGGTTGTGGATAGGTATGAGGAGGTTGCTGAAAGGAATGAGGTGGGCCTGGGGGGTAACTGAGAATGCAAGGATAGTTGTTGCTGCACAAAAGGACCTTGCTGTTGTATTTGAGGCTGAACCAAGCCCACCGGTTGGGTTGACAGAGGTTGTTGCAGAACATACTGATGAGACATGGATGATGCAGAATGCTGCATGACTGGCTGTTGTCGAATTGGAAGTGCAGGTTGAAGAGAATGAGGATGAACTTGTGGCAGCATAGGACTTTGTGAAGGCAACAAACCTGGCAGCTGCTGTTTTGGAATTGCTGCATGAGATTGGGAAGGGTGAATCAGAGGAGGTTGCTGAGGGAATGAATTCTGCACTTGAGCAGGATGTTGCTGTGGGTGAAGGCCACCTTGAGCTTGCATATGCATGGGATGTTGTTGTGTTACCATCTGCACTTGCTGGTGAGGGTGCTTTTGTGGATAAGACTGATGAGCAGTCACAGCATAGGCTGCAGGGTGCTGCGTTTGAGGCATCAAACTTGGATTCAAGGGCTGGCTTGGTTGAGGATTTAGCTGTGGCTGTGGCTGAGAATGAAGCTGCATCTGTGGCTGAGCTTGTAGATGAGGTTTACTTGAGGAGCAGGATGAATCTGGGACTGTGGTTGTTGCAAATGGGAGTGATACTGCTGATACTGAGGCATTAGCCCATGTTGCAGATGAGGCTGAACCTGAGGCTGGGGATGGCCTAGGGCCGTTGGGTAAGTTTGTGATGGAATTTTAGAGTGTGGTGGCACCATAAGGTGAGTTTGCTGCTGTTGGTCGACTTGTGCCTGGTTCTGAGGTTGAGAAGCCGCAGGAGCCTGAACAGATGAGTGTAACTGAGGCTGGCCTGTGGTTGTGGCTGTACTTTGAGACTGAACCTGTGGTTGAGGCTGCACCTGGGCTTGAGGTTGGGCCTGTATCTGCAGGTACACAGGATGCTGGCCAGCCATGCATTGTGCATTAACCTGCAAAGGTTGCTGCTGGTATTGTGGAACTGCCTGCTGTTGATGGGGGTAGTATTGCTGATAACACGGGTCATATCCAGAATGATGCTGGTAGAATTGCTGATGCTGTTGTTGCAGTTGGTACCGCTGTTCTGAAGTCACCACAGCAGCCTGGGAGACAGCTTGAGACTGGGAATTTGGGTTGGCCTGCAGATTCGGGTCCTGTCCAGGTGAAATGGACGTTGTAATTTGAGATGCCTGGGCCTGAGAAGTAGCTATTCCTGGCTGAGAAGCAAGCTGGGTCTGATCAGCAGCAGCAGTGGTTTCTGTGGCTGCAGTTTCCTGACCACCCCCAGCCTGCTTTGCTTGAGGCTGCACACTCTGTCATTAAAGTATGTAAAAAAGTCAAACTTACCACAAATGCTACAAAAAATGGTCTGACATTAATAAAGGATTCAGTGCACTCACAGGGCAATTTCGTGCATGTTCTTGAACTTGACGATGCACAATGTGAAGGCCACACCTATTACACACAACTGGAGAATTGCCAAATGCACACCCAGAACAATGAGCTGTACATTCAGATAGCGGACCCTGCCATGCACACCTAGATAATGAACCATAATTTTCCCAATGGTTTCAGCAAGTGTCTTATTTGACTCAACAAGCGGCTGTAATTTGAGGAGGGAAAAAAGATCAATAATAAGGGAACAATAATCTTAAGAATACAATAAGAGACAGCACAGTGTAAGAAACACACCTTAGAATCCGCCTCTGTTACCAAGTAACCATCATAACGGCAAGCTCGTGTAGTGCTGATAGCATATGTTAAACACGGCTTGCAGTAAAGATGGGTGCATTGTTACTGTAATGCTTCATTTGGGTAGACAAGTAGCCACAAATAGGACAGAAGTACTCTCCAGCCAGAAATTGAATATTCAGTATGCACTCGTTATCAAATCCCATTCTGTCCAAGAAATTCGTCTTCAAGTCCCAATAAGCATCAATTTAAATAGCCTTTAGTAAAAAATAAAGGAAAAATCACCATTTCCAGACTAGCAGAATTAGTAAAATCAACAATGAGACTATTAGCTAAACAAAAATGCAGTAAGGTTGACGAATCAAACAATCAATATCAACAAATTGCAAGCAGCATACAAAACAATCAATTAAATTTTATCGATCTCGATAATTAATAAAATTTTTATATAATAAAACATAATAATAACTCAAACAAATAAAAGACGCAATCAAGATTGACACTCCTGATTATCTGAATCAGAGATAGAAAATTCTGACATGGAAAACAAAATTATGAAAAGAAGAACAAACATTTTCCCTTTCATTTCTCATTTTCCCACATTTTCTCAGCAGCTAAACTTGGGAGAGACAATCGTATACCTGAAATTTACCCCAGATTCCGATTCACGTCTTGCTTTAAACCCTAAGTCCAATTGCACCAGCAAATCATTGAAAATAAAATAAACAAAATGAATAAATTGAAAATAGAATTTGCGGTGTGATTGCATCGAGGAGAGAGGAAAAAAAGTAAAGTAAAAAATGTAAAGGAAACAAATTTTCTTTCTTTTAGATAAATTTTTAATTAAAAAAAGGTGAAAATTAAATAATTTTTTTTATAAATTTAATTTGTTTTAATACTCTAATTTGAAAAAAAAAAAAAGTTGAAAAAAATTTATAAAAAAATTATTATGTTTATACTTTTATTAATACTAAAAATTTTATAAAAAAATTAAATAGATCACAATTATTTTATAATTTTTTTAAAGTCATATATTTTTTTAAATAAGTTTTATAAATTTTTTTTAATAATTTTTTTAATGATTTAATTTTGACAAACAATCAAATATGAATAAATATATTTTTAAAATTTATGAGATGTTAAATTAATTTAAAATTCATTAATATATATTTATAAAAAAATTTTATTTTATTTAATTAAAAATTATTGATATAATATCAATTATGAAATTAAATAAAATAACAAATATATTATGATTTAAAAGTATATAAAATTACAAATAATTAAAAATTATAATTAAAAAAATATTATAATAAATATATTTTTATTTTTTATTTAAATAATAATTGATAATTTTTTTATTAATTTTAATTATTCAAATTAAAATTACATGTACCATTTTTTTCTTTTAAAAATTAATATTTATCCAATCTTTGCGTTAAGATTTTTAAAAGAATAAGAGAATAATAATAAGGTAGAGTAATTTGAACGCTAGTGATTTAAGGCATTGATAAGTTTCGTAGGGTTGGAGACGAAGCAGAATGATCATAAGGCGATCAAGGTTTTTGTCACGGAGAGACGTGACGAACTGACGGTGTTATTGACGGCTGTTACCATTTAAAGTACTACTATAATTTTTTTGGTTTATTTTTATGAGTTAGTATTGGATACTGTATAAATTTTTTTAATTTAGATTAACACATATCATCTTAATCATTTTTTTTTTCAGATAGTAATTTGGAAATTGTACATTGAAATTAATTTATAATTAATTTTTATTTATTTATTCTCAATTTATTAAAAGTATTAAATTTTAATCATAAGTAAATTTTTTGGTTCAGCTGATGCCTGATGTTGGTGGGTCCCTTAAAATAGATACTTTTGTTTACTTTAAGCCAATGTAAGAACCAATAAAGACTCAAGTCAAGTCAATGTTGTGACTGTCAATTTCTTCTCAGCTAAGGAGCTTTTATGATTAAAGCTGTTGGCCATTTTTTTTATATTCCCTGAGTTGGATTCTTTAGTTCTCACCTCCTAGCATCATCAACTGCAAAGCTGCTTTCTGCTGACATCTATTTTCAGGTAACATTATTTAAAAGCCCGTGATAACAGATGCTTGAAGTTACTGTATATGTAGAACGTTCATGCAAATGCTTTAATCTGCAAAGTTTAGTTCTTTGCTGTCTTGCCAGTTAACACTGTGATTATCTTTAAACAGACTTGGAATGTGAGCAGATGATTGATCGAGTTCATACTGTTTCTTTTCTGGGTTCTTTTTTTGTGCTTTGAATATGGCAATGAAAAGCATTAGGAATTCTTTGGCATACTTGAATGATTAGTGGGGTAGAAACATTTCATAGTTCATCTTGTTTTAGGCCTTCTTGGCTTCAGTACACTTGCGGAAGAGACCAAAGCTGATGAAAAAGAAAAGCTTTATTATATTCTGGGTGGGTTGCTTTCTATTTATTCCAAAAAAAAAATTACGTTTTGAAGAATGCAAAACGTGTGCCACTCCGAATACAAATAATATCTTGGACTTTCGACCTTCTCCTCAAGTACTTGTAAGTTTCATGCTTTGTTTTTCTTTCTTATGTGTTGATACTTGACAACCGCGCGTTCTTTTGCATGTTCGATCTACAAACCTAGGTACTAAAGCTAGGAAGATAAATTAACATCAGCTTTGTTTGTGCTATCCATGGCTTCAATAACCTTGAAAGCGTTGGTGGACAAGACAAACAATAGAGTACTTTTTGCTGAATCCAATGCGGACTTCGTTGATATTCTCTTCAGTTTCTTCACAATACCAATGGGAAAAATTATCAAGCTTACCCATAATCAACCACCAGCAGCAAGTGTAGGCTGCATGAACAACTTATATGAAAGCGTTAAGAATCTTGAGGCACAACGTCTCCAAACTGAAACATGCAGGAAAATGTTTCTCAATCCACGAAGCGCGGCAGCTGCTCAGTGTGAGAACCTAAAACTGAAATTAGATAATGATGACGCCCCTGGTTTATTTTTGCTGTTATAGATGTTGCTCAAGTTCAAATAACAATCTATTAAGTCATTACTATGGTTCTTGTGCTTGTGGATACCCCATGAGCTGTATTACTGTGGTCACCAAAAATGATTTAGATGCTAAAGATGGAGTCTTTGTCAAAGGACTGGCACGGCTGATAATAAGTGATGAGTTAGAAATAGTTCCCTCATCCACTGCAGCAAGCTTTTCTATACTTTCCAAGCTTGGGATTATGGATGGAAGTCTAATTGAAGAGAGGTCCTTTAACATAGGAGTAGATGAGGTAACTTATGGAGTTATGAAGTCTCACATCAATGATTAGTTTTGATATATATATATATATATATATTTATATTTATATACAGAATTAATTCCTTGATTTCTTCTGTCAGGCTTTGAAATTGCTCAAGTGCTCGCTAGTATCAAAGACAACTTTGACTGAAATTCTTTTGAAAAACAATCCAGTACCTGAGCTAAGTGAAAAAGATTTTGAGCAGGGAAGGTCCAAAATGCCTAAATTGGGGGCAACATCAAACCAGAATGGGAAGATAGTTGTGAAGCTCATGATCTGCAAATCCAAGCAGATGGTTTGCTATGCTGAAGCAGGTGAAGATTTTGTTGACTTGCTCTTCAGTTTCCTCAATGTTCCACTTGGGTTTGTAGTCAAACAAATGCAAGGTGGCAATTCCAAGGGATGCATAAATCGCCTTTATGATAGTGTTCAGGTTCTTGATGCTAAGCAATACCTAAAATCGCCGGAAAAGAAGGCAATGCTACTCAGTCCCAAGCTTGCCTCTGGTTTTAGCTATGAGAATCAACTGTTAGGCATTGAAGAAGATACACATCCTGCATATTACTTCTCCATCAGACCACACTGTGGTCTCATGCTAGTTTCTGATAAAACACTTCTCCCTTCTGACAGCTCACAGACAGTTTCCCCTGCAACTCTCTTGGATCCTAAGTCTCATGGCTCTCATCACAAGGATAAGAAAAGCGGTCAAGGATTTTTGAGGGGACCGGCATTGTTCACTATAACAGATGATCTTATCATAACAGCTATATCTTCTATCTCAGGCCTTTCTGTTCTGAGCAAATTGAGGGTACCTTTTGGTGATATAGAAGAGCGCACTGTGCATGTGGGTAAAAATGAGGTAAGTTAAAATTAACAGCTTCTGCTATAAAACTCTGCTATAAGTCAACTGATTTTCAACTTCCAATCAAGATAGTTCTAAAAGCAAAACCTTTCTAAAAAGAACTTTAATGATAAAAACACCACTGAAGGTGCTAGCTAGCTTAGTTGATGAAGTCTTTTGGTGACTGTATGAAGAAACTAAGTTCGCATCTTGCCTTCACTAGGAATATGGAGCTTTATGGGAATGAGAAGGACCATTGAACAAAAAAAAAAGCTTCTGACAAAAATTTGCATTAAAGTCAAATGATACCTACCATAACAACAAATCTGAAGTGATTTCTGATGTATTATAATTTTGACATTTTGTTGTATTGCAGGCTTTGCGTCTACTGGTAGCTTCTCATATCTCAAAATCTGCTCTAACCAATGCTTTTCTACTCAAGGAGCCAAAGCCAGAATTTGGAGGACTCAGAGCTTTTAAGGTGTAATAGATGTCATCATTAGTCATGGAGAGCCTAGTTACTTTGATCTGAATTTTGTGGTGGTATGTTCCACGGATGCATTTATATATGGAGGGTTGCACATTGCTATGTCATCTTATCAAATATCAATATATGTCTAAGGGGTTCAAATATTACAGTTGTAATCTTGTGTTTGCTTTAGAACAAACCATATTATAATGTTTTGGAAGTAAAAAAGCTTTGGTCATCTGAGTACTTGTTTTATTTTAGACAAGAAAAAATGAGGATAACAGAAAACTGCAGTTCAGTCTAAATTTCACTGCAAACAATTGGAACCTCATCTGATATTGAGCTCTAAAGCACAATATACCTGAAGTTATTTATATCTGAAGCTTCTGTAAGTTTGTTATGAAAAATTGAAATAAAGAACTGGGAGGCTTTGCTTCCATCAGATATAAGCATACCTGGCTTGAGCTTTCGAGCATGATTTCCTTATTTGTAAATAGTATTCTTCTATCTGTACCATATATAAATAGATAGCTGAACTTGTAGTTTCATTCAATTTTTGGCAACTTTAAATATATATATATATATAAAAAAAAAAACAATTTACACTGTTGTCAATCTCAAATTGCCAAATTCCCTTTCCTTATCAAGGTTCAACTTAATTTGTTATAATGGATGGTAAAAAATGGCTTTGATTATAGTATTTACAAATTACAATATGCTCAAAAAACCCCCAAAAATTTTACATTATGATATTAAACAACCAAAATGAGAAGAATAAATAAACAAAAACTAAACAGCAGTAATAAAATAATATTTATCAATTGAGATTTCCTTTGGATGATAATTTTGTTATTTGTTTTGCAAAAAATAAATGGAAATCAAAAAAATATATTATATTTTGTCTGCAACTGTAACATCACTTATGGGAGATTAACTCTTTTTCTATTGGTAGGCCAAGCATACTGTTCTTGTGTAGAAGATGACCCCAAGTCAACTGCTTCTCTGTGACTGTACAATTACTTGTCGATTAAGAACTTTTGATCAATTTATCTATTGGTAGGCCAAGCTTATTGTTCTTGTGTAGAAGAAGACCCCAAGTCAACTGCTTCCCGTGACTGTGCAATTACTTGTCGATGAAGAACTTTTCATCAATAATTGATCATTCCTTACGAAGCAAAGACGCTAGACTTAGACCAGAGAATGCACTTTTTCTACCTTTACTCTCCATTGAACCTGTGCTTTAAGCTCTCTCTCCTACGCGTCTCTTCATAAACTGAGTACTGTTTCTTGCTTCTTTCCACCGAGGAATATAATATTCCACTTCTCTCCAGCAATCCCAGGCTGCTCTTTTGGGTCAGAAGCTTATTGTCTCCAGGTAATATAGTTTCACATGCTAGTATTTATAACTTGATGTACTTAATTTCTAGCTATTGCAATCTATTTACTTGGCAGAATTCTGGGTTTTTTGTTCACTTTGGCTACATAAGATGGGGGTGTGGGGTTACTTTTTGTTCCATGTAAGTATGCATTTTCTTAACAATCAAAAAGATTTGGTGTGACTGGATTGAAATTTAAATAAATAAGATACAGAAAGTTTGATCTATCCTGGATGAACCTTTCAACTTTCATTTAAATTTAGGCATAGAGCTCACCAGGCAGTTTTGTGCTGCAGGGTACACCGGCTTAAGAGTAAGTCCTCACCAAGGACTAATTGTGTGGTTTGATGCAATATTTGAGAATAGAAAGGAAACCAAAACTGGTAGCCATGGCGAATGGAAATATCAGCTTGAAAGCTGTGGTGGACAAGACAACAAATAGAGTTGTCTTTGCTGAATCTGATGAGAAATTTGTTGACATTCTCTTCAGTTTCCTGACAATGCCGGTGGGAACAACTGTCAGGCTTACCCGTAGTCGACCACCGACAACAAGTATAGGTTGCATGAATAACTTATATAACAGCGTTGAGATTCTTGACAAGCGGTATCTCCGAACAGAAGCATGCAAGACCATGTTGCTATACCCAAGAAATGGGGCAAGTGCTCAATGCAAGAACCTAAAACTGAAAATTGATGATAGTCCACCCCTAAGATATTTTCTTTGCGGAATGTGTAATTCAATTTCAAATTATATGCTACTAAGTTATTACGAAACTGCTGTTTGTGGATGTGGAGGGCTTATGAATTGTCAGAGAGATTTGAAGGAGAAAGAAACTACAAGAGTGGTCTTTGATGATCAAGATGGAGGGGTGTTTGTCAAAGGACCGATTCTACTGACAATAAGTGATGAATTGCAAGTAATGCCCTCATCAACTCTAGCACGCCTTTCTTTATTTTCTAAACTTGGGATCAACGACACAAGCACCATCGAAGAGAGGACTTTTTCTATGGGAGTACGTGAGGTAACTATCAACTAATTGATCTGTATATTTATACTTGGTCCCAAAATTGATAATCTGATTTCTTCTCTCAGGCTTTAGAATTGCTCAAGTGCTTGCTTGTATCAAAGACACCTTTGACAGAAGCTCTGTTAGAACAATGTATCCCTTTGGTTTCTCTAAACAATGTGGAAGGTTTTGAACGGGTAAGCTTCAGAAAAGTTAAAATGGAGGAGGCTGCAGAATCAAATGAGGGTGGGGAGATCTATGTCAAACTCATGGTCAGCAAATCCAAAAACAAGGTCTGCTATGCTGAAGCAAATGAAAAGTTCGTTGATTTGCTCTTCAGTTTCCTCACAGTTCCACTTGGGTTTATAGTAAAAGAAATGGGGGAGGGCAGTTCAAAAGCATGCCTAAGTCACCTATATGATAGCATTCAGGATCTTGATGCTAGGCAATGTTTAGTGTCCGAGGAAAATACTGCAATGCTAGTCAATCCAAAGCTTGCTCCTGGATTTAGCTACGAGGCGCAACCATTAAACATTGAAGAATACATGCATCAACCTTTCTACCTTACCTCAGATTGGATACCACAGCTGACTTCTGATGAAACGATTGCTTCTTCAGTTTTAACTGTCATGGACCCAAAGTCTCACTACAATGATAATTCAAGTGGTAGAGGATTTTTAAAGGGACCAACAATGTTCACCATAACGGATGATCTTATCATAACTCCATTGTCCTCAATCACAGGTCTATCTGCTGCAAGAGAATTGAAGGTACCATTCAGCGACATGGAAGAGCATATTGTGTATGTTGGTAAAGAGGAGGTATGTTTAACATGTCGAGTTCTGCAATAAATAATCTTTTGCAAAACATCTCATAATTTTCTAGCCTGCAGTAATCTTCTCAACTATTATGCTGGCCAACCAAAATGTTATAATGAATAATTGAAGAAGAATAAGTTTTGTGCTTGAGAGATGGAACTATAATACAAATCTACTTCAGTTACTGTTGATTTATAATAATCCTGAGGCCTGACTTTTTCCTCCAATGCAGGCTTCACGTCTACTGGTGGCCTCTTTTGTCTCCGAATCTGCTCTAACCAATACCTTTCTGCTTAAAGAGTCAAAGCAAGGATCTTAAGGGAGTTGTGTTTCATTCTGGAGTGGTCAAACCAAGGATTTCATTGAAGTTCAAATTATACTTATAGGGGTCAAGAATGCTGTTACTCTTCTCATACCATAATATGTTACATACCATTAAAATACGAATCTTGAGTTTGTTTTTAGTCATTAATTATTGTACTTGCTTATTTCTCTATTTCACTCAAAATAAAGATGCCTGTAGATACGATGTGGATACGAAATATATATTTATTTTTATAAAAAAATTATTAAAATTGTATCAACATTTAACAAAATTATATCATAAATTACTAAAATTATAATATTTAATTAATTAAAAATAATAAAATATATAAAGACATTGAATATTATTTTGAATCATGAAACTGTAGAGCTACTGCCATAAGATTATACAAATTGACAAATATATAATTATACATAGATGGAATTTTTATAATAATTAATAAATGCACATGGATATTTAGCTATAACTAAAATAATTAAAAAATTCCTAAATTTTATCATTTTATTAGATAAATTTTTTATATATAATTTTTGCGTCAAAATAAACTCTTAACTTAGCACTCAAATAAGTTTTTAAACTTTAATTTGAATACAAATAAACCTTTATACTTAAATATCTCTTAACATAAACCAATCTTTTGTTTGAAATAAGAGCATATTTAAGTGCAAATCAAAAATAAAATTTATTTGTGTAATAAAAGTATATGGACTTATTTATCAAAATAAAATATTAAATTTCAATGGCTCTTTTAATATTTTAGCCTTTAGCTACCTAGGTATATAATAAATAATTGATAAATTAGTAGATTATTAAAAAGTTCAAATTGTATACATAGTATATAATTAAAATATACAACAAAAAAAACTTCAAGACTTAGATTAATTAATTCATGTAATCACGTTTAAGAGATAATCTTAAGCATGTTTAATATTTAAATTTCAATACTTACAATTAATTATTTTATTTTCAAATTTTGATATCTTTTGTACAAAAATATTATCAAAAAATATATAATTAAATAAAAATATAAACCTGTATTTGGTGACCCAGACATGTAAAAGAACTGCCATTAGAACCTTGCTGAACTCTGCTCCAGCACATGTCCTGTCCCTCCCCCAAATGCTGTGAAGTTCTTTGACTTTGCAGTCCCCTCCAACGTTCTTTATTAATTTAAACATTAATTAACAGAAATATCTGAGATATTAGCACAAATATTTCCATTCAATTATTAAAACATTAAAACTTAAAAGTCAATCAATTGCATGCACCGATCCCTTTTTGAAGCTATTTGTGTTATTTTATAGCATATGGGAGGGTAAAGATTATTTAATTTGCACTGTTTTATGAGAAACTCCATTTAAAAAGTACAAGTAAATTTTTTACTACTCTATCCAATGTTATAAATGATTTAATATTTTGGATAAGGGGTATTTAATTATAAACACTTGTTAAGATTAATTAAATTACTATGTAATGAAATGATTTTTCATTTGTAATACACTTTTTAAAAAATTTTTAAAAAGTTATTTAAGTATAAAATACTTTCTTATATATCACATTAATAAAAGGGGATAAACCTAACTAGAGGTGGCCATAAGAACTTGAATCCAAAAATCAATTAGAAAAAATTTCAAATTCAAATCTTATTGAACTTGATTTAATTAAAAAAAATAAAGATAAAAAATGGTTAAGAAAATTAGAACTCAAAAAATATCTAAGTTCAACTCAAAATACATGTTGGAAATAGTTACAATTAGGGATGATAATGAATCGGGACGGATTTTTACTTATCTTGAATTCGATTCAATTTGAATTAAAAAAATATTATTTTTAAAATATAAATATAAAATTATATAAATAAATATAATATATATATATATGGGTTGGCAAATTCGACTTCGACTAGACATTTTTCAATTATTATATGATCTAACCCAAAATTTGATTTAAAAAAAAAAATTGATCTTACGAGATATGATAGGATCAGAACCTGTCAAAATCTTATTGAGCTGTCAATTCCATTTACAATATAAAATTTAAAAATAACATAAATTGAATCGTTTATAATATATATATATATATATATATATATTATAAACTCTCAATTTTAATATAATGAGAAAAAAATCAATAAAATTAAAAATTGATTTGAAGTTATAGTATTCAGTTTAAATTAAATTGATTTTTTTTACTCGATTTAGTTTAAATTCAAATATTAAATATTAATATTAAATTTTGATAGAATATTTCAATCAAAAAGTAAAAAAAAAAAATACCTTAAATAAATTATATATTTTCGTTAGTTTATATATATATATTAAAGTTTTATAAAATAAAAACATTTATTTTCTATTTAAATTTCCTTAAATATATTATAAAAAATTATTTAAAATTTTATAAATCAAATCGAATCAAATAAATAAAATTTAATTTTAATCAAATCAATTAAAATAATTCAATTATAATTCTAATAACTTTTAAAAATCCATATTACTATATATATTAATCCAAATAATCGAATCCAAACCTTATTGTCCTAGAAAACTCGTACAATAGTGTTGAAAACTCGAGGTTGATCGTGATATGTTATTTAACTGAACCTAGTCCTGGGCCTCGGCCTGGCTCCTGGACGCCATCGGCCCACCTCCTCCAAAGAAAAAAGGGTCCTTAAAACTGGAATTAGATTTTTCGAGGATGCGGGAAAAAGATGGTGGAGGCTAAAAAATTCAAACAACAAGACAGTGAGTGAGCTATTTCTTGAGAAACCAAAGTGTACTGAGTTCTCCTGTGAAACTCGAATAGCTAAAAACTGTGAAGATTTTGGGTTCAAAGCAAAGCATCTCCTTCCGATCTTCACTACTTGGCCACACCAAAACATGTCGGTGCAAGAGTACCTTGACAAGCACATGCTCTCTCGCAAAATCGAAGACGCCGTCAATGCCGCCGTCCGAGCGAAAACTCCCGATCCTGTCCTCTTCATCGTAGCTCTCTCTCTCTTTCTCTCCGTTCAAAATTTCGATTTGCTTCACTTTTCGTTTTGAGGAAATTTTTTTTAATGAAATTGCAGTCTAATCATATGAAAAAAGCGGTTCCTTCAGTAATAATGAAAGTAAAAGCTCGGCAGGTTCTCGATAGCAGAGGAGTTCCTACTGTTGAAGTTGATTTGTTCACTAACAAAGGAATGTTTCGTGCTTCTGTACCTAGCGGCGACTCAACGGGATTGTAACCTTTATTGCTCTTTTTCCTTCTTTTGAATTTTATTTTTTAAAATTTTCTCTTTGTTTGATTGCCGAGAAAAAAAATGTTGTTGATACAATCAAAATTTGAACTTTTAGAATTACAATTTATGTTTCCATCATATGAATCAAAATTTTTCTTTATGTTGAGAATTTGAATCGAAAATTTCCAGTTGTGCAGATAAAAAAAAAAGGAGAAACAACTGAAAGGTTATTCAGTTTGTTTTGGAATTTAGAAATTACCTGAACTGAGAAACTTAGTTTTAATTCATATGGCAATGCGTAGTTAAATTGAACGATTTTACTAGTTATTGTTTCTAATTTAGGAGGTTTCATTTTGTTTAAACTCTTATTTAACATTATTGGAAAATTAATTTGATCCCAGAATTTGAATTCCATGATAATGTATTAATTTTGACAATTTTGATGCAGGTATGAGGCTGTTGAACTAAGAGATGGGGACAAGGGAACATATCTTGGAAATGCTGTGACAAAAGCTGTTAAGAACATAAATGAGAAAATATCTGAAGTATTGGTTGGTATGGATCCAACGGTTCAGCTACAAATTGATCAGGCCATGATAGACTTGGACAAGTCCGAAAAGAAGGTATAATTTTTTTCTTTCTTTTTCAAAATTCAGGTGTAGTTAGTTGTTCACTTTACATATGTTTTAAAAACCAAAACATTTTAATAGTAGGTTTGGGTTGGGACCTAGAGATTGTTTTAAATGCCTGCCTACCGGTCTGGACAAGGTGGAGTGGAGAGAAGAGAAATGAAATGGAGAGAAGTGGCACAATTTCCTTTGTATGGATTCTAAATGAGGAGAAAAATAGAGTTGGAAGAAGTTATTGTGCCAATCTCTTCTTTACCACCTTTTAGATCTCTTTGTTTTGAATTTTAGGCTGGATGATTCCCATTATAACTGCAATTCACAGTATTTGTTGCATTATGGTTCTTTGTCTGAACATGATTATCCCAGAATGAACTTGGAGCAAATGCTATATTAGCTGTGTCAATCGCTGCATGCAAAGCTGGGGCTGCTGAAAAGGAGGTATCATTTCCTTGTCAATCTGTTTTTCAGTTTCCTAGTTATATACTAGAAAATATTGAGTTCTATTCAAAATGTTCTAACCAAAATAAAAATCAGGTTCCACTTTACAAACACATAGCCGATCTTTCTGGTCAAACCAACTCAATCCTTCCTGTCCCTGCCTTCACAGTTATCAGCGGTGGAAAACATTCTGGTAATGGTCTGCCCATTCAGGTAAATAACCATCTTTTTTAGGTTTAAATTCTAAATATTTGCTTACTGTATTTTGTAAATGATCTTTTGCTTGATATTCATCAAAAGCATTTTTGAGCCCCCATGAACTAAGCATTGTTTTATGATTTTGATTCCTAAATTTTATCTCCATACTCGGCTTCTGGTAAAATGCCCCACAACTGACTGCATGATGGTTTAGATTCTTTTCTATCCAAAAACTTTCTTATATCTTTGTAACTTGATTTGTGTAATGCTGCTATCAGGACATCATTATTCTCCCGACAGGAGCAGGCAGATTTGAGGAAGCTTTACAAATGGGCTCTGAGACCTATCATCACTTGAAGGTGATTTTGTTAAACCAAATTGTTTAGCCTTTGGCTTTAGTTTTAAGTTACGTGCTCATTACACACATCTTAAATGGATCTGATTGGTCTATGCCTAATTTTGTAAAAGTTCTTGGTTGAAAATGGATACGATTATATACAAAGACATAAGCAGACACCTGTGCTTTTTTTAAGAAATAAAGACTAAGTTTTAGTTCTATTTAGTTGCTTGAAAATGATTTTAAAGGTTGCTTGTAAATTATTTTAACCAATCAGTTTATGGGTAGACACAAACAGTGAAATATCATTCAGTCTAATAATCTGTATAACCTTTGAATTGGTTAACCTTAATACTCGTGGTATACCATCTTAAGAGCAATATGCACTGGAAATGTCATGCATATACTCGTTCATTTATTATAATTGTTGTTCATAAGAAGAACAGGCTGTTATTACAGAAAAATATGGTGCAAATGGATGTAATGTTGGTGAAGATGGTGGCTTCATTCCTAACGTCTCCAGGCAAGTATTACTATTAAGTATGACATCATTGTTTATCATATTATTGATGAATGCACTCTGCCCGTAACCCATAAGGGTGAATGAGGTTTATCTTATATTATCTTAGGAACCTGGGTGGAATTTTGTTTGATTTTCTCCTATTTCTGTTGGCAGTGTTAGAGAAGGATTGGATATTGTCCAAGAAGCTATCAGCAGAACGGGATATAGTGACAGAATAAAGATAGGAATTGATGTTGCCGCTACTGATTTTTGCATAGGTGATGCTTATTTTCCTATAATTAGTCAAATATCATCTTGAAGCATGTGATACAGGGGACAAGATTTGGGGAGAAACTGCTACTCTACTGTTCAGTAAGAGATGTTGGCATCATCATGCAACAGCTATTGCCTTACGTTCCATTAGTAGGATATAAGATACCAAACTGAATGTATGATTTAGGTGCGCTGTACTGTACAGTTGGAGGCAGAAACAAAAGCTTATTTTACCCTAGTCAGATTGCATGTTTCTTTCTCTTTAGGATCTAATTTTGGGTCCCAGGATGTTCTTTCATGTGTAGACACGGCTTGCTCATGATAACTGGGAGTTACTTTTCTTTCTCCTTCATACAGGTACAAAGTATGATTTAGAATTCAAATCTCCAAATAAATCTGGAAAAAATTTCAAGTCAGGAAAGGATATGATTCAGATGTACAAAGAACTTTGCACTGGTATGTCAGTTTTTCTGTGCAGGCTTCTGTTTGTTCTTTGAACTATATTTTAATGTTGTTGCATTCCTTTTTCTTCTTTTCTGATGTCTTAGATTATCCAATTGCATCTATTGAAGATCCCTTTGACAAGGAAGATTGGGAACACAGCAAATATTTTTGCAGTCTTGGACTATGTCAGGTTTTTTTATTAACATACTACTGATGCTCAGGCCTTCTGAATGACGTTTCCATCCTATTTAGCATGTACAACAAAAGGCAAGAATATAGAGTTAATATTCCCACATTTTGGAGATAGATGGAAGATAACCAACTACAATATACTTTCTCTTTTGAGTTTCCTTTGTAAATGATTAAATTCTTATACTTCAAATTCTGTTGGGTGTTTACCTACACACCTTGTTTGACAAAATGATTTCATTGTTTGGCTTTTGGTTGTTCTAAACATAAATAGGATCTGACTTGCATGTTTATGTAGGATTGATGGACCTATTGGGTACTTCAGCAATTTGTTTGGATCTAATGTTTCTGCACTATATTTGACCACTTGTAACTTAAGGTGCGATGGCTTTGCAGGTGGTTGGTGATGACTTGTTGATGTCAAATCCAAAGCGCATTGGGCGGGCAATACAGGAATCTGCTTGCAACTCTCTTCTTCTCAAGGTATCTACAGGATTATTGGATGATCATGAGTACTTCTCTTTGCTGATAATGATGTCAAATTATCTGAATTGCCTCCTTTTTTACTTTATTTCCCCTATGTTGTCTATGTAAATGGAATAAAAAACTATCAATATGATCTGAAGCTGGGAAAAAGGGAGTATTTTGTGCCAAAAGAATGTGTTGAAACATTTTGTGTTCAATTTGCTATTGGAAATTCAAGTTCTAATAATTCTATGTTCTAAATCAGATAAATCAGATTGGAACTGTGACAGAGGCTGTTGAAGTGGTAAAGATGGCAAAGGAAGCCCACTGGGGAGTGGTGGTATCTCATAGATGTGGGGAAACTGATGATTCTTTCATCGCAGATTTAGCAGTTGCCCTTGGTGCGGGCCAGATCAAAGCAGGTGCTCCTTGCAGAGGAGAGCGGTTGGCTAAGTACAACCAGGTTTGTGTTTCTATTTGTAAAGTGCTACTTTTTTAATTTATGCTTTTTTCTGTAACTCCATGGCTCACAATTTAGAAATTAAAAAGACATTAATTATAGCAACAATAGCTTCATTAACACAAATCTTATAGGTCTTCAACTGTGTAATATCTAAGTGCTTTTGCTAAGTGAAAAGGAACAATATGCTAATATTAAAGGGTTCTAAGTTTTGAAATACAAGCTAATTTTATTGGTAGCTTGTGACTACTTTGCCAAATCATATATTTCATGAATTCTTATCTATACTACCTAATCGATGCACCTAACCAAAGTAATTTAAGGACACAATTGCTTTTATGATATATATACGTCTATATTTCTGTTCATTAATTAAATATCCAGTTAGGACCATCACCTAGAGATTTACCAGTCCACACGCACATGAGTGTAGTTGTGATTAGCATTCCTTAGATCTCCTCAGTCCTCCCCACATTCCGACCATGCGCAGGTGTGTATAAGATATTCCGTTCCATTTTCTTTCACGTTATGTGCTCATACAGCATGCCTTCTCCTTCCTCTATTCCCTTGGCTGATGAGTTAGCCTGAGAAAAATGAGCACACTGTATCTATAGCACGATATTAGTCCTACTCCTGATCAAAGTGGAGAAGAGGCAATAGATGAAATTAATGGGAAAAAAAAAATCTTTTTGCAGTTGCTCCGAATCGAAGAAGAGCTCGGGGATCAAGCAGTGTATGCTGGCGAAGACTGGAGACCATCATGTTGATTGTTCTTATGGGGTGGGTTATACTAGCATTTCTTCTTTTCCTCTATGGTTTGAGCCTCTGAAATAGTTTACCCTATGTATTTAACAATTTGTTCAACGTTCGCAGTTTTCTGCTCTTTTTGCTTCTCCCCTGGAGTCTCCCACGCCACCCTCCTTTTCTTTTGGTGGTGATGAGAGCCTTTAAAATGCTTTTGAAGTCGGAAGAATATAAACAACACATTATTCAGTGAATGGGCTTGAAATATAGAAAATTTTGAATTGCTAGATAGGGGTTGACGCAAGTGGTTAAGGATTAGGGTCTGGATACAAAATATTCAGATTCAAACTGTGAACTCTTGCAGTCTTTTATTGATAGGTAATTTATAAATTCGAAAAGTCTTAAAAAATTCGTAAATCTCATTTAAAGTTAGTGACTTGTCTCGGCTTTGAAGATGGAGTAATTTAATTGATATGCAGCTCTTTGCCGATTTTTCTGTTAAAAATTCGAACTCAACTCAGAGTCACATTTAGTCAAACATTCAAGTGCAAAATTTTTTTTTTTTTAACATAACTTAAAAAATGTATAATACTATAAAATATATGATGGTAAAGGAGGTTAAAGACAAATGATGTAATTGTCACGCCATTGCTTTTTCCTTTGTCATTTTTCAAGGTCTTAGATAAAACATTTTAGTGTAATAAAAAAACAAAACTTCTCCCATTAAAAGAAATTCCAAATTCATTATTCTAATGAATCCAAAGTGTATTATGTTTGTCTGTTTTGAAATTGAAGTTTTCCATATATTGCTAGATCAAACCATACATTATCCTAGTCTATACTATATGCCATATTATAAGTATAATATAACTCAAAATCCAAGAAAATTATGACATTACTGCTTAGCTGCCAATCATTCACCACAAAAAAAAAAAAAACCCTAAAATCATTGTCAATTTTCAAAATTTCAATTGAAGGTTTTCATTCATCTTTTGCAATAAATAATTTTCAATATATTCATAAAAGTAAGTCATACATAATACTCCTCAAATTGTTTACCACTCTTTGAGTGATTTTTAATGTAAAAAAGTAAAAAAAAAAATCATGAAAATAATTTTTAAATATAAAAATAAGAGTTTTAAGTGTTAAAAAAAATAATTTTGAGATATTAAAAATTGAAAAAAATAGAAGGAAAGAATAATAATAATTGGAAAAAGAAAAAAAAAAAGTAATGTAATGAAAATTGATGAACAAGAAGCCTTCTCCGATTTTATCTCCTCAAACAGAAACTTCAAAAAAACCTCATCACCTCAGGTTCTTTCTTTCACCTTCATAGAGACAAAAGCCATGAGTCCATAACCTTCTTCTTATTCTTCCTTTACCATCCAAATGTCAATACTAAATTCTCTATAATCTGTAATAACAACAATCAAAAAAAGAAATTCTTACTTTCAATCCATATTGTATCTCTCTAGATTTGAACTATCTTCAAACACAATTTTTTTTTCTCGTTTTCATCAAACACCCAGGAAAACGTTTTTTATTACAAGACTCATCATCAAACCTGATGAGCCGTTTATTCACGGTCGGGCTGATAACATCGTGGTACTCCTCAAACATTGGAGTCTTGTTACTGAACAAGTTCTTGCTAAGCAATTATGGATTCAAGTACCCAATTTTCCTTACATTGTGCCATATGTTGGCATGTTCCATGTTCAGTTACATCGCCATTGCATGGCTGAAAATGGCTCCTTTGCAAGGGGTAAGATCGCGGTTGCAGCTGATGAAGATATCCGCATTGGGGGTCATCTTTTGTTTTTCTGTTGTTGGTGGGAATATATCGCTTAGATTTCTCCCCGTCTCGTTTAATCAAGCTGTCGGTGCGACCACGCCGTTTTTCACGGCGGTTTTCGCGTACTTGATGACCATGAAGAGGGAAGGTTGGGTTACGTATGTCACTCTCGTTCCTGTTGTCACTGGTGTTATTATTGCCAGTGGGGTAAGCCCATGGTTCTATATTTCAATATTTGGCTTTGTTTCATCTTTGGTGAAAATTGAAAAACAGCTTGAATTTTTTAATTCAGGTGGTTGGTTTTTTCATTTTTTGCCATGGAAAATGTAATGGAATCATTCCAATTTTATAATTTATGCTATAATTAAGGATAATACCATTGTTTGGTTACTGATGTTGTTTAGTTCTTATAACATGGCTGAAGGGAGAACCATTGTTTCATCTGTTTGGATTTATAATGTGTATTGGTGCCACAGCAGCACGAGCTCTTAAATCAGTGCTTCAAGGGATTTTGCTTTCTTCTGAAGGGTAAGGGACATTCTTTCTTCTACTTATCAAAATGAAATTTGGACATTTGCTGAGTTATTCTGAATTGACATGTACTATCTTGATGAATTTACTAGGGAAAAGCTTAACTCCATGAACCTGCTAATGTACATGGCTCCTGTAGCTGTCATATTCCTTCTTCCTGCAGCTCTTTTTATGGAAGAAGGTGTGGTTGGGATTACGATTGCACTTGCAAGAGATGATTGGAAGTTCTTATTGTATCTGACCACCAATTCTGCACTAGCATATTTTGTGAACTTAACCAATTTCTTGGTCACTAAGCATACCTGTCCCTTGACTCTTCAGGTATTTTTGTCTGTGTTAAAATGCTATGCCAGTGGAAAGGAAAAGATAATTGCATATAAAAACATATTTATAAAGTGCTTTAGTTGTTGGCACATCGTGATAACAAGATAGAATCTTGTAGGTAAATTACTTTACCTGTTGTCGGTATCTGGTGACTTGTAAGTTTCATGGTGCTCATTAGTTAAGTTGGTAAATGGTGAAAAGTCTTATTCCTACACTTAAAATCCCCCAACCCTTTATATATTGTATCATTTCATTCCAAAAGAGACGTAACTAAAGCCTTCTAAAATAGTTTACACTAGTTGGATGGCCAGAAGATTCTTCCCTGTGTATTTACCTGGCTTTCCAGGGCATGAATCCCCAAATAGAAGTTTCAGGCACTTTGTAATTTTGGAAGAAGTTGTAACTGACAAATTTTTGGGGTTTAATCACTCGCTGTTAATCTTTTAATTTGATGGATGGAAATCTCTTGAGTTGTACTTGTATAATCGAACCTAGCGATCCTTGAGGTATTTCTCTTCTCCTTGGAAGAAATAGGCAAGTGAAAGCAATGTGTTAATTGGCATTTGTTTGTTAGTGAAACAAGTGGGAAAAAAACACGACTTATTTGGCAAATTATACAATTGCTTTAAGGATAATGTCTATATCGAGATTAAGCATGCTTGTTCTTACAGGTCTTGGGGAATGCAAAAGGTGCTGTTGCTGTGGTTATCTCGATCTTGATATTTAGAAATCCTGTATCAGTTACCGGGATGCTTGGATACTTACTCACCGTAGCTGGGGTTATTCTCTACAATGAAGCCAAAAAACGCAGTATGTAAAGCCATAAGCAGGAGATATAGGCACAATTCCACCAATGTTATGTCTTTAGTGTGGGAGGGGCCAGTTGAAAACAAGTCAATTCGGGTGATGCTATAAGTTGTCCCTCTTTTGCAGAAACCAGAAGAGGAGATTATGCAGTATAGCAAGTAGAACCTCAAGTAAAGGAAGAATTTAGTTTTGTTTCCTCAGCTTGTAGGTGCCGAGCAAATGTCTTCTCTTCCTTTATGGAGAAATGGCAGAAAATTTTGACAAGATTTTTTTTCTTTTTGTAGCCTTTTTATATTTGAAGGTAAGAGTAATGATAAATTATTGTTTGTTGATGTACTTATAATTTTTAAGTAATGATCAACATTCCTGCAAAATGGCAGCAATGCTGCTATTGTCGAAATTAAACTGAACCCATACAGGGAACTGAAAATTTTAAGTTGATTTTACCTTTATATTATCTTTCTGCAGGTGGGCTGTTCAAAGCGTTCTCAACTTCATGTATTTATTAAATTTTCAACATATTTAAGGAGAATCCATAGAGTTGAATAGAAATGAAGACAAATAAGAAAAGAAACGCATCGTTTATAACAATGCATCGAAAAATCCAAGCACATGAAAGAAATGTTATCACATGTCATCCATCTAACCTAATCTACTTAATGCTTGGCTACAAGGTGAAAGCCTCAAGTAGAACTCTCAAGGGAACATTAATGACACGACATCAAACACATATTGTAATGTACGAGGAAACAGGATCCATGCCAAAATCAAGTTAGACTTGTGGCTTAGTCTCATCCTCATCCTCTTCAATCTTGGGTGCCAAGTAGAACCTGATATAACCCATCTCAGCTATCTTGTACTCAACCACAACAGGCAGTTCTGAAGACAAGCTGATTGTCACTGTATTGGACAATGAAGTAGCCTTTGTAAATGAATTCATGTACCTCAATGCAAATGTCAATGATACTGGCTCGTTCATCTCTATAATTGTTGCTTCTTCTGGCTGCAAGTGTTCATCCACAAATCAACAAAACCATCAAATTAATCATGTTACATAACTTGGAAAGAGGGCATTACATAGTATTAATAATCATGTTCAAACAAAAGACAGCTTAACAAAGAAAAACAATAATATGACAGGCCCAAAGGACATACTTTATCTACGGTGGTATTTTGCCTGAGAACAATATTTGCAGTTCCAATATCACCTCTTGTGGAAAACTTCACACCTTCCTTGGTAACAGAGATAACAACTGCAACCACATCAAACTATAGCTAAGACTTGCACGAGAACATGTAAATAAGCTCAACCAGAAAGATGAAAGATAAGCCAAGAATCTATAATCCCTTTAATCTTAGAAAGCAAAACATTTCAGCAGTACCCGTATCACCAATGCTGGCAAGGTCTTTACAAATCCTTGCAAACTCAGCAGAAGGCATCCTAACAATAGCATGGTACTCTGCCTCAGGAATTCCAAGGTGTTCACTATCGATATCCATCAGCTTCATTTCAAAATCCGATATCTTGTCTTGTGCTTTAATCCATTAGCCCAAGCATAAAGAAACACACAAAATGTCAGTTCAACCTAATATTGACAAAAAAATTAGCAAGTCTTTGGCCCAAAAACGAAACTGGAAAGAGTCTAATTGCATTCCAATTGAATAAACTCAGAGAATCTTCATCTTGAATTGAAATTACGACAAAGCATTTACAAAGCATTTAAGTCTTTTAAATTTCCATGGCTTAGTTTTCTTTTGACTAGGTGCCAGCGACCAAACAAACAAACAAGGCGTCAATCACCATAATTTCAGAAACTAAAGAACATTTTACAGCTTATACAGTTTCTTTTAGCTTTCCACCATTTTCCCAGCAGCCAAAGTGATGATAAACTTTCCAAAAGAACCATTGAACAGAAAGAAAATTGAAATCAAACATCCAAAAACACAAACTTTAATAAATCCCGGTATCCCCAAACCTTAAAACTCTAGTTACCCACCAAAATCCTACTGAAAACAAGGAATATCAAAATACCCCAGGAAACGGAAAACTTACTGGGGCTCTCGAACATGAAAGTAACGGTATCGCTGCCGTCATCAGCCTTGATAGTGATGATGTCATCATTACCGGCGCATCTCAACATCTTAGACATGTTATTTAGGTTTATTCCCATGGAAATGTTCCTATCACATCGGTAGTGCTCGAACCCTTCGGATCTCAGTAACAGAGCCACCAGCGCCACGTGACTCGAATCCATGGCCTGCAACGAAAATCCCGTAGCCGAACAGTCAAAGTTTGCATCATTGACCAAGTCCTTAATGGCTTCCAAAACTTTCTTTAGAAGCGAACCTTGAACTAGCCTAAGCTCAAGCATTTTGGGGGTATCTTTTTTCCTTTTTTTGCTTTAAAGATTAGAAATCTAGTGTTAGGGTTTGGAGGTAGAAAGGGAAGAAAGGGAGGAATTTGCGGGGTTTATATAAAAGGGGAAATGATTTTGAATCGTAGGGGTTTAATTGGCGGGAGAGAGAGACGCTTGGTTCCCGCCAATGGGGGAGGATTAGGTAGTTTTGTTTGTAGGGTATTGTCATGCAACTTCTGATTTGAGAAATTTCTATTCGGAGTTGGGTCGGGTGACCCATTGGCCTAGAAGGCCCACATCATATTTCAACAAGTTTGGACTTTGGACACCTCTACTCTCTATGTGTTGGGCCAATTTAGTTCAATTTTGTATATGACTAATTTTATTTATTTGTTTGATTAATTGATTTGTTTATTAATTTTTTTAATATATTACTAACATTCATTCGATTGATTTTGTTAATTTCGAATTTAATTATTTAAATTAAATTAATCAAATTATATTATATTATTTTTATTAATTGAATCAAATTTATTAATTTTAAAAATTAATCAATTAAATTAAATTCGATTAATTCGGTTAAGTTTTTTTATTAAATTTTTTGGATAATCAAATAATAAATATATTTAAATTAAGTTATATTTTTATATTTTATATTTTTTATATTTTAAAAAAATAAATAAAATTATCTAATAAAATATTTAAATACAAAATTATATTAAAAAGTTTAACCATTTACGAAACAAAATAATTTTTTCATATATTTTTGTTTTATATTTGAATTAAAATTTTAATTAATTTAATTTTAAACTGAATTAATCAAAAATTATTTTTAAATTATTTTATTAATTAAATAAAATTAATTTAATGATTAATTAATTAATTAAATTAGATAAAATTTATCTATTAATTCGATTAAAATCAAATTATTAATATTCTTTTATAACATGTATTAAAAGTTATTGTAATCATTATATAATTTTTTAATTATAAACATAACATCGTAAAACGAATTTACAAAATTGGGATTGTAAAAATTTCTGCAGGTAGACTTTTTATCAAGCAATAAATTAACTGATCAACCAACAATCAAACCCATCTTTAAAATATTAATAGAAAATAAATAAGTAAACAAAAACCATTGTTTTTGTTTTGTTGTGCAACGACAAAATCAAATGATGGGATATTAAGACGGAGGCAACCTCAACGACCATTTACATGTGAAAACCAAACGAAAATGCTAATGTTAGTACTAAATTAATGAAAAACAATAAAGAAAATGAAAGGGAGTGAAAAACCCAGGTGCAGAACCTTCAATGGTTGCCAATGAAAGCGTATTTTAATCACCCTGTTTCTCCCATTTTATCAAATTCCTATATCTTTTCCTTTATTTTATTTTTCTTTCGTTGTCACTCAACCAATTCCTTTCCTCTTGTTGGCCCAAATCTCTGCTACCCATTTCTCATTTTAAGTTCCCAATGGCAGATCTCAAGTTCTCTTTCGCTGAAACTTTTCTTTGCAGTGCTTTTGCTGCTTGTTTTGCTGAGGTATTCACGATCTATGGATATAAATATAAATGTGCTCTTTCTTTTTCTTTTTCTTTTTTTGTTTGATAATTGTGATTATTTTCTTCTTGATTGCTAGTTTAGTGGGGAAAAAGGTTGATTTTTTTTTTGTATTAAGGTGGAAATTATATGCATATATCTGCTTTCTCATGTTTCTATCTGAAGCTTATTGCTTGATGCTTGCTTCTTATTGTTGTTTAATTTGCTGATAATGATTCAGTTTGTTTCGTCCTTGGCATTGGCTCCTTGTTTCTGGCTGGATCTTTGATATTTTATCAGTTCAACAATGTTAAGAACTTTGCACGAAAGTTTTAGATCCAAATAATTCATCAAGCTTTGGTAGTATTAGGAGACGGTCCAGTGGTACTAGCTCGGCCTGATTTTAGATGCTTGGTTATTTGTAAGAAATGTATGTTCAAGTGGTAGTAATTCAATTATATATCTTCATAAGGTTGAAGATACTCATACTACGAATTCTTGTTCTGATTTATCCGTGGATATATGCCTAATCTGCCTTTTTACCCTGTTCAGTTTAACAATCATTGTTTAATCAAGATCACAGGAAGCATTGCTTGATATCAGAACTTTTATATGGAATGATATGGAATACTTTTTTCTACTTGTCTGGTGTACAGTAGCATCATAAATGCTTCGAGTTTAAATTGAACTATTCTTGTTCAATCTGCTTCACATTGTTTCTTCAGCAATTGGAGAGGCGTTTCCCATACTTCTTTTATTTTCTTTTTGCTTAACACTCTTCTTTTACTTGAGCATTGTGCTTGCGGTTTTGCAGTTCTGTACCATTCCTTTGGACACTGCCAAAGTTAGACTTCAGCTCCAAAAGAAAGCAGTTGGTGATGAAGTTAATTTACCTAAATATAGGGGCTTGTTGGGTACTATGGCTACTATTGCTAAGGAAGAAGGGTTATCAGCACTTTGGAAAGGAATAATCGCTGGCTTACATCGCCAATGCATTTACGGAGGTTTAAGGATTGGGTTATATGAACCGGTAAGGCTATGGTTTTGTGGTTTTCTTTTCTTCTTTTCTTTTGGTAATAGATTGACATGTATTGTAAATGGTGACAGGTCAAAACATTTTTAGTTGGCAGTGATTATGTTGGAGATATTCCTTTATACCAAAAAATTCTAGCAGCTTTATTGACTGGTGAGTTAATCGTAACTACTCTCCTGTGTACATCTTCCATTTTTAGTTTTATACCGTGTTTTGTCAGATTACAGGTGCTGCACTCATAATCAATGTTTGCCTTTTGATTCGTTAAAAGGATGCTTTTGCAATAAGCTCATATAAAAGTTATTCACATCAAACAGGTGCTCTAGCTATTGCAGTCGCTAATCCAACTGATCTTGTTAAAGTTCGACTGCAAGCTGAAGGAAAATTTCCAGTTGGGGTCGCTAGGCGTTATTATGGGACTTTGGATGCATACTACACGATAGTTAGACAAGTCAGTTTTCTTAGAATAATACTATCCTTTTTTTTCTTGAGAAATTAATTTACTTATCATATAAAATTTTCAATAATCAGGAAGGACTAGGGGCACTGTGGACAGGACTTGGGCCCAACATTGCACGAAATGCCATTGTAAATGCTGCTGAACTAGCCAGTTATGATCAAGTGAAACAGGTGAAATTTCAATTTTATGTAAACTAAGTTGAAGTTACTCATTTTGATAAAGTTGGTATCATGCTTGGCTAGTATGGTTGTTCTGGTGAAGTTCTAACTTCTAATATCTTTATATTCATGCAGACAATTTTGAAAATTCCAGGGTTCTCAGACAATGTTCTAACTCATCTTCTAGCAGGTCTTGGTGCAGGTCTCTTTGCAGTCTGTATTGGTTCTCCCATTGATGTGGTAGGTATTTGATCTTGACTTCATCATCTGCTATGCTTGTTAAGAATTACAAGATTGTAAACTTTTGATTATTTGTTGTCTCTATCATAAGTTTTGTCCCATAGCTTTGAGCTTTTACTTTAGTAAATGGTTCAAACCTAGAATTAATGTCTGTTGCTTATCTTTGTCGCCAGAGTTGTTAAATTTGATTATAATCATGCTTTTTATTTCCGCTTTAATGCTTTGCTTCTGCTCAACCGGCATTTTTCTGAGAATCCAATGATGGTGTTTTATGGAATTGTTTTTATTGGTGCAACAAGTTTTAGACTGAAAACTTGAGCTGAACCTTTATTTTGAGATAAGCACCACTGGATATGAAGAACCACTGTGCCATTCTGTACTTTGGATTGGAATTGTTAAAGAAGATAATGTGCCATACAGTTTACATTGTGATTCTTTTTCCATGTTGAGACTTCTGTTTTAGTCTAATTTGTCTTCTAAGCGTCAGAGGCAATGGCAAGGCTATGCTTGTAGAAGATTTTGGAGCTCTGTATCACATAGACTGATTTTGTAAAATTTATCATGTTGGGTGGATGGATCTGCTTGTTATGTTTCAGGTAAAATCTAGAATGATGGGAGACTCTGGCTACAAAAACACTCTTGATTGTTTCATTAAAACTTTGAAGAATGAGGTATGTTGATTTTCTGGTTGGTTTATCTGCATCTCTTCTAGATTTCTCTAGATTCTATACATATCTTTTTGGTTACACTTTATATTCTTGGTACTACTGGAGGGTCAAAATTGGTAACAGAACTATAGATTTTTGCATGTTCCTGGGCTGAAAAATTTTACTTTTATCATTGTTACTATCCCTCTGTGTAGTTAACTTAAAGCTTCAAAAAATAGTTGGCTTTTGTTGCTCATTACATATGTATCTTGAGTCCTTTCTCAAAGATGCAACTTTTGACAGTTAGTCTTGATAGAAACTGATTTTTGACTAGAAAAGCATTATTATGATGAGTAGTAACTTTTTGCTAGTTGATGCGTCACAGGGATTCTTTGCCTTCTATAAGGGGTTTCTTCCAAATTTCAGTCGGCTAGGATCTTGGAACGTGGTTATGTTTTTGACTCTTGAGCAAGTAAGATCTGCATTTTAGATTTGAAATTTTATACTTTCTTTGAATTGGCCCGCATTAATCTTTTTCTAATATATGTATGCATGTGCATTCCAATCTCCCGTTTTGTATTTTGCAATGGTGTTTCCAGTTCTATCTCTGCATTTAGGCTAAACACACTATGATCCCACATCTGGATTTGGAAAACTGCCATGTTTATTTGGCTCAACCTTAGTAGTGCTATGTTATGTCTGAACCATTAGACATGCCTGGCACGGTGGCATCTTAGCGAATTTTTAAAGAAATTAGACCTTTGCCAAAACTTCACCTGTATTCAGTACAGATCTTAATTTATATATCTATTTTAATGTTTTTTGTTTTGACAAAAGGGTGGGAAGATTTTTCTTTCTCATGTTATTTGGATACAGAGACTTTTTCTATTCAAAGCTTTGAATCTTAAGAAAACCTTTATATTTGCTACCATTGATGAATATGCTTTCCTTGTTATGTTGATGACAGGCTAAGAAAGTTTTCCGGGGCGAATTATATTATGACTGATTTTAGCTTGCAACTCGGAAAACACAGCTTTTGCTTGCTTATTGTCCCTTCGATTCTTGAGCAGTATATTTTTTGAGCAAAGAGTAAGGTAGGCATTGCATTTGCCATTTTTTTTTTTTTTTGTAACTTTTCATTTGTCTTAGATAAAATAGTGTCATTGTAACCATTAGTGAACTTTTCCTCACACTTTTGTGGGAATACAAGCTGTCTGTCTGTCTGTCTGTCTCCTCCCAACCAAACTGAAATTGGCAAATATTTGCCCCATTGTATTTGGAATCATGTAATACCAACATTTGTGGGACATTCAACAAACATTGCTTATTCTTGAAGTAAAACATGAGATATTTAAGTTGCTTGGACCTGATGTGCCCTCCATTGCCTTGTTTGATAGCGGAAGGAAACTTGGTTGAAGGTGGAAACAATACTTTGCTCTCGTTCAATCAATATACCTCCCCCCCACTGTAAATCCTAAAACATATCCAAGCAGAGACAAGAAGTCTAACCATAACTGCTTCAAGTCCTAGCTGCTAGGTAAACCCTTGCCTTGACAACAGATCCATTTCCTAGATTGAACCCAGGGCTAACTGGGAATCCCACGATCTGACCAGCAGGTACCAGCCCACCTGAAAATTTGACAACGCTTTCCATATAATGTGGATGAAATTCTGCACCCCTACTTGCCTCAAACTGACTTGGTGAAGGGTCAAGTGAGAATGCAAGCAAATGAAGCAACCAAATTGCCTTAGCCAGTCTCAAGAACTCCCTATAAAACTGACTCCTAGGGTGGTTTCCAGCCATTACTTGGCTGCGCTGCTCCAGGTCTCCAAACAAGGACTCTTCCATCTTCGGATGAACAATGGCAAGGTACTTCTTGAAGCAGAATTTGCCAAAATGGCATGTAGGCAAGATTCCAAGAAGTTCAACCGGTTCCATTGCTTTCATGTCACGGTATTGAGTGAAGCACTCCCGACGGTACTGATCGGGATTAAGCAGGGAAGAGAGGCTGCCATCCATGTAGAAAGTCTCGTGGTCGAAGCCTTGAAAAAATTTGCGTGTAACATATGACTCAAGCGCATACTTGGCATGGTGATTTGCAGCGACTGAGGGGGTGATGGTGGTGGTTTGGGTGGCGGTATCAGGAGTGGCGGTGGCAGCTTCTATAGATCGGACAGCGGCGGCGACGTCCCAGCGAGCCTCTCGCATGAGGGAAAGGAGGAGAGATGTAAAGGACTTTGATGCCTCCTTCATCTGACTCATTGTGGCCTCAAACAGCTCTGGATCTGGTGCTACTGCAAGTACTGTCACCAGGAATAACCAAAGATTAATGCTTGATTCAAACCTTAAAATTCCCATATAATTTGCCAAAAAAAATAAAAACTAATGATTTCCTGATTCCTAGTTATCTAAAGAAAAATGAACGAAGACTCAGTTTGACTATGGCTTCCAGATAACGTGGCTGGATGCCATTGGTCAGAATAATATTCCAACGTTTTCTGCTTCTTATAATTACCAATATAACCCCAAGTTTCAGCAAATTACCTTGACTGCAGCCGACTTTCCACTTGGAGAGACCACGCTTCTTTCCACCATTGGAAAGGCAGGTTACAGTATTCAGCTTCTCTTTCAAGTTTTCGATCTCCACCTCCTTAACCTTCAATTCTCTCTTCAACTCCTCCACCGCCGCCTCGTATGGCGCAACCACTACCCTCAGCATAGCCACGACTCCACCACCACAACCACCACGTCTCCCTCTCTTAAACCTTTCCCTCAACACCCCAAGCCTCCTCAACTCCCCCACCACCGCCATGTCAGCCCCCCTCATCCTCTCTGGGTCCCACGGACAATGCGCCTCTTGTAACCTGACGTAAGCTTTCTTCATTTCCGCCACGGCCTCGAAAACTTCCTCTATTAACGTCACCATTTCCTTCTCTCCATTGTTCCAAACCCTCCTTATTCTCCTCGATTTTTCCACGTCTTTCACTCCATTTTCTTTCTCTTCATCCTCACTCGAATTATTGTACTCCTCAATAACGGTGTGAGCCACGGCGTCAACGTCGCCTGACTCGTGCCCACCGGCGGCGAGGGGGTGCAACAAACAAGAAGCTGCAACTCGTTGTATCAGATCCGAAAAGTTCGATACGTTGGTCGCCATTTCTCCCTTCTTCTTCACCTTCACCGCTGCTCCGTTTCTGAGACAACCAAAGTGAGATGAGCAACGACTCAGTGAGTTAAAAAGCTTGAGTCTTTTCAAGCAAAGTTAGAAACTTTTTTATTAAATTAGGATGGGCATGATAAAAGGTAACACCACTGCCGTTGAAGATAGCGGATACCCAACACCAAGAAAAAAGAAAAAAAAGAATGTTTTCTTTTTATTTTTTTTAATTCAGACAGAAGGCTGACCTGGAAATGTGGGAATTTTCAGATGTTAAAGAGAATCTAGACGATTGATTCTGAGACGGATCTCTAGAAAAAAAGTCAAGGTCTTGGCTTCGGTTTCCCGGCTATCCCGGTTGCCTTTCTTCTGCCTGGTTGTACAACAGAAAACTAATCCATTGTCAAACCTTTTCACTGTAAAGTTGGTTTGGACGTGTGATCTGTCCAGTTGTATTTACCAGAATGCCCTTGTTTGGAAACTTGGGTAGTGTAGATTTTAGTTTGTGTGATTATGATAAGGTTAAAGAGAAGGAGGAATCACATGAGGTGGCGTAGATGATGGTGCTTTCCTTTATGCTGGGATATTTTCAAGACTGAAGGGCAGGTCCCCCAAAGGAAGGAGGATATAGATGAAGGAAAATTCATGAATTTGACAATTGCTTGAGTTTTGGCATATTGCTATCCAAGTTTTGCAGTTGTAATATCATTCCATCCAAGTTTGTGTAAAAATGGTAGGGCGAGAAATTTTTAGAACTTACCAACATGTTCTCAACATATGTTGTTATAGATGGAACAGCACTAATTTTACATTCAAATGAATCCTAAATTTGTTTTATAATTTTTTTTTTTAAAAGGTCTTTCTCTTTATAGAAAGAAACATTTGACTATTGAATTTGAGATTTGGTAATGTATTCTTTGTAGAAAGTTTTATGAAGTTGATGTTTGGGCCTTGCTTTATATCCAAGTCAAGTTGATTTAGACTAAGGTGAAGAGCATTGCATGGTTTCCATGTGCGAAGGAATTAGTACAAGAAGGAAGCCAAGAGGCTTTTTCATTTAATGACAGTGGGACTGGCATTAATGTCTGGTTTGTTTAGAAAACAACAATGCTCGACGTACGACCAATAAGATCTGCAGAGTCAAAATATCAAGCAATAATTAAGCAAACCCAAATAAAATATCTTCCATTGCCATTAAGAAGAATTGACAGAGAAGGAGCTAAACAGGGTTTGCAAGTAAAAAGAAAACATAAATAAAAATGGAGTGGCCGGATCTACGAGAAGACCGGACAGACAAATCATCACACTTGCGTTTGCCGGGAGTCGAACCCGGGTCTATTGCTTGGAAGGCAATTATCCTAACCGTTGGACTACAAACGCTCGGCGGTATGTTAACTCCAGATATTATTATTTAACACATAGAAAAAGGAAATCTTGAAATCTTGAATTGTTCGTTTCTTGTTAAATGGTTTAAGGAGTTGTGAAAATATTGCTTTTATTTGAAGCATTTTAGATGATTTCTCCACGAATCTAAAGCATTTAACATTGGCGATATAACCAGAATTAATATTTTAGTATAAGATTTGTGTGGTAAGTGGTGATACTTGTATTATTACATAGTGGTTCCATAGACTAGTTTGCTACTAGTCTTTCCCTTCCCGGTTATCTGATTTTTTTTTCCCCTCAAAATGAAACCAGAAAATAGTTTACAATGGAAGCGAAGTGAGAGGAATATATGGAAACCGAGAACTATACGTATCTCAATAACCAAACACCACATGGTACAAATGCAATCGTCCAAGAAATTTTTCTTGTTACTATTCTCTTCAGTTATAATTATAAAAGAAAAGAAATTTTATTGATAATGGTGGGTTTCCATTCCAGACAAGAACGAGGTTCATCAAGGTGGAGAACGCAAATGGCAGAAGCTTCAGTCTGGAACCAGATTTAGATGCCGACTGCCATGCCTCTTGCAAGGGAAATCCAGCAACAAATGACTGGATTCCAGCTGCTTCCGATGTGGTAAACCAACAAAGCTTGGCTACTTTCATTAGCATTTAAAGAAGATAATAGATTTTGATTGGCTATGATGAAATTATTAGGTCTTAAGCTAAGCTGAAGAAGGTATGTTGTCTTTCCAGGACTGACAAAGGGGGAAATGGTTAAACATCTTTTCTGATTAAGGACCCATGTCATCTTTAACTCTATCACGATTATGGATCACAGAATAATATATAGATCACACTCCTGTAATGTACAAACTAGCTGCGAAGACTATATCACGTTTTATGGCATTGGAAGCAGATTCCATTTTCTTGTAAAGAGATGAATTACCCATTATAGCTGCTGCAGTTTTAAACTCACGACAAGTCTCATCCAGCCTGACAATTGTCCGCACGATAAGGCCTTCGGGAACATCTGTGAGCTCACATATGTCTGCAAAAGGAGTTCCCTGCAACAAGGAAGATAATATATATATATATATATATATATATATATATATATATGAGATGATAACGACAAACCAAAACCTAGATCAAGGTCTAATCAGCATGTCAAGTTATGAAACCTTTGCCCATTCGTAAACCACTTCAACAAGACCAAACTTGAGATTTTCTTGTACGTACTCCTCCGGTGTTATTTGTAATTTGAACTCTGCTTGAAGCTTACCAAGTCTTATAGCTGTGTCATACAATCTGGAAGAAACAACTATCATATAGCACGGCATAGAATAGTTAAAACTCTCAATTTCAATCTAAGTACGAATAATGAGATGTTCAGAACTGTAATCTACAACTTTTGTTAAGTACACCAGCTTAAGTACATTACTTTGCTGTTATCTACTTAAGCAAGTATTGAGAACTTGAAAATCCTAACTTTATAAGCACCCAATTTCTCACACAAGACATTCAAAAGTTACTATGGGACCTAGATTAAGATTTTGATCAGAAAAGGGAGTGTATTCAGTTTGGTTCAATTTTTAAACCAAATATTTGGTTTAAAAATTGAAACACCCAGTTGAACAATAAATTTATAAAACCTTGAATCTGAATTTTAATGGTTTGGTTCAGTCACTTAGTTTTTGTTCCTATAGTCAACGAGATTTAACTTTGACACGATCTCTTGGATCTTGTCCAACTATTTGGACTTTAAAACAAAAGATTGTTTTTAATTTCATATAAATTAGCATTTAAACTGATAAAACATTTTTAATCCAATTTGATTCGGATTATTTTGACTTTTAAATGGCACAATTAGAATTTGACTGAGCTGAATGTTTTTGCCATAGCCAAATTGTGAACAATAAAAATCAAAACCATATTAGGCAAAATAATCTCCAAAAGAAATTTCAAAGACTTCACATGCATAAAAGGAAAATAGAAAGACAAGATAACCTTTGTTTGGCCTGAGAGAGCTTGGATGTAAGAGAAGGTTTAGAAGTGTTCTTCTGCTGAAACACAAAGGCCGACATTAAAGCTACTGCTTCTTCAGGTTCCAGGTCATCGAGTTGATTCTCAAATAAACATTCTGTGCATATCAATTCCTCCCCTGAATTCATCTCACAGGCAACACGACCTTTTAGTTGAACCACAAGGTTTTCATCTATACAACCAATTTCCTTCAGAACATCAATCTGCAAATAAGCTTAACGTGTTATAAAAGATGCCAAATAATGATCAACAACAGAAAATCCATCTTATTCAAAGCAGACAATGGCCTAAGAAATATGCAACTGGCAAGGCCATACCCGGCCCTGGAATTCTGGCATCTGTTGGAGCGCCTCATTAGATAGTTGAAATTCAAGAGCATTAACTTCCTCTTTATGCTTCTTAATTTCTCTAGCTAACTTAATATGCTCCTCCAACTTTATACATTCATGGCACTTATTCTCTGACATTTTCTGCAGCAGGTGGGTCCATTTGTAGTATGTTTTAACAAGATCCATATCCTTCAGTTTCAGATCTGAAAAAAGAATCACCATTAGAAAGGTCTATTTAGATTTACTCAAAATCCTAAACTATGATCACCAAAAGGAGCATGCTTTGTGAATGAAAAGAAAAATGACTAAATTTGTTTTTTGGAATGACATGCTTTATCCGGATCTCCCTAAATCAATTCCCTGATATAATTCAACTAAATGAGATGCTACTTCCTATACCAATATATAAGGTGGTAGGGGAAAAGCTATTTGAGTAAGTACACAGGCCTAAAAAGAAAACCCTCATTGAGGATCATTATCCTAAATGCTGGAAATCATTGTGTCCCCCGGCAGGCAGAACAACCTATAAGCAAGAGAGAGCAACTGGCAAAAGGGCTTGTGTATTTATTGTTTTCCCCTTAGATCTGCTGAAACACTACAATTGTCCTACATCAACAAGGCATCAAAAGTGCTTGTTTGTTCTTCCTAAATTTCTGATAACATGTACAATTAAATACCTTAGAGATAAGTTGCCAAACGTCTAAGCTTCATTTACAGCCCTTAGGAACTATTAAAATGAAGAGATGCACTTCAACTTTCCCCAAAATATCAACATTCCATGGATAAAATAACACCCATACCTTTAACTGGATCTAAGGCAGGAGGATATTTGTTTCCATTAGACTTCAATTTCAACAGCTGCTGAACAGTGTTAGAGAAAGCAGCATTGCTACCATATTCAAGAAGCCCAACTTGGTCCACTTTTATTCTTCTATTGCATATGCATAAGAATTCCGTATTGTCAGTTTCTCTGACCTCAAAACTCACTCCTGCAGCAGCACCCTGGTAAGGCAGTGTTATGTTGATGATACCTGATCCTTTACGTGGGACAGCAGATACACGGTAGTCTTCTTCAAGACCACGCTTGGATTTTGGTAGCAGCACATAACCTTGATGGAAATCGGCACTTCTCTTATCTTGCAAGTTACTACTGCCTGAGGGAGTTTGAGTCATTGATGGCTCGTCAGGTTTAAGAACTAGCACAATATATTGTTTGTTATTAGCAGAAGGTGATTTCACGACAACTCCTAGTAAATGGTCCTGGGCCTGTCAATTTTTAAGTGCATATATTTTAGTACCCATGATCAAACAATGAAATGAAAAAGCCTCCACTTAAAAAGGTCAACATGAGTAAGACACATAAGACCCTCAAACAAGAGGTAACAGCAAAACCAAATTAACATATGGCATAGAATACTGTTACCAGCAATAAACTATATGGAGTGGAAAGCATCTTTCCACATCATCAAAATGACTGGGTTTAGTTTTACTTTCTCCCTCATGAGAGGTAATGTAGAAGAACAATAGACAACTGAACTGGAAATCAGCCAGTTTTTTTTATCTTATGATTAGTTCTTTAATTTGTTCAAAAAGTTGCAAAAATCATGCATCTTATAGCAAAAAAAAATCCAAAAAAAAAAGCTCCAAGTAGGATGATCATCAAATAAGACAACTGTGTGGAAGCCAAACTTTTCTTTGTCTGTTGGGGAGGGGGAAGATGCATGGGAAATTCTTAGCATTCCAACTTTCAGAATCCAAAACCAAGGCTTTTTCACAAGTTAGTGAATACCGAAAGAAAGACTTCCTTTGGTCAGAAGTAAAACATCTTTCTAAGTAAATTTTCTTGACAGAGGTTACAAGTGCATCACTAATACTGGAGCACCTAAAAAAGACAGAAACTGAAACATGCCAACAACTAAATTGAAGTAACTCACTGATTGAGATTTCACCACAACCACTCTCCCATGGATAAGAAATTGTTGGACAACAGGGGACTGCATGACAGCTTTTGATATTTGTTCATCGTGTTCCTCAGCTTCTGCATGCATCTCATAGTACTCTTCAATTGCCGGTTCACCTTTAATACATCTACATGCAAATAGCCACATTTGAAAATGAGGATAAATATCAACCTTGACAAGTGTTCAAAAACGATGAGATAATGCTGAAAGTTATTACAGAATCACTTAAACTTCTAAATGTTTTTAAATCAGTGCATTGAATAATGCTACTTACACCCTGCAATGGTACATTCTGTATCAAAAATCAAATCTTAAAAGACATCCATTCCCTTTAAAAAAAATGCGATTAAAACTACAGCAGCAAGTATCAAAATTGGCATTCACTTTACTGGATCAGTATCCAATAAAAAATCTTTCTCACATTGTTTGTCTTGCCATATTCTGTTACTTCAACATTTAGAAAGGCAGATGAAACCTTTTATTTTCATTTTTTATCTGAAAGAAGTAAACATGCAACCCATGAACCAAACAAGATTGCATGAACAATGCAACATGATCGCAAAGTATAGAACTTGTCAAATCACAAAGCAGAACAAGCAGAGCCAGCTAGCATCAGTTTATAACATAGCTGTCATAGCCCAAACCATCAAGATGTGCACTAACACATGTAAAAAAAGAAAATTTTGCAGGAAGAAAACATGTAAACCTTACAGCCATGTTCACAATCAAGTTTGCATCATGTAAACACTTACTCTATAGTTTTCTTTGGCTGCGCAAGCTTTCGCATTAGAAGTTGTTGCTGCTCTGGAAGTTTCTTCTGAGCATGAAATTCAGCAAAACTCCGTTTCAACATGTCTTCCACCTGGAATCAAGGTCCACTTATGGTTCCCAATGAATGAAAGTAAACTTCGAAAACTTCTTGTAATATATATAATTGTATTTTATCAGGAAGACTGTCAATCATTAAGGTTCTGAAAAATGCACCTTAGATTAGAGATCACTAGGTTTTTGTCTATGCAATGTCAAGTTTGATCCTTGGGATGCAATGAACCTAACAACCGAGGCACAGTGCATTATAGCTAACAATATTCCTGAATTAGTATTTATTAATGAAAGTCAAGGACTAACCCTAAAGAGTGACCGAATATATTGGTAGGAGATGGGATAAACTTTGCTTACTAGGCTGAGAATTAAAGCTGTCGTCTGTTTTTCTTCAAAAAACAGATTTATTTATCTTTTGTTCATCAATAAAATACAACAAGCTTCTGCAGGAGCATTCTCATTACTGTTGGTCAACACACAAACACAGTGGACAAAAAAAAAAAAGAAGAAAGAAAGAAAAACCCCAAGTTAGTGCAAGGACTAAACAGAGCTTAAAGGGTTGATATTAAACCAACCTGATAGACAGATGAAAAGAGAGAAAATTACAAGAAGGCTGCTAAAAATGAACCATATTATACTAGAGACCGTGGAATGTGACACAAAAAATCAGAGATGAGTAATACCTATATTAAATAGGTCTCCCGTCCAAGCACAGTAAAATTGAAACAGTCTTGCAATGCCAAATGGTGAAGAATGAGCAACATCATAAATTCCCAAATACTGGGATGTTAAATTATTAAATACCAGGGGATAAACAGCTCTAGTCCACTCCAAAAACCATAAAATACCTTCAATTCTTCCACACGAAGGAGATGCAGGATCATAATATATGTCAATCGGAACTGAGATTCAAGCTTAGTTGGAGTTCCAGTTATAATATGTTTCAAATCCCTCTCTTCTGGAATTTCATCACGGCACATCACGATTACTGTACCAATTTTATCAAGTCCTCTTCTGCCAGCACGACCTGCCATTTGAGTGTATTCCCCAGGAAGTACCTGTCTAAATTCCTTGCCATCAAACTTCCTTAATGTATCAAAGACAACCTGCAAAAAATCTTAATGCAGGTCAAAATCAGATTTAAGAAAGTAACTATATAAGTACACCAATGTGCATAGTTGAAAGCAGACTTTAACATTATATGCTTCTATACTAAACATGCTAAGCATGTGTAAAAGAACCAATTAGCATTTGCCAGTCCTCAATATTTCAAATAGAGGCATACAAAACAGAAGGCATATTGTGCAAAATAACAATATGTAGGCTCATATAGGCAAAATTTCATCCAAAAGTTGTCAGCTGAAGCAGAATAGACAAACTTGATCTTGAGTCAATCCAATTCAGCAACCCGAGAAGGCACTTCAGGTGCTGAAATATGCACTAGTGATCCTATTTGGCAACAATAGCAACAACATCAAACATCACTCACCGTTCTGGCCGGAGCATTTACCCCCATTGCAAATGTCTCTGTTGAAAACAAAACCTACAACATAAATAACAAGAGGTGACAACTACTTATAGCCCATTTAAACTGTCAAAAAGAAAGCAAAAAGCATGCTAAAATAAATCCTAATAAAACCAAACTAGGATTTCTAAACAGTTTTCTATAGACACAAATGCAGAATCATTTTGAAAGCCCAAACAATCAAATGTGGATGTCACACTGCATGAAACCAGTACGTTATTGAACACTTTTACCTTAATCACACCTCGACAGAAGAGCATTTCAACAACTTCCTTAACAATTGGAAGCAAACCTGCATGATGTATGCCAATTCCTCTGCAAAGAAGGCTCTGAACTCTGACAACCTGTACATCACAATCAAATTAGAACTTCTGAAATAAAAGGATTTATACAAATTTAAAATTGAATATCTAGAAGATGAAACCTGAGGTAAATTGCGATCAGATCCCTTCAGCCGTGAAAAAGCTTTATCACAAAAAACACGAATCTCACTTTTCTCAGAACTACTAGTGAGGTCAGTCCCGGAGATGCTGTCAGCTGATTTATCACATTGATTCTTTGAGAACCCAAATATAACCACCTACATAAAGGTCAATAGCAAAATTTGTCGAGTTAACAAGGAAAGAAAAAAAAATATTGGGGGAAAAGAAACATTGTGTGATTCTATAAACATATTTCTTAATTAAATATGATAACCAATGAAGGCAATTAGGAAATAAATTCACATGGTCCCCGTTAAATTGGCCATCCAAAAGTGCATTGATTAAGCATGAACACCCCAGATTTGATTGTTTCTCACCCTTCATCACCAGAAAGTAAATATCCACTTAAAATAGTCACCAAGATAAATAAACCAATGACACAATGGATCACACTGGATGCTGGTTTGCAGTGAATATCGCAAGATTTGCAGCAGTTATTAGAACTACAAATACAATTCCATTTTCAAACAAAATACATTACTAATATACAATAATGCAGAAATATATTTCATAGCACTTCTTCCTCTTCATTGCCTCTTTGTTTCTTCTAGAAGATTTTCTGGAAGTTTTTGGTCTCTTTCAACTTGCTGTGTTTTGCATTTTCATTTCTTGTTTAAGATAGGAGAAATAAAGAAACCAACTGAGAAGTTATCAGCTTCATTTTCAAATACAGCCTAAACCAAACAAGCTGCACATTTAAAGAATGTGTTCAAAGAAGATAGTATAATCTAACTTACAGGTAATAATGACTTCTTTGAGAGCTTGTCAATAAGCAACAACCATGTTGATCTCCTAGAGCCCCAACTATTCTGGCCACCTCCAGTTCTTTGATTCCCCCAACCAGTCCCAGAATAATTTCCCAAGTTTTGTGGACCAGAATGCTTATTTTGTTTCCCTCGGTTAGAAATTTCACGTTTCTGACCTCGAGGCCCATCCTGAACTGCAGAAAACCCACTAGATGAACCAGTACCACCACTGACTGCATTGGAATTCTTTTTCTTGTACGCATCTTTAGCAGCCTTTAGTCCTTGTGACATAAAAGTTTCACTTTCACATATTTTGTAAAGTTCTCCAGAATAAAACAGGCAATGTTCCAAAGGGACAGGTCTTTTTGTTGTCCTGAAAATGGAATATCCAACAGGAAGTTAATGTCAATAAGTTGATGCAAAAAGATAGCACAGATCTTTTCTGCAGTATTTCAATTTTTCAGCAAAAAGAAACAAAAAAGGCAGGAGGGAAAGGTAATAAAGAAAATGTCAAAATTTTCAAAAGACTAAAAGCTAGTGATACAACTTAAGAATCTAGCTTCAGCCACAAGCAGAGATTTACTAGTTACCCGGTAACATGAATTTCCTTTTGCTTTGTCCGACCAATCCAATCAGCAAACTCTTTTGTATTAGGCACCTGTATAAGATAGCATACAGATGTGTCAGCAATGTGTAGGCAGTATAAAGAGAGACACAGAAAGTTATGGTTTTTTACAGAAACAAAATGTATTAAAGAACTGAATAGCTTAAATCAGGAATGATCAGTTTAATTGTTAATTTTCAATAGTGACATTCACAATATGGAAACCATCAAGAATATACTGTATTGCCATTGTGTATCACCAATCGTATCTGGTTTATCAGGCAAAATAATAGAGAGTGCTTCTCCCATTCACCCAACTTTGCATCCCCACCATTTACAATAGGGCATCCCAGAGGCAAAGGTGTAAAAGCACCAACTGAACAATTATCTATTATCAGCAATATGTAAAAGCACTAAGCTTATAGGGAAAGACCAAAGTTACAAACACCAAGCTTATAGGGAACTCTAATGCTTGAGGAGAAAGTACCGTGGCAGAAAGGAGAATGATATTAATATGCCTCGGAAGCATGATTATGACTTCTTCCCAAACCACACCTCTTTCAACATCATTCACATAGTGCACCTCATCGAATATAACCTATGACCATATGGTCACAACATAAAGCAACATTAAAAATTTTTGTAAGTCATTATAATTAATAAATTACAGAAAGAACAAACTAAAGCATTCGGCAGCTAAAGAAGTAATGAAATAACAATTTAAAGGGCTGCCACATAAACAACCCCATTTTACCCATTCAATATCGCGAATAATATCTGCACCCCGATAAAGCATTGACCTTAATATTTCAGTTGTCATGATGAGACAAGAAGCCTCTGGCCTCAAACTAACATCACCTGTGAGAAGGCCAACATCAAATTTCCCACAGAAATCTCTGTACTTCTGATTGCTGATTGTTTTAATTGGAGCAGTATACACAGCTCTAGTGCAATGCTGCATGACACAAAAACATAATAAAAAATCTTGAAACTAAATCAAATTTGGTATAGAACTTCAGAAACTATGGATATCGAAAAGATATGGCCTCTAGTTCTTAATCAGCGTAAAGGATTCATCACATCTGCTAACAAAAAACAAAAAAATGCCTATAGATTTGATTATCATACTTTTGATGACAAAGCAAATGCATATTCTGCAACAACTGTTTTCCCAGCAGAAGTATGAGCAGCCACAAAAACAGACTCCCCCTTTTCTAAATAATAAATAGCCTGTAATCATCATAATAAACAAAAAACTTATGTGAGCAGGTTGTTATAGAAGATTAAGAGACATACTTGAAGGAAAAAAGACTGCAATCATAAGAAGGAAAGGAATAAAAGCAACCCATACAAAGGTTTTATAAGTGGATAAACCTAAGGCAATTACATAATCCCTGTGTACTAATAGAAACTCTAACGAAAGCAGGATTTCTTTGAAGCATTTATGATACCCCAATTGTATTCAGTTCAATTGATAATCCAGTCAAATAAAACAAAGAACATCAAGCTCTCATAAATGGCAAAACAAAATTAATCCAACCAGGTAAAAGGGCACTGCTCAACGTTTTAGTTAATTGGAAGAAAAGTATAATAGAGATAAATGATACTTGAAAGTTGTACAAGCATGAGTAATAAGAAAACCAAAAGGATGACTTTGACAAAATAAATATACTTTGGATATCACTTGACCAGTCAGGATTCCACCAAATAACATAATCTTAGGAGAATCTGAATCATATAAAAGAATCCATTTCAATTAAAGGTCTCAAAGATCAGTAGGGGTGTCATTTCCCAGACCAAAGGTACTTTCAGAAGTCTGGCAACATCATTTTCTACCCTAACCATAATAAATTTATCGCATTCAAATGATAGAATAAAATTTTCAAGATAGATACCTCCTTCTGGAATGTATCCAATTGAAAAGGAAATTCAATTGCCATGTCAGGAACTAGTTCATGAAATTTATCAACAATCTCTTCACTACTTCCACTAACAGCCCAAGCCTGTCAATAAAGGGTCTCATTAACCAAAATAATTAACAAAAGGGAATGATAATAAAAACAGAATGCATAGCATGGAGAGGGTTGCAGATGAGACAAATTGTTCTAAACTGCAATTTCAACTACTTTACCTCCTTTTGTTGCTGGCCACCCCCATAAATTTTCTCATCAAATCTTTCTGCTTCAACTGACAATATCTCATCCAAAGCAGATGATCCAGTATCAGGACCATTAAGAACATCACCCTGGTTTGCCTCAGCTTCTGACTTAACGGAATCTGATTCTGTTGAATGTCCTTTTATACACATTGCATTAACAACAAAACCAATGGATTAAATGACCAAATAAGAAGGAACAAATAATGTCAGTTAAACAACATCTTCCTGGACTCTAGCTTGCAAACCACACTCCAACACGAGTTCAATGAAAGTTAAATGTTCTTTCGCAGGTTAACAGTTCCTGGAATTTCTTACATGAGTAGACTAGAAAGCCAAAATGGAAGAATGGATCAATTAATGACCTGTCCTCTAAGGGTGTAGGGACACATATATTCAATATAGATAAAGACCAATCTTTAGCAAGGTAGACCACTAAAGGTCAGCACTTTTTTTTCCAAGGCAGCTTGGAATAGCATACCCAACTGTTAAAAGGATCCAAAGGAGAGTTGCCAGCCACATGCAACTTCATGTTATTCCAAATAATAAACCATCAATGAAGCCAAAGTATTAGCAGAAATCTTGAATACATATACAAAATTCCAGTTATCAAAACATATAATTATTTTCTTCAAATATTTGTCCTAATGAATTTTGAGTGTTTACAGTATAATCTACTAAATAATAAAAAGGGTTAGGATTTTTAGCAAGCAGGAAATCTCTACAATCTTATCAAGATCAAGAAGAACCCTGATACACCAAAAGTCAGTTTACAAGAGCCAAAAAGCCTAAACTTCTTTACTATCATCCTCTTCCTCCCCCAACACCCCCCCCCCCACACACACACACGCAAAATAAGAAAAAAAATGCATACACACATCTCTAATAGTAACTATTCTCGGAATCTCAATCATGCATAGATACAACTTATTTTCATCAGCCAAACAAAGCCAAGGCAAAGCTCTTCAAGTGCTTTCATACATTTTTGCCCATGAGATCACAACTTTACAAGCATATGCACAAATGAAGAGAACATGGCATGAGTCATGCATACCATCTTTCTCAAATTCTGCAACATCCTCTTCCCAAGCTTTCCTGAACAAGTCGTCAAATTGTACAGACAACTCACTCTGCAAACACCATGAAAAAGCAAGGCACAAACTGTACATAAGACACAAGACAATTATTTATAACTGTTTCTATGGACATGATACTTATACTATTTTCATGATATTAGTAGGTTCAAGTTCATTCAGTCTTGACAATATGTATGTAATACAAAGTCCAATAACTAATAGATTGGTAATAGTTTCAATGGGAACAAAATACATCAATGCAAGACACTAACCAACTTTTCAACTGATGTGCTATTGAGTGCACTTTGGTCCTTGTAAACATTCCACAAGTAAGGATGTGCCTTCAAAATTAGAAATGTAAAAGAATTAGAAACAAAAAAGTAAAAAGACCTTATGATTTAGAAGGGAAAAAAAACATCTTCAATGATTTATTATGAAGATTACCTTAAGATTGCCAAGGTTTAACCCTTGCTTAAAGCCTGGAGGAATTGTCTGAGCAGGACCACCATTTAGCACCTCCCTAACCCACTCACCATTAGATGCACCTTCAGGAAGAATCCTCTCTAAAGATTGATCCTCCAAGCCTCCTGGACGAAAAGGGCGGTTATTAATGCTTCCTCTCACAAAATCTTTGGCTGCACCACCAAACATGCGTGGAAAAGAACCAGACGCTTCACCCCCAACTATTAGCTCTGACACATCCACCTAAACAATATAAGATTCCAATTCTACTTATCAAAACATAAACAAATAGAAGTACCATGAAAAGAAATCCTATACTCTGGCCAATGTCAAAACCATAAAAAAGAAGGAAATAGTCAAAGTCTAGAATAAGCCTTTTTTTTTCCTTTTCAAGGGAATACATACAAAAGAAAACAGTAGCAATTGCAAAACACACCTCAACTGAACTAGGTTCCCACTTTCCTTCAACTGATCCCTCCTTGCATCGTCTGAAGGGTAACTCCCAGACTGGGACCATAACAGTTCTCGGCAATGATGGCTCCAATGGTATTTTTACCCTGTCAAACCAGTCAAAATCCCATTGCCTTTCAGCTTTCTCTGGAGAAAAAGCATCCTCATCTAATCTTGGTAACAGATATTTCTCCTTTATATGCTCCTTAATCGATTCAGGCGTTTCCCTGGGAAATGCAGGTGGCTGAAACACACAGAAATAGAACTAAGTCACTACAAAACCCTAGAAACCGGAGCTACCTGAACTTAAACATCTTCCAAAAAAAAAGAAACGAGTGTAAAAACCGCACAGTAGTTAACTGTTTGCATATGATAAAAGTGAAGGAAAGAAAAGCTTACAAGAACGAAGTCGGGGAGGGCTTTGATAGGGTTATCTCTCTCCTCGGTGTAGAGAGGCTCGACTCTGAGGTGGCCGCTGTGGCCAGAGAATCCGACTCGGAAACTGAATCCATTTGCCGCTTGGATCGGTTTCATTTTCCGGTGCCGGGAATAGAAGGTTTTGTAGGGCTGTTTAGTTTCTGGTTTTGATTCGAAAGCTTTTTCGCGGGTTTCGAGTGAAGTTAAGACAAGGAGAGTATAATTTTCGAGTGCCACAGGCTCATTCAGCAGAGTTTGGGGCTTGTTTGGCTGGTATGATGGGTGTATGGTAGGATCGTATAAAAGAAAGAAAGACTTATACGAAATTTCTTCCGCGAAATTCGTTAAGCTTTTATTAAAAACGAGTAAATAAAAATTAAAATTAAAATTTTTTATTATATAACTTTTATAAAAAAATTAATAAATTTTAATGCAGATATTTTTAATAAAAATATTAATAAAAATTTTATCATTAAATAAATATGGATTAAATTTAAATTTTAAATAATTTTTTTATATATTATTAATTTTTACATTAACTTATTAATTTATAAATTTAAATTTTTATTAAATTATTTTTTATAAATAACTTTCCGAACTTTATCTAAATAATTGTACATATATTTTGTCATATAACAAAATTAGGGTACGGATTTTTTACCGTTGGCGTTGACGCTTGTGAGCTGGGCTTCTGATTTACCCTATCAGATTGCTTGATACCCAACTTAACAATCTTGGGCTTCAATGCTGCATAAGTCAGTTTTGAACTGAATTCCCCTATATTTGAGAACTCTAGTTCATAAATTATCTCAAACCGGCCCATTCAGCCTAATAAAACTCTATCAAATTCTTTTGGGTAAAATACATCATGATCCCTAAACTTTACATCATATGTCATTTTGACCCTATACTTTTAATAATAACTTATCACTTCTCATATTTACATGATAATAATGAAAACATCCTTCCGTTGTTAAAATCGTTAAATCATGCGTTAAATCTCAATTGATGCAAACTCGACTGACACATATTGTCAACTAAAAAATTAATTAATCTAAATTTTTATGAAATAAAGATATTTAAAGTTGGTGAACATATATATTTGATTGTATCTTGATTTTTTTAACAATAAATGTTCATCATTTAATTTATGAAATTTTTTATAAAATAATAGATTGAAACTTTAAATTTTTTAAAATACACGTGGAATTGAGCCTTTTCACTTTTATAAAAACTCTCAATTTTGGAATAAAAATAATAATTTTTTCTTCAAAAATTGTTTGTAGAATGACACCAAATCAGCGGTCTTGGGCCAACATGAAAAAATAAAAAGATTATAGATCTCTATAATAATTTAGCCCAATATAATTTAGTCTCCACAAAAGTTAGATTTATCAAAATCTCCTCACCTCTCTGTGCATCAAGCTTTGTTCCCCCTCAATTCAAACCTCAAAACGCCTAGGTTACGGATTTGAATGGATAATAAAATTAATTGTAACGAGATTAAAAAATAATAAAAATTATTATAATTATAATTAAAATATTTTTTAATAAAAATTTTATATTAAATATATTTTATTAAAATTAATATTTAAATTTAATTAATAATATGATAAATTTAATAATGTGATACTAAAAAAGCGATTAAATCCATACAAACATTTAAATTACCTCTAATCCAAAGAAGAAACCCAATGCAATGACCAAAAAACCCACGGGTCGCGGACTTGGAGCGGCAGAATTCAGCCAAATTTCAATGTATTCCTCACGTCGGCACTACCACAAACTTCAATTAGAGCCCATACAATACTAGTTTTGGGGTGAGTAGGGTTATCATCGGATCGGATTTAAGATTAGTTTTGCTCGTATCGAATCTAATCTGATTTTATGCATTAATAAATTTGAATCTAATCTTATTCGAAAATTTTTTTATTTATTTATGTTTAAATTTGATCCGATCCGATACTATATAAACCGTACTCGATCCAATTCGACTTGAAATTAATAAAATATTATTTTTTAAAATATAAAATATTATTTTTTAAATATAAATATTTAAAAATATCATTATATAAATATATATAAATAAAAAATTAAAAAATAATTTTTTAAATAATATCGGGTAGGGTCGGGTATGTCTAAAACTCGATCTCGATCCGGCTTCGATTGTTTTCCTAACCTTACCCGATCCGACCCGACCCGAAAACTCAAAATTCAAAAAAAAAAATCGATCTCATATGATCGGATCGGATCGAAACTGATCAGGGTCGGGATGAATTCCCATCCCTAGGGGTGAGTTTTTGCTTTGTATTTGTGATTTATTTTTTATTGTTACTATGCCTCTTAATTTTGTTGGTATTACAAATTAAATGTCGATGTTGCTTTTGACTCGAAAATTAATTAGACTTATATCCTATTTGTACTGCAAGATGCTAATAGAGTACTTGTATGGTACGATAAAATATTTTGAGGGAAAATTGATAGTATGTGAAAATTGTAATATATATTGGTTTTAGGAAAATATATGATTTTTTGAGAAATTAATTAATTTAAAAAAATTTAAGGTAATTATCGAATTCAATAGAAAAGATAAAATTGATATGCTAAAGTACAAAGACATAAAAGAATTCATTGAGACAAAATAACATTTAAATAATTGTCAGTTATTTTACTATGTGATGTACTAAGTTCTTAAAAATATATTAAATTAGATTTTTAATAAAAAAATGTAAAAAAAGTTATTCAAATATTAAAGGTTTTGGCTAATAACTATACTCTTGATATTAATTGAAAAAAAAAATCACCAAACTTCTTCTTATTTATTCTCGAATTTTTTTTTTTTTGAAAAATTCAATCATAATATTTTATATCTGCTTATCCTTAACTATTTGTTTTTTTATTTTTTTGAAAATTCAGTCATCATACCTTAAGAAAAATGTTTATACCATTAAACAAAAAAAAAATGCTCAAATCCTTTCATGTTCCTTATTCCCGAATCCAATTGTTTGATTTTTTATTTGTTTAAGAACAATCGTTCTTTCATCTTCCATTTTTATTTTCATAGGAAAAAAATATGACAAATAACCATTTTATTATGCAAATTTGAGATTTCAAAAACCTTTCGTTTCAAATTGAGTTAGTTAAATATTGAAGATTGCAAAAGAAATCTTCGTTATTTTGACAATAACATTGGAAATTCAACTCCAAAAAAAAGTAAAATTAATTAACAAAATTCATTTTATCTAATTAAATAAATGGATTAACCTTCTATTTGAGTGTTTTTTTAATTCTCTTTTCTAATTCTTCTTCTTGCATAAAAGTTGATAAATAATTTTTGCGATACTTGAACAACATTTTTAATTATCTATATTTATTTTATATAATGTAAATCTTATTATTTGTTTTCTTATAATATTTGAACAACTAAATACAAATGTTACATCTAACGTGTTGAACTAAGAACAATTTTTCTTATAAAAAAAAAAAAAAACGAAAGTAACTCACAATAGAGTAAGTAATGAAAAAGATATTACAGAACTTTTATTTTAATTAATTCTTTTATTTTATAATATTATACAAAAGAATATGGATTACATAATTTATTAATTTGAAAATAAGTCTAATACAATAAAACAACTTTTAACCTTTTTACATACGAGCACTTTCATACTGCAATTATGGATAAATGTTTTTATTTATATTATATAAATTTTTGTACTTTAATTATATATATTGTTCATGAATTTTTTAATATATTAAAACAAGATAAGTAGATAAATTTTTTATTCAATTATCAACTAAACAATATTTATTTTTATTAAACTCTTATGAAATTTTATCAATATTTAAATTTTATTAACCATTTATAATTTATAATGAAACTATAATATGAATAGTAGCAATGAGTAGTAAAGCAACTAATATAATATTATTTTTATATATTATTATGACTAATGGAAAATAAAGATTATGAGAATTTCATTTTTATAAAAAGAAAGGAAAATTATTTGTGCGGTTGTAAAAATGAAAAAAAAAAAAAAAAACAGCTTGCTTCTGAAAGATCTGACAATTGACAACTAAAATTTAATAAAATTTGATTAAAAAATATTTGATTAATAATTCAATTATATACTGTCACGTTTTTTATACAATTATGTCGTTCTTATATAATCTTTAATCTTTACTTTATATATGCATATAAAAGTGCATCTCTAATTTCTCTAATCAAAGTTTAAACCATGCCTCTAGAAAAATCTATGAAGCCCGTCTCGTTAAACAACATCTACATGCCTTGCCGAAACTCTGGTTAGTTTATAATCCCATCTCTTGCTTACCCAAAATATTTTATTTTTATCTTTACCTTTAATTTATTCGTAACTAATGCTCTCATGTATACTTTCACCTGATTTTTAGGGATTTGTTTTTATTATTTGATTTAGTCTTATTTGTTATGATTTAGTTATGATTTATAGGATTTATTTGATTCAAATTTATTTGTTATGATTTAGTTATTTGGAATTGTTTTGATTTTGATATTTTGCAAAAATTTTTTGGGGGTTTTAAAACTTGCTTGATTATTACATTTTTTTGCTTGTTATATAATTTTTTTCTGTTGTAAAGCTCTTGCAGGAGAAAGGGTTGACCCACATCCCTTCCAAAGCTTTTAGTCAATGCCAGGGAAGGTAGTCACCTACTTATATAATTATTTAAACTCAAAATGTTAAATAATGGACTGACATTTGATTGAATATTTATGAAACACGTGGTTCAATTATAATGCACCATGTTACATGTTTTTATTATAAATTAATAAAATCTAAAAATCATAAGTTATTAACTAACATTTGATTAAACTTTTCAAGACACCAGAAATATTTACAAAAATATTTGATTGAATATAAATAAATAATATTTATAATTTTACTCAATATAAATAAATAATAGATATTTACAAAAATAAATTTTAATATAAATAATTTAAATAATTCAATTAATTCATTCAATGGGAATTCCATTGTACAGAAATTAAATATTAAGGTTTAATTTCCAATCATACAAATCAAGAATTATACTTTTATAACATATTAAAATCCAAAAAAAAAAGAAATTAAATACATAACAATCCGAATTCAGTTTTATGGATATTTATACTATTTAATATGTATGTTAAACTTAAATTACAACTATAAAGTAATTAAAATAATTTATAATTAATTGGATTCATCGATATCATAAATTCATGAATAATTAAATTCATATATTTTAGGTTTAATTAATGGTTATTTATATTAATAAATAGTAGATATAAATTTAGGCTCAAATATTAAATTTAAATAATTCTAAACATGTAATATATTTAATTATACTTTTACAACATATTAAAATATGAAAAAATGAAATTAAAAATATAACAATCCAAATTCAGTTCATGGATGTTTATACTATTTAATATGTATGTTAAACTTAAATTGCAACTATAGAGTAATTAAAATCATTTATAATTAATTGGATTCATCGATATCGCAAATTCATAATTGATTAAATTTATGAATAATTGATTCATGTATTTGGGATTTAATTAATGGTTATTTATATTAATAAATAATAGATATAAATTTAGACTCAAATATTAAATTTAAATAATTCTAAACATGAAATATATTCATCCACAATTAATTGTGTTCATGGATACAATGAATTCATAAATGTTTAACTCATGAATAGTTAGATTCATGAATAATTAAATTTATATAATTTAAAATAAAATAAGAACATTAATAAATAGTATACATAAATCTAATTAATTACAAATCATAAAATTTATTTCTTATAATTATTTCAACTCAAATCAATCCAAGTCACATAATTAAAAACACATGTTATTTAATTAAATAACTTAGTAAAGTATGAACTAATTATCGAGAATTAAAGACACACCATCCAATTCATGAAATAACATAAAAATTAAATACTAAAATAATAAAAAATAAAATTAAGAGTATTCATACATATATATACATAAAGCACTACTATATATAATTATAATAGGATTCTTCTAAAAAATTAAAAAGAATATATAAGATAATATTAATAGAGTATAATAATTAATAACGAGTCCTGATAATCTTTATGGAAATCCTAATAGTTCCTGAAGATCTTATGGAGGACAAAGAAATCCTAATAGTTATATTTTTTATGGAAATCCTGATAATCTTTAGTATGTATTTTGTGTATTAATATAGACAGAAAATTTGAAGTTAAAAGCTTATGCACAAAGAAGCTTTTAGACAATATATATATATATATATATATATATATATATATATAGGATTTATTATGGAAGTCCTGATAATGTTTGGTATGTGTTAGCCCGTTTGATTGGCAGGAGTGCTGAAAGTAACGCTGAAAATCCTGGGAACAATTTGTAGAAGCACATTGGTTACCAAAACAAAAATTCATTTTCATTCACTAATGTTATATTATTCAACGTTTCCGTAAGGTCAAGCAATATGTTAATGTGCTTTCTGAGTTCTTACAAATTACAATGAGAAGAATCGTGGTACATAGGTGATTGATTTTCATCTTGGGGTTGATCCGTGGACTAGGGAATCTGGTGGGTTTGGGTTTGTTACAATGGCCACCAATGAAGAATCGGATCGCTGTATCAAGAATTTGAACCGCTCTGTTCTTGAAGGATGTTTCATTACTGTGGAGAAGGTGAAAGATTCATAATTCAGTTTCATCTTGATTAGTGGCTGCTTTGATAGTTATTAGTAACTGCTCCTTGCTTAAAATTGTACAAGAATCATGGATGGTTAGCTTTACGAGTTTGAAAGCTGTTTGCTTCTTCCCACATCAAGATTTTGTGGCAGCAGGCTGGTTAGCTGTGTAGCAGCTCTTAACCATAAACTCCAAAAGTCATACCACTAAACAAACAAATCAACAAGTATCAGACTGGACCGTTCCTACTCACCAGAGGATTGTTACCGTAGGAGAAAAGTCAGGTCCTACTCTCCATATGACTATTAAGTATGATTCACCGATTATCATTACTATAGAAGATTCCGATATTGTTCTGTTTCTCGAAGCCCTATGCTACCTAGGGCAAGCAGAGGTTCTAGGAGGAGCTAGCCCCGAGCGAAGGACCAGCTCAAGAGGGAGTTACTCACGCTGCACTTCCCCTATAGAGAGGAGCTACCCACGAAGCATTTCTCCACCACCTAGGAGAAGCTCCAGGAGTTCCAGGCAGGATGGGTCTAGAAGTAAAAGTGCAAGTCCGACTTCCAGATCTGTTTCAAGATCAGTTACTCCTAGGTCTGATTCTTCATCCTGAAGGGTAGTGAAGGATATCTATGCTGCTTTAGTTCTTCAGCAAACATTGATCTATGTTTTGAACGAATGTCCTATTCTCATGGTTTCAATTGAACTGGATACTTGAACTGTGTTCTTTAGTTGGCTTTGTTTTCTATGCTGCTTGTTAATTAGGGATTTTATCACCTTTTAAAAAACTGGTTCAACTAGAGAACTCATTTATCAAACATCACTAGAAATTTGCTCACCTCTTCTCATTCTTGATTTTGAGTTGCCGCCCCAAATGTCAACCTGTTTGGCTTTTCAGGTAAAATATTCTGGTATTGAAAGGAGCAAGGAAAAAACGGTTCTAACATTCAAACTGTCAGCACTCATGTCCCATGCGAGTGAGTGAAGTTCCAATCCATCTGTTGCATTTTCCATTGAATCAAAGCCAAACACAAAAGTAAACTATATTGAAAGCCTAAGCTTCCAATCAGTAAATTCGTTTCAACAAGAATAAGATTGAGTCAGACTAAGGTTTAGAAAGAGAAAAAAAGATGGTTTCACAGTTTAAACAAACAACAGTAGAAGCAATATATGGTAAAACAGAGCATCTTAGCTTATTGCACGCTTGGTGAAATCAAGAAGCAGAGCCTCTGGCTTATTGTTGTCTGCTGAAGACAAATGATTTTGGAATGTGAATCCTATTTTTCTTTCTCCTTGTATGCTTTCATTACTATGAAAACCTGAATAGTGCGACTGGTAGGAACTATGGCACACGACATTCCTCTATGTTCCAGATTTCCTTGGCATACTGAGCTATAGTCCGATAGCTGCTGAACTTGCCACAGCCAGCAGTGCTTAGTATAGACATCTTTAGCCACTTCTTCCGATCCCTGAAGATGCCATATATGACATATATCATTTCAGTAACATGGGAACATTCAGATTTAAAAATAAATAAAAAAAAAGATCACCAATATCTTACTTGTAAGCTTCATCTACTCTTGCTTGAGCATCCATGTAACTTGGGAAGTCATGACCGACAAGGAAATAATCACCTCGATCATAACCTGAGTTACCCTCTAGAGAGTCTAGAAGTGGGTTGTAGTCGTAACTTCCAAATGCTCCACTTCTTATGTATTGCTTGGCCTCTTCAAACCGAGGATCAGGTTTGAACTGTTGGATAGGTAAGAAATAGTATCAGATAAGGGTAAAAAATGCAATTACTAGATCAAATTATGAAGTTGCTCTTTACATAATTAACAAGAATAGCCATATTAATTTTAGGCAAAATATTAATGTTTAACAGTCATTGAGGCTATTAATTTCAATTAAGAGGGATGACTCTACTAAATATACCGACATCATACCACGAAGCTATGCATATTTTTAGCAAGTGATATGTTCACTGACTTAGAAATGCGTTTGTTGAGCATGTCTCTTATTGTTAAAAGATTCGGCCACATGGCAGTCTTCTGTAATTTTTGGTTTCAAACAAACAGAGAAGCATGTTTGGATAGATATATAAATCAAATTCATACCAATCCATTTTCTCTTTCCTTGCGCAACTTAGGGACTTCATCTGCTCTTGCACCAAAAAGAAAGAAATTCTCCTCCCCTATTTCCTCTCTGATTTCTACATTAGCCCCATCCAGTGTTCCTATTATGAGGCAGCCATTCAGTGCAAATTTCATGTTGCTTGTCCCACTAGCCTCCACGCCTGCAGTACTAATATGCTGGGAAAGCTCACTTCCTGGGATAAGCATTTCAGCTACTGATACATTATAGTTTGGAACAAATACCACCTGAAATTTTGCCACTGATAGAAGAATAAAAGAATGATGAGTTCAGAACATACTGTTTTGTAGCATGAATCCAACACAGTGGAATAAATGGACAGATCAAAACATTTAATAAATGTTCTGCCCAGTGGTAACAGTTATATAATCAGAGAACAGCATTAAGGAATGTATGCATACATCCTATATACTTTTTTCTTTTTATAACTACAGCCTACACTCTTAAACAGTAAATAAGAATTAATTGCTTCTCAAGCCTTGTTGAAGCATTAGACTTAAAGAATCCTTTACCCAATTTGGCAATCTCTACTACATCCATGCAGCAATTTTATCACTAGATATATCAGAGTTTTCAACTTTTCTTATGTGTAACTTTCCATTACCATTTTCAGCCAAGTATGTCAATTGCCCTTGTTCCTTTGCTAAGCAATTATGATGTCTTCATAGTTCCACAAATATGATACAACAACGTTATGTAGGAAAAAGGATTTCAGATTTAAAACAGAAAAAAGGTAAAAGGACTTCAGAAGCTAGAGAAATACACCTTGCAGCCATGCACAATAAAAGATCTCAAAAGTTGAATGAGTGAAAAATAATTAATTTACCGTCAAATAACTGTTGACTTCGGGATCATTGTTGACTACAGCACCAACATCATTCACCAATTTGACTATTCTTTTAGCATTTGTACATGTAGCAAATGCTTTCCCTCCAATCATAACAGTACGGGGAGTTGTATTCTTCCCCTGCTCGGTACTCATCTCCTACCATAGTTTCAGGAAAATTGATAAATGTCAGTGCATAAATCTTGCCACATCAAAATTAAAATCGCTTTTTTATGGGCATTATTTGATCACTGACTATGAGTTGACATAAACATTAAGAACCAAAAATTCAAATATCTAAATCAATGTGATGAATGAAAACTGACAAATATTTAAGTTTGATTACATAGACGATACAATTAGTTTGTCATTCTTATGTTTTAACTGCATAATTTGATTAATAGTGATGAAACTGTAAACACTACAAATATGGAGACAGCAATGAGATTGAAAATTTATGCACATAAACAATAGCAATAGAAGTTGCAACAAGAAAACAAGAATGATAATGATTTTTGAATTTGGTAGACCACAAACTACACTTAGATTGGTTCAAATGCCAGCAAATGAAATCTAATTAAGCAAACAAAATGTCAAGAATAATCAGTATGCTTTAATACCTATAACTTCTTGTACTTATAGATTGCTCCCAAAATATTGAGCAGCTGTCTCTTGTATTCGTGAATACGTTTGACTTGTATGTCAAATAAACTGTTTGGATCAATGCTTATTCCTGTTACACGCAATATGTACTGTGCCAAACGTTGTTTATCAGCCATCTTTGCAGATGCCCATTCATTTTGAAAATCTTCTTTATCAGCAAACTGTTGGAGAAGCATAAGTTCATACTCAACATTATTGCAATTACAGGAACCGTTTTACCAAAAAAAAAAAAAAGAACTCATACTCCGGAAGAATTATTCTGATACATACATTTCGGAGACCAGAAAGCAGGTCAAGGTTGGTCACCCATTGGTCAGTTTTTAACCACTTGGTGATTATGTCACCGAGCTCTGGACTGCAAAACCGAAGCCATCGACGAGGAGTAATACCATTTGTCTTGTTTTGGAACTTGGTGGGCCATATAGAGACATAATATGCAAATAACTCAGCCTTTAAGATGTCACTGTGCAGCTGGGCTACACCATTCACCTAAAAAGAGGTCAGCAACATAAAGTTACTTATGAAGATCATGAGACAAATCGCTGAACAGCTCAAAAGTAGATGTACTTTTGATTCATGAAAGAAAAAAAAACAGAGCTCTTTTTTTTCCTCTTCTTTTTCCAAAGGAGAAAGATGAAAAAAACAACTAAGAAACTTGGGGAAAATGGATAAGCAACATGTGGCATAGCAAGATGTATATTTGAATCATTAGAAGTTCAACTCAATGACTGGACTATTTGAACAACCTTTCCTCAAAAGCATTTCAAGCCATTGTGGTTGCTGACATTTTCACAAGATCCAACAGATTAAAGAAATATGTGTTTGTGTGTGTGTCTCTCCAGAATGAATGATTTCCTCCAAAGACAGTTCATGACTATTCAGAATTTTAATAACAATTTTATGAACCTGGTGAATTTTGGGGAGAACCGAGAGCTGAATTAATGATCTGGAAAATAACTTTATCCTTAAAGTGTTTTAGTAGAATGGCTTACTTATCGTATGTGCAGATGCCACACATAAGTTTGCCATCCTCACAACAGGCTTCTGGAGATTATGATCCAAGATGCATATGCTAGGAAGCTTATGCTCAAGATGAGGTCGGGTGGCATTTATCATTGCAAGAAACTGCAAACACTTAAAATTTGAGATTAAAATTCAGACTAAAACATATAGAAATGATAAAACAAGTGAATTACCCTCTAGTCAATTTCTTCTATGATTTCCATGTGGCGTGGAAGAAGCTTCCACATTGCAGGTTGTGACCACTTTTCAAGTGCTTCAGGAAGGACAGTATGATTGGTATAAGCAATTGTCCTGGTTCAGTTATGGACATTTAATACCTGCTATGTTAAAAAAAGTTAATGGCAATACGTACCAGAAAGCAACAGAAAACTACAAAACACTCTAGAAAGTAGAACTAGGCACCTTGTTGTCACATCCCAAGCCTCATCCCACCCAAGTCCTTCATCATCCATTAGTAAGCGCATCAGCTCGGGAATTGCAAGCGTAGGATGAGTATCATTCAGTTGTACAACAACCTTGCTGGGAAATTCAGACCATTGCCATAAGCCCTTTCCATTTCTTCGTTCCTTGAATCCGAGAATAATGTCCTGTAATATTCCAACACTGAGACCAATATAATAAATTCTTGAAGAAAAAAATCAAACATCCATGACAATGCTGAATTAACTCTGACAATTAACTCAGTAAGAATTGCCCATACAACTAAAATCGGGTTGGAATTCTTAACTGCAGCATAGAGGCATGTCTTCATCCACAGAATTCATAGCACACTCAAAACTTACAGATTTAAGCAGAAAACTCTCCCTTGGAACCATGACCAGGAAATGTTTAAGCCTCGACATTTTTCACTGATTTCAAATTTAACATATACATAGGATTTTGAATACAGATTAATTCATACTTGGTATGTATAAAATATGCACTAATTGTTACATGTTGTTGCGACCTCTATGATGTATTATTTAAATTTGTTCTTAGCTTTCAAAAGGTAAATTCTGCAAAAGTAAAGGAACATTGTAGGTAATGGAAAAACACCAGGACTGAAGAATTCCATTTTCATACAATCAATCCAGTGCAGCAGCAATGGTAAGTCCTCAAGCATACAAAAAAAGCAGTAATAAAGAGAGGCCAGTAATAAAGCAGTAATAAACAGAATAAAAATGGAATGGAAGAATCAAGGAACCAGAAACTTTATAAAGAATTAAGGAAACAAAAACTATACGAACTAACCTGCAATGATGCACTGCAGAGGAAAATTTGTTGTTTCAGTCGTAAAAGCTTCCCGTTTTCAGTAGCATCTCCAGGATATAAAACAGCACAAATCTGGGAGCAAAAAGTTCATGGACAGTATGCTCCAAGAAAACATGCAGGGCGATGTGTACATGAAATGTAGCCAAAATATTTCAGAAGCTTATATGCACTAATCAACCGAGCCATTTAGAAGCTCGGTGATTAATACCTTTTGTTCCCCAAAAACTAACAATTAAAGTAATCAATTTATCTTCCAAAATTAGCACAGTTGGATCCTTCTGCAATATGAAGACTTTCCAGACCACCCATTCATTTAGGGATCTTGATAATTCACCTGTTGAGCTCCAGAATGAAGCTGTGCATCAGATTCGTATTGTCCGTCTTTAAACTGAAACAGATTAAAATCCCCAGCATAAGCTTTTGCTTCCCAGAGGCGCAGACTAATTGTATTCTTGGTTTTGTATCCTGGTATTGGAACATCATAAGCAAGAGCTTGCACTACCTCTCCTCCAACCCATTTTCGACTGCAATGCATTTGAATTCAATAACATAACTTAATGAAATATATATTTTATAAAAACTGAAGCAGTAGATAAGACATTCAAACTAGAAAAACAGAATACAGTATGAAGCCTCTGTTCGGTTATTTCTTTTGCTCCCAGAGCTAAAATGGAAAAGTGCATTGGAGACAAAACCATAATATTTTCGAAGAATCACAAACTAAAAATTGAAAAATTTTTAATTAAAAAGGCATGATTGAACTTAGCAACTTTTCAGGAAGTATAAAACAAATACCAGTAAAAATAACGACCAAACAGGGTTGAAAGAAGAATATTAAGCCTTATATTAACACTTACGACCCATCTGGATTAACCTCAACACGACCAAAGAATCTGACAGGAAACACTATATCATGCCTAACAACTTCCCAAGGACTAAACTCCTGCAAAAATTTCCAACCAAAATAGAAGCATCCGTGTATAGTCCCAGGAAGTCCACACAACATTTTGGAACAGCTTCTACATGAATTGAAACTGAACCAACCTCAAGCGAATCCTCAGCAATTTCCTCTTGTCCTTGTTTAGTGCTCCGCTGCTTGAAAAGCCCATATTTACACCTTAAACCATATCCCAAGCAGGCAAATTCAGTGTAGCCATGGAATCGAGAAAACAAGAAGCAAGTCTTCCCAAACCACCATTTCCAAGTGCAGCATCTTTCTGCTATACAAAATTTGCACTCACCAAAACAATGCACATTAAAACTAAAAATTTAAAAAGAATAAAAAGAAAATCTATTCTTTTTTATTTATTTAAAATATGAAGTAAGTAACAAAATTAATGAGTAAGTTGATTTATGAATTACCTGCTCAACAATCTCTTCGAGTTCATGTCCTAAGTTGTTCAAAGCATCGGCGTAAGCGTCTTGAATGATAAGATTCCCAATCGCATTAGTCAAAGCTCGTCCTTCAATATAATCCATTGATAAGTAATAAGTTTGTTTCGGATCAACGTTGTGAAAGTGAAGGAAAGTTTCATTCCATTGCTTCACAGAAATCGAACAAAAAATCTTAATAAGCCAAAAACTTTGCAATGAAAACTTTCGTAATGGATTTATCGATTTTGAGTTGTCCCACGAATTTGAAAATAAAAAATGAAGTCGTCGCTAATTTTTTTTTTATTATACGTGTTGACCACTTATTAAAATTTATTATTTTAAAATTTTAAAATTAATTAAAATTTATTAAAAAAATAATTTTTTGATCTGTAAAACAGTCTGAATTCGAAAATTGATTATGCATAAGAAATAATTAACACTTTTACAGTATCCGTTTAAAAACGGTACCATTTAATTATATGTTATCCATTGATTTTAATAAAAATAATCTTATTTTTTATGTTTGAAAAATAATTTTCTCAAATTTTCATTTATTGGAAATTAGTTTTTTATTTAATCTTTTTATTATTTATTGTTCAAATTTTGTTCCAGAAAAATAAATTGAAATTTTTTTATTGAAATAATTCTTAAAATATTTCAGTACATTATTAATATTAGAAGAACTCTTTCTCACTTAAAGATTTTTTAGACATCGTTTTTTGAAATACCTTAAAATCTTACCCTTAGAGACTCGAATTTATCTTTTGTAAAGTCTATATTATGCATGCAATACAAATGCTAACATATTCATGCACACATTTTATTTTTACTCTTTAAAATTATTATTAAATTAAACTTTGAAAAAAAAAGAAAATTTTATTATATTGAAAATTTTTTATAAATATTCTAATATACTAGTAATATTTTAAAAAAATATTTTCACCTATAAATTTCTTAAAACATCTATACTCAAAATACTTTTAGAATCCCATCATTGGATAAATTTTTTTTTTCATTTATTTTTTTATCACTTATTCTTTATCTATTAGTTAATTTCTTTTATTATTTTATGATTTTAAAAAAAATATTGTATTGAAAATTTTTTTATAAATACTTCAATACACTGTTAGTATTTAAAAATTTTTTATTATCTAGAGATTTCGTAAGTATTATTACTCAGAGTACCTACGAATTCATCATCGGATAAAATTTTTTTTTTTTTAATATTATTAGGTTTATTTTTATTTTTTTAAAAGTTTATTTTAAAAAATAACAATATTATAAAAATTTTAACTACATATTTTATCATTTATTATTATTTACTTCAACAAAATTTATTCTAATAAATATAAAAATTTAATATGCATAAATATTATAAAAATAATATAAAAATTTTTTTTTTTACTTGAATCAGATCGATTAACGATCTGGTCAACGCGTGTCTAATCGATTCCGTGACTCGATTCGATTTGGTTGGTTCAGCGGTTCAACTCCAATTCAACAGTTTGGGTCGGTTCGGTTTGATCTGAGTAGGTTCAGATGGACCAATCAAAGGCTAAACTGAAAATGGATCATCAAATCAGGTGCGTGAACTTCGGGTCAAGTCGTGAGCCGACGCGTAAATTTTTGAATCTCGAAACGATGTCATTTTGACACTTTTTAAAACTACGTCATTTTGATATTTGGTAGTTTCTATAAAAGTTTTTTTTTTTTTTTCAGATCATTTTTTCTTCTCTCCTAAAAAAAAAATTACCTCCCCTCCTCTTTAGACAATAAAAGGGTAGGTGGCCATTCGTTGTGACAACTTTCGTGATCTTTGCAAAAAACAAGCTCAGATCGTTGTTGTTATCAAAAAATTTTAAAAAACATCAAAATACTTTCATTAACTCCTTAAACCCAAATCTGACGTCTGTTTTATCAAAAGGAGACTCGAATAGGTTGGATTTGCTCTTGAACTTTCAGCCAAAACTCTTTCTCTTTCTTTTTTTTGTATTCTAACTTGTTTTTTGTTACAACTGATTTTGATTAATTTTTTTTTTGCATTTCATTCATTTTTTCTTTTTTTTAGGTCTCTTTTTTTTTTTTTTTGGTGGCTAAAAACTTTATTTATAAAACTTTGCCATGGCCTTGTACCTGGGCAGATAGCACAGGACTTGATAAAATGAGGTGCCATACAGCACCGATCTCTCTGCCCCCTCTTGTTTTTTTTGCTTTGTCTGACTTTGACAATTCAAAGATTTAAGGGTGGATAGGGCATGATGCTAAGAGCATAGGACATAGGTGATGAACAGAAACGAACAAGGGATGGTAGTGGTATTGCGCACGGCATCCACTGCCATCGGACCTTTTGTTTTTTCGTTTTTATATTTTTATATTTTTCTCTTTTTCTTTTTTTTTTGTATTTTTTTATATTTTTCAATTTTAATATAAAAATAAATAAATAAATAAATAAAAGAGTAAGTTTTGGGCTTAAAGCCCGAAGTTGGGTCTCGGACTTTATCCAAATAATATTTTAAGCGTATTAGAATTGAAATTAGACCTAAAATTTAATCGAATTGAAATTGAGCTTCAACTCAAAAACTTAATATATTCGACAAATTAAAATCTGATTAAATTTGGTGTTTACAAAAACGAATAAAGAAACAAAACAAAAAGAAACCATTAAGAACATATATACTTTGATGAGACGATCACGAACGCTCTCGGCTGTAGCAAAGAAGGCTTGCTCCGGCTCAAACTTGAATGGCGAGAAATGAGGATTGAACTGCGCGTGCTAACTGATGTTCGATGCAATTTCCGTTGGCTTTTCGCTTAACGGATTCGCAACCGACGGTACTTTCTCCATTGCAGCTTTGCCGTTCGCCACCATCTTCAAATTTCCTTAACAAAAATAATTAAAAAAAAAAAAACTAAGAAATGAGAGAAAGATAAGAGAGAACTTGAGTGAATGTAAAGTGAGTAGCGTAATGAGTGGTAACTCGCTCTCTCAAAGTCTTTGATATTTGTTCGTACGAAAGTTCCAAATTTTCCAAAGATATTTTTGGGGAATATACGAAGAGCTGAGATTTTTGAAAGCAAAAATTGGAAAAAGAAAAAAGGACAAGAGAGGAAACAGAGGGAAGATGGGAATAATTTGAAAGAAAAAGAAAATTATCTGAGAGATTCAAGGATAGGGAAAAAAAAAATTACATAAAGTGGGAAACGCCACGTTGGCTAGCTTATTTGGAGCGATTTGGTTTCGGAAAAGCCCGGGGGGACACGTGGCGAGCATGAAAGGAAAGCGCGCTCAAGGAGAAGGCTCAACCAACGGATCTGAAAATGGAATGGGTCAATACTCAATCTCACGGGTTTCCTGTCTATCTGAGGATTTTGGGGGGTGATTGGACCCAAAAGCCCATTTCAGGAAAATTGAAAATAATTATTTTTTCCATATATTAATTTTTATAAAATTAAAAAAAATTCACTTTAATGTATTTAATATTAAATTTTATAAAATAAAAATTTCATAAATTTTAATGTCAAAAAGTTATAAAAATCATAAAAAATAACTTTAAAATATATAAAAAAAGTTTTAGATATTCAAAAAAATAAGACAATTTTTGAACATCTCAATAAAGAAATATGGACAAAGGAGTATTAAAATTAATAAAAAAAAATATTTTTTATTAAATGATTATTATCAATTTCCAATAAGTCAATAACAGTGATATATATATTTTTCATATTTCTTTTTGTCTATTTTTTGTATTTTATTTTATTTTATCTATTAAAAAAACATATTTTGCAACTTAAATCTCTCTTAAGCTCTCTATTTTCAGTTGAATTCTTCATTCTTTGTCAGGGTACGAGGTGGCCACGAAGGCCTTGTCATTAATATAAGATCATATTACAGATAACACCATTATTTTACATGTAAAAATAGAAAATAAAATGTACTGTAATCTCTGCAAATATAGTCCATTACTTTACTCCATGTCGCCATTTGGGGCATGAAAAAAAAAAAAAAAGACTGGGAAAGCCAAGGGGAAAAGCTATGTAAGAAAATAAAACATTCAGATCATTATCAAAGCGTACAAGCAAGGAACAATAAGGGAACAATAGAAGTATTTGCCATCACTGAAAAAAGGGGAAAAAAATCTGAACAACGTGATTTCATTTCCTGTGAATGCTAAGCTACAATTCTCACTATACTCACAATAGCAAGACACTGTTCCATTTTCTCCATTGCTGCGTTATTAGAAAAACATATGCTTAGCACAAGAAAGATGATCATTTGGTGTGGGTTTTTTTTATCTATAGAACAAGGAGGAACACATTCATACACGTTTCTACAACACGTAACAAATTTAAGCGCCATTCCCACCTACAGAGCTTGAGTTTCTTAGCCTAATTCCAGATTTGCTGTTCTTATAACTCGGCAATGGTGTCAAGTAGAACCGCGATGGCCTATTATCAAGGTTAGGAGAATGTCGGACACTCCTATTATGTTGCAGCATAAGATTCTCGCTTGTCTGATCACCATAGCCTTTAGACTCAGGCACACTCATTCCATAGAAAGATGATCCATCCACTGAATGTCGAGAACTAACACTACAGCTCCGCATCAGCTTCTGGCTTACAATACTCCCATTTGCATCTCCATTGGCCCCCCTCCTTAACTTCTGCAACGACTCTGCCAGCGTCCCATCAGCCGCATTTCCTCCTACACCTTTACCTTCATCTCCATTGGCCAACCTCCTCAGCTTTTGCAATGACTCCGCCAGTGTCGCTTCATCTACATTTCCTCTAATACCTCTATCTTCTTCTCCATTAGCCACCCTCCTAGGCTTCTGCAACGACTCCGCTAGCCTCCCATCACCCACATCTCGTCCATTATTCCTCTTCTCCTCTCCGAATAAACTCTCTTTTTGCCTCTGTATCAAACCCAAGATACTCCAAACATTTTTCCATTTCCTGGCCTTCTTCAAATGAAACCCTTTTTGACCAACCCCATCAGCAACAAACTCAACATCCTTGGAACCAGATTCCACATTAGAATACCAATTGGAATCCCTCAATTCCTTCTCGGTAACCAACAGTTTCGCCCCGTGAAACAATTCAACAGTCTCAGGAGACACTTTAGCATTTGAAATCGAAGACTTGAAATCCTCAGCTTCCCCCAAACTTATCTTCCTATTGGACGCTGACCGTTCAAAACTTCTCCTCCTCCTAGTCAAAGAATCCGCATAATAATCTCTCGTTTGAGCTGACCCCCCAGGGCAACTCCTTTCCTCCTCTTTTACCACACTCAATCTCTCTTCCCCAACATTCCCTTCCTCGTTAACCTTTGAATTCTGCTTCCCAATCAAATAACCGTCCCCCGAAGCCCTTGGCTCATCAAAGGAAAATCTTGAATCATCAACAGATAAACGGCCAATATCAACTGATAATCTAGGATCAGTATCACAAGATCTTCTCCCGAACAACCCATATTCCCCGATCTCCGACTGAGTCTCTCTTAATCCCCTTCTGTTTGCCTTCTGAAGAACCAAACCCTCCTTTTTCTCCTTCTTTTTGCTCTGTTTTTTGCTCCATTTCCGCAATGTCTTGCTGAAAACCGAAGCTGCTTCCCATAAAGATCTCCCAGAAGTTTTTTTGCTCCCCCATTCGAGATCTATGAATTCCTTCATCGTTTTCAACTCTCCTTCTTCTTCTTCTTCTTCAAAGCCTTGAAAAGCTTCAACTTTTGAAGGAGGGTGGTTAAAATTGAGGGTTTTGTCATCGATGGCGAAAAGATAGTGGAGGGTATTGTGGGCCCTTACGTCGCAAGATTTACGGCGGAGCTCGGAGGCGGCAGAGGAGGAGGATGGGTTAGGGCCACCGGAGCAGGATTTGGAGCGGCGGAATGAGAAGGTAGAGGGAGTGGGGGTGGCGGTGGGTGAGTTATTTTGGATACCAGCAAGACGTTCCCGGAGACATGAGGCGCAAAAGCTAGTGACCGGTGTGGTGGTTGGGTGGCGTTGACAGGTGGGGAGACGTTGGCTTTGCCGGTGGTTGGATTGGGGTTGGGTAGTCATGGCTTGAACAAAGGCACTGAGCTCATGCTTACAGGAGAAAGAAAGAGAGATAGAATGTACTACACTGACGATTAATGTGGGAGAGACTTGGAAGAAAAATGGAAACCCCTGGTTAAACCCTTCCTGTTTTGGGTTTTATTGTCTAAACCATTTTTTTTCCTTCAATTCCAAATGACAACAAATGATATCTTATACAAACAAAATCTATGATGGGGCTTGAAAATATCGGTTGTAATCTAATCATATGACCCTAACTCTCATTGGCCATCAATAACCTCCTTTACCTTTTTCCTTTTTAGAAAAAATAAATAGTACTAATCTAGCGAGTAATAACTATTTACAATTAACAATTTGACACTTTAATTTCAAGATTTTTTATAAAAAAATCACAGCTTAAAACAAAAAAAATTACAAATATTAAAACTTACATTTTAAGGCCCGGATTAATTACGATAGAATTAAAAATATTAATAAAAATTATTCTAACTATGATTAAAAAAATTATTATAATTGTGATTAAAAAAAATTAATAAAAAATTTATGTTGATTTAATTTTATTAAAATTAATATTTAAATTTAATTAATAATACGATAAATTTTGAAATGATGGAATCGTGACTAAATCTGCAATATTACGCATTAATTTCGATAGTTTAAGATTTTTTTTATTAATTTTTTAAAGGAGAAACATTTGGGAGATTTATTCTCTGCTTTGGATTCTTTGAGAATAGAGTGCAAAAACTGCTTTGGGTTTTGGTTATTCTAGCCCAATTCAGTCATGTCCTAAAAGGCCCAAAAAAAATTTCTAGTCATCCCAAAGTAGTTAGGCTTCAAAGCCCAGAAGGAAGAAAATGAAGTCCAAGGCTATCCAGGTCCAGTCCAACTCAACCTGATTGAATTGCCGACAACTGGCGACAACTGTCTTATCTCTCATGGTTTTCACAAGCTCAGGTAGAGTCAGAGACATCTTCTAGAGCTTCAGTTGGGATCGGTCACATCCACATTTTCCAGACATTACTTTAAATTCAACAAACGTCGCTATGACAACAATAGAAATAAGGATACAAAGTTATTATTTTTCTCCTATTTATTTATTTAGTACAAGCAACAAATAAAAATAATTAAGCTAATTAGTGGAATATTTTAAAATAAACAAGCGTTGGATGAGAGCTTTCAGAAAACAAACTCCACTTCTGGAGATACGTATCCATGAAAGGCATCCCTCAACTAAAAATATTTTATTGGGTTAGCTATTCTTTGTGTCTGCAATCTACCCACCGTTTCCACTTAGTTTGCTTCTCCAAGGGGTTCATCAAATTAATGGAAAATGACCCAATTCAGACTTTTACATTGAAAAGAAAGTATTGGTGAAGTGACAATTATCCAATTTCAACACATTAGTTAATATATGAAAGTAATTAATGACTTAATGATAGCTAATCCTACTACTATTAGGGAGATTCTTGTTGTACCAATCTGCCAGTCAAATGCTGAATTGCAATAATGCCCACAAAAGGGTAACAAGACAAAACAAAGTGAAAAGAACTAGCAGCTGGTTCAGTTTTGCTTGCTGCTTATTATGTGATCTGCTTGACCTCAAACGGGTTTGGAAATCTATCAACAATGTGGTTGAGATCGGGTGTGCTTTACCCAATACGGTTGGACCAACCCATGGCTGACCACCAAGTCAATTGAAAAATAGAATCGGGAGCTCAACTGGCTTAGCTTCAAAATGTGTCTTGGTTTGATGGATAACTACTTTGCGTAATACACAAGAAATCTCTCCATCAGAACCTTCTGGCTCTTTATCTGTAATTTGTATATTGCCCCCTTCCCTCTCAAGTATTCTTCCCTTCCACCTAACCAAGTAAAAACGACTCGGCAGCAGAGGCCAGTGAGAGTTTCTGCCTCTCTATAAGTCTGAGTTTGGTCTTCAATACCTTTACAACAAGAAAGAGCCAAAAATTAAGCAAAACTAATAATTTGGGCTTGGCATTGAGTAAGAGGTAGAGATAATTATTGGAGATGGTGCCATGGATTAAAATCCTAATGCTTTTAGCAGCTTGCTTTTGGTTTCCAGCTTCAGTAGAGTGCATGGTTCGGCACTACAAGTTCAATGTAAGTTATACTTAATTTGCTCAATTGGTCATGCCTTTTGAATGTACCTAGCAACTTCCCTGGAGCTGCAAAGTACAGATTGGTCTCTGTTACCTCTTCTCCACCATTGCCCATGGTAGTGTTCCTGGCCAGTTCGTGGACATTGGATAGGCTAGCTGGTCTTACAGGGTTCCCATATTTGCCTTTTTTTTTTTGGACTGAGATAACTTTATGAAGCATAGGTTTTTGATCTGACATTATGCGAAAACAGATTGGTTTACGATGAACCATGAAAAGATGATGAATAACTCAAGCTCAACTTCTGCCACAGGATTTGAGCTTTCCTTGATTAGCAACTAAATTGGCGTTCTCACGTGTTGCACATATATTTCAGTCGAAAATCTTGTCAACTTCACTCATTTCCATATGTTTCGTAATCCTACATTAATGCATGTTCATGCACGTTTGATCAATCTTCTTCCTTTGCTTTTTTGTTATCGTGCCTAACGTGCTAGTTTTAATATTTCTAATTACTGATTTTAGACTTGCTAAGATGACTGACCAACCACACTTGACATATAATTTTGTCCTAGACGACATCCGAAAGCTGTCAACATAAAGCACTTCCTTTGATTTTCCACCCAAATGCACCAATAAAAGCATTTCTCTTTAATCAGAGGATGAAATTAAATTGCTCTTGATCTAGATTCTAGAAGTACTCGTATAAATTTTAACAGAAGAAGGTAGGAGACATTATTAGTTGTTAGATTTCTTTCTTACTATATTCTTTTGGGATAGTGAAACTAGAGCTTCATTCTTTATGCAGGATCAATGTGACCCTGTTGTTTCATGTATTTGGTTGAAAGATTGGCACTGTTTGTTAATAAAAAAAAACTGTTAAGATTAAGAATGAGAAAAAAAAAATCATCATAAAGAGTTTTCATCAGAACTCAAGTTGGCAGCCGTAACAACCGGAACCAATTCCAGTTTCAAAAATATTTGATTGGTTATTGTTATGCAAAAATGTGCAGGTGGTGTTGAAAAATACAACAAGATTGTGCTCAACCAAGCCTATTGTCACTGTGAACGGGCTCTACCCTGGTCCCACTTTAGTTGCTAGAGAGGATGACAGAATTCTTGTCAAAGTGGTCAATCATGTCAAATACAATCTCTCCATCCACTGGTGAGTCCAAATTGCCCACCATTGATCTGTCTTGAGACAATTCTTTAAGTAATTATCCATGCCTTTTGACTTTGATTTCCTGCGGATACAGGCATGGGATCAGGCAAATACGTACCGGTTGGGCGGATGGGCCGGCATATATAACCCAATGCCCGATTCAACCAGGGCAGACCTTTGTGTACAACTTCACCATCACTGGTCAAAGGGGCACCCTTTGGTGGCACGCACATATCCTCTGGCTAAGGGTCACCGTCCATGGTGCTATAGTTATCTTGCCCAAGCGTGGTGTTCCTTATCCTTTCCCCAAACCCCACAACGAACAGATTGTTATCTTAAGTAAGCATGATAAGAAACATTAATATCGTTCCTTATTGGATTTTTTTTTTTAAAGGAAATCGCTCGGAAGAAGTAACAATAGAAAGATTTGTAAGTACTAAGATTTGGATCTTAGCTTAAAAATGATTGTACGAATCGTGTAAAACTCCGAAATCAATTATAATTCATTTCATCAATAACTTACCTAAATAGTGACCACTTGGAATATTCTCCTTTATTTCTTTTGAAAACAAGAGAGTAGTTGCTGGTACAAATTTGTGGATATCGCTTTTTGGGAAAGCTATAAATATATATTTTCAATTTAATGTATGTAGGTGAATGGTGGAAATCAGATGTTGAAGCCGTCATCAATGAAGCTTTGAAATCTGGCCTGGCCCCGAATGTCTCTGATGCTCACACCATCAATGGCCGCCCAGGACCTGTCTCAGGCTGCCCTTCGCAGGGTAAGAAACTCTGCTACAACAGGTTTGCATGTTAAATTAGCAATTTTAGCTAAGCCACGAATAATTTTCATTTCCAATTCATCTATCTTTCTCTCAATTTGCAGGATATACCTTGCCAGTAAAACCAGGAAAGACATACATGCTTCGAATCATCAACGCTGCACTGAATGAAGAACTCTTTTTTAAAATTGCCGGTCATCAACTCACTGTTGTCGAAGTTGATGCCACGTACGTGAAACCCTTCAAAACGGACACCATTGTTATAGCCCCAGGGCAGACCACAAATGTGCTCCTAAAAGCCAACCGTGGCGCAGGAAAGTATTTGGTTGCAGCCTCACCTTTCATGGACGCACCCATTGCGGTAGATAACGTGACTGCCACTGCCACCTTAGACTACTCAGGTTCTCTTACAAGTACTGTCACCACTCTCACATCACCCCCTCCCAAAAACGATACCTTGGTAGCAAACAATTTTATCAACGCACTACGAAGCCTGAATTCTAAACAATATCCTGCTAATGTTCCTTTAAAGATTGATCATTCCCTTCTTTTCACCGTTGGCCTTGGGATTAACCCTTGCTCCACGTGCATTAATGGAAGCCGTGTCGTGGCTTCTATTAACAATGTTACTTTTGTTATGCCAAAAATCTCTCTACTTCAAGCCCATTTCTTCAACATAAGCGGAGTTTTTACTAATGATTTCCCTGGAAATCCTCCTGTTCCATTTAACTACACAAGCTCACAACTAACCAACTTTGCGACCAAACAAGGAACAAAACTATACAGACTTGCTTATAACGCCACCGTGCAGCTAGTCTTGCAAGATACAGGGATGATTACCCCGGAGAACCACCCTGTTCATTTGCATGGATTCAACTTCTTTGAGGTTGGAAGGGGATTGGGGAATTTCAACCCCACAAAGGATCCTAAAAAGTTCAATCTTGTTGATCCTGTTGAGAGGAACACAGTTGGAGTTCCATCTGGTGGATGGACTGCTATAAGGTTCAGGGCAGACAATCCAGGTGCAGGAAAGGTCATGGTTTAATTTTCTAGTAAGATCCAACTGAAAACATCATTGATAATTCCTTGTTTTTCGCTTGTTTTCCAGGGGTTTGGTTCATGCATTGCCATTTGGAAGTGCATACGACTTGGGGGCTCAAGATGGCATTCGTAGTGGACAATGGAAAAGGCCCAAATGAATCTCTTCTACCGCCTCCCAGTGACCTCCCCAAGTGCTAGAGAAAAATCCCAGAACAAAAACGATGAGAAGTGCAAAAATAGCTGAAGAAAGCAAACAAAAGAAATGGAAGATTTACAGAGCGGCTGAAAGCTAATATAGCCTAACACTAATAAGAAGAGTTCTTTTTGAGCAAGCCAAGGAAAGTTGCTCCATATTGAATAAAAGTCAGCTGAATTTCTTTTTTCTTATTTCAAATATGGTTTCTATATATACAATATGGCCTACAAGTTTGAGTTACAAAGTTGTGCATATATGCTGCTAATTTAGTGATTCTAAATGTTTATTGTATTAAAAAATCCTGTTTTAAATGAAGATTAAGTGTTGTGATCCACTTATAAAAAATAATTACCGAATGAATATCAAAACCTTTGCTTTGGGAAAAATTTTTATATGAAAATTTTAAGGTGAAATTCGTAAAGTTTTTTATTAAAAATGATTAAATAAAAATTAAAATTAAAAATTAAAATTGATAGATTAAAAGTTTTTGTTATATAAATTATGTAAATTTAAAAAAAATTAATAAATTTTGATCTATATTTTTAAATAGATGTTTTTAACAAAAATGTTGATAAAATTTTTAATGTTGATTAAGTATCAATTAAATTTAAATTATAAATAATATTTTAAATAATTTTTTATATATTATTAATCTTCGAATTGGATTAATAATTTTATTAATTTAACAGATTTAAATTTTTAATAAAATTTTTATTAAATTATTTAAAAATATTTTTATAAATTTTATTTAAAAATTTTCATGTAAATTGTATCGTGGACTAGAGTATTAAACTTGAGTTGGCAGGGCAAATGAGAAGTTGAATCCTGAGGATTCGTTTCTCAAACCGCTGGCCCAATACACTGAAAGTGGCATACACTCATGGCCCAAAATTGGAACTAATCTCACGCGGTTACTCATACCATTTATAATTTTTAACTTCCTACGTGGATCAATATCATTGGATCAATTATGACCCTGACCTAATCAATACCTGTATCAACCAATCAGCTATACCCACGTGTCGAGATAAGCCTCTGAAGTGGGGGCACCCAGTTTCTTTTTTCTTGAGTTTGTAACCAGTATAATTATGTGGGAGGCTGCCCGATGAAAAGTGTTTTAATCGTGTGAGGGCCCCACTAATCAAGTTGCCGCAAGTAATTACCGTCGATGTGGACCGTTCTTTTGGCTGACCATAGTCCCAACTCGCAACTATTCTTTTTCCCTCCTCTTTTATTTTTTATTGGGTAAATTAATTTTGATAGAAATAATTACCAATTTTTATGACATTTTGCTATTTATGGTAATTTTTAAAATCATCTTGTACAAGATAAATGTTTTTTTTATAAATATTTTTCAATAAATTATTAAATCATTTGGTTAAAGACTTAAAGTTTTGCATATAAGCAAATACCAATTTAATGTACTTTTTTTTAAAAATTTTATTTGTTTTACACAATTTGTAAGATTTACAAGTAAATGAAAAAATTTATCAATAGAGGTATTTTTTTTTTATAAAATATTAAACTTTTCATTATAATTATCAAATTTTACTTTAATTTTTATAACTTCAAATACCATAAACAAGTAAAAAGCAAGGTTTAAATTCAATTTCATAAAATTAAAAGCATAAGAATAATTAAAAAGGCATATGAAAAAAATAATAATTAAAAAATAGAACACTTATGATTATTTTAAAATAATATTTTTATTATTTATATTTTTAATTAATTTAAAATTAACTTTCTTTTAAATAATTTTTAATAAGCACATTCAAAGTGAGACATAATTCTACTTATTAACAATGAACTCCATTTCTATTAAGGGTAAGAAAAAAAATCAATAAAATTGAAAATTAATTTGATATCGTAGTATTTGGATCATTTTTTTATTCGATTCGAATCAAATTTAAGTATTAGATTTATATATTAAATTTAGATTGAATTTTGAATCGAGATATAAAAACTTGAAAAAATTAAATCAAACTAAATTATATATTTTTATATATTTTTTATAATTTTGATAAAATAAAAATAATTATTTTGTATATAAATCTATTTAAATATATTAAAATTTTATTAAAATAATATATATAAATAAAATTTAAAATTTAAAAATCGATAAATTAAATCTAATTGACAGAATTCGATTAGAGTAAAAACAATTTCAAAAAAAAAATTGAATTTGAATCGAATTTTAAAAATTCATAATAATATATATTATTCAAAAAACTTAACCGAATTCAATTCAATTTAAATTGTTATCACTTTTAATTTTTAATTTTTTCATCACTAAAAATAAAGAAAAATGTAAATGCCATTAAAAAATAAAATTAGGAAAAAATTTTAAAAAATTTAAAAAATTAAAAGCTGAAAAACATCAAATGTTTTTTTAATGCCTTTTGCCTAGAATGAAATATTGAAATATTTATAATGTAATAGAAAAAAAAAGAGAAATAAATTAAAGAACAAAGACGAAGAGTGCATGTTCTGATTAGGTCGACAAATCAACCTGAAACCGTCGGGTTACGACCCGACCTGACTATTTAGGGTTGAATTTTTTTATAAAAAAAATAGGTTTCAGGTCGTATCGATTTTATTTTTTGAAATGTTAGATTCGGGTTGGGGTCGGGTTTGTATGAAACCCGACCCTACCCGACCCAAAATATTTACCAAAATACCTTTAATATATATATAATTTTTTTTTTAAGGTTTTTGGATTTTAATTTATTTTGGCCACTTTGTCTAGGTCTCCCGTCTCCCTTACTTTCAGTTGTAAGTCATCCATTCTGCTTCTATCTAAAGTGATGCTAGGCTGCTTCACACAGGTGCGCTTCGCTCGGCCACATGATGAACATGTTTTGAGCTAACTGCATGTCGAGCGCTTAAGCTCCGCTTGTGGTCAGTGGTCACTTGTTCTTTGCTTGTTCCAATCTTAGTACAGAGCTTCAGATTTGATTCTACACTACATACGATATTTCATTCTAGCCCTCAATAGCTCTTCGCTTGGTTCTATAATGAGCATGCCCGAAGGGGCTACTACGTTCACCGTGCATTTACATCACCACTTGAGCTTTGCTACCGTTTCGTCTAGCTCCTACGCCTACCACGAACTTGATCTGCTCATCCACCCATCTAGCCATCCCACATTTCTTCCTCTGTTTAGCTTTCATCTATTTTTAGATTCTTTCTTTTAATTCAGCAAAGGAAGCCTTTAAGCCAGAAAGAATAAAGTCAATTGGACAGAAAAGAGAAGGAAGACGAGCCAATTGTTAGTGCCTAGGAGCTACCGTTTCCCTTTTTGAGAAACGAAAATTGCAATAGCCAAGCTTTCCTCTCAGTAATCTCCATTAGTACTAGCAGATCTGAGGTAAGCTAAAATCATCTTTTTACATATCTTATTTACAAGTATCAATCATTTTTATTGTGTATTTTTCTTAAATACGTGCTAATAGCTTAGAGACAAGACAACAAGAGTTGAACGTACCAAGCCTTAATGGCTTGGTTTTTGAATTGAATACTCAGTGAGATTAGATTCTAGAATTAAAGTAAAAAGAGAAACTGGAATTAGATGCCTTAGTGGGAAATATTTAGCTGTAATTTTAGCATTATTTAGCATATAATAAAACAGTTTTAAATCAAATGACACTTTTCATCTTTGATAGTTTGATGCCAAAAGCTTCATCCTTATTGTTTAAGTATTGATTTATTTATAATTAAACCAACAGTTTTGTTCTTTTTATAGAATTCTGAACAGTTAGATCCATTTATCAAAGTTGGATTTTTGATAACTTTGAATGCAAAAAAAAAAAAAAAAAATAGTAAAGCAATATAGGAATCACCAATCATTTCCATGCTCCATGATTTTACTGCAGCAAGGGTTATATCAAAATAATTAAAGTATATTTATCTTTAGCTCTAACCTAAAGTGGGAAACCATTTGAGGAGTAATAATGTGAACAAAAAGAAAACAAATATAGTCCCACACCACAAGAAGTAGTAGGATAGGTCATGAAAATGACATAGCCTTTTTGATGTTACAAGGTAACGATCAATGTATTATGTATTCCCATCGCCCACACCTAGCTTGTTCACCATATTTTACTTGTCAAACAAATTATCCAATTACAAATTATAGTTTCATGCTGCCTTAACATATGGCTATTGATGAAGTAGGTTTTACCATATAACATGACTTAGGTGATTGTCAAATTTATAACTCTCTCTCCAAGAGATTTAAATAGAATTCATCTTTTCCAAGGATATAGATGTTAGCTTCCATACTCTAATGTTGTGAGCAAAATTTCTCTATAAAGAAAAGCTTTTTGCAATGGTGCAACTACAAAACCTATATCTATAATTAAAATTAGTCCTAATTTCTTCTAACTTGGAACATTTATAGAGTTAATCAACTCACACATGAGAATTGTTATAGTTAATGTAGGGAATCATTCATAATTTAAAAAGTTGATAAACTAGCTAGTTGATGTTGTTGTTGTTATTATTATTATTGCTTTACATAGTTTCTTGGCTTTTTAAGTTTGATAAGACAAAAGAAGATATTTTAACTTGTTTTATATGTTAATTAGCCTCCTTATTTGGCTAAAGAGCATGCTAAGTTGTACATGGTAGGATAATCTCTTACTTTTTTTTTAAGGAATGAACTTGTCTAATTTTTTTTATACTTAGATTCTAACTTTGTTTTTCAATTGTTTCAGTAGAATTATTTGTTAATAAACCTTTTTATTCTGGTTTTATATAGTTAATTTATTCAGTTGCTTTATTTGTTATATAAAAAATAATAACTCTATTTTTTTTATGAATGAAGGTAAAATGTCTAATTTGAGAGATAATTCGTGTTCCCCAACACCTTCTACTTTTACCTCACATCAATCACCAATTCAGCAAACTCCAATTCAACATCTGATGAAAATACAACTCAATCATTAAGTGTAACGAACCAAGGTGCTGAAATTGATGATAGTGGGTATAACTCAAGTAAGCTAAAATCAGAAGTATGGAAACATTTTTAAAAAGAGAAGATCAATAATGAATGGAAGACAATATGCAATTATTGTAAGAAAAAACTTGGTGGTGCTTCAAAAATGGGACAAGTCATTTACGTGAGCATTCAGAGAGGTGCAGCAAGCGATTTCAAATGGATATTTATCAACAAGTGTTGGTAGCAAATCAAAGGAAGACAGATAGAAAAATAACACTAAAAAACTTTTTCTTTGATCAAAATGTCACAAGGAGGGAGCTTGCCAACATGATAATCATGCACGAATATCCTTTATCAATGGTTGATCATGTGCAATTCAAAAAGTATTCTTACAGTCTCTAACCTTTGTTTGCTATACCTTCTCGAAATACTATAAAGAGTGATATTTTGAAGATTTTCAAAGAGAAAAAGGTAAAAATAATATTCAAGTTGAAAGTTAATGAAGGGAGAATTGCTATCACAACTGATATATGAACTACTGATCACCAAAAAAGAGGATACATGACTGTCACTGCTCATTACATCGATAATCAATGAAACTTACAAAAACGCATCATCAGGTATATTTTATTAAATTGTCTTATTTTGATAATGTTTATTTTTTATTAAGTAATTATTATTATTGAATTAATTATTAAATTAGTGTAAATAATTGATTGTTTAATTAGGTTTGAATATGTGCCAACTTCACATACAAAAAAGGTCATTACTTCAAGTTTGATAAAATGTTTCCTAGATTGGAATATTGATAGAAAACTTTCATTTATTACAGTGGATAATTGTAATGTGAATGATGGTGTAATTGAGTTGTTAATTGATAGAATTTGTTGTGATGCATTTTTGTTTAATGGGGTTTTTTTTCATATGCATTGTTGTACACACATCTTGCATTTGATTGTGAAAGATGGATTTAGTGTGATTGGAGATGAAATTGAAAGAATTCGTGATAGTGTCTTTTTTTGGGGTGCTACACCAAAGAGGTGAAAAAAATTTGAAGAGGCAACGCGTCAATTGCGCATTCCAACTTTAAAAAAGTTATGTGTTGATGTTAAAACACAATGGAACTCTATTTATTTTATGCTTCAAACAACTTTGTTTTATAAAGATGTTTTTTCTCGTTGTGTGCAATTACATGGTGATCCTTTGTACAAATATTTACCAACTAAAAATGATTGGATCATTGCAACCGAGATTTGTGAGAAGTTAAAATTGTTTTATGATATCACTGAAGGGTTTTCTGGCACAAAATATGCTACTGTAAATCTTTATTTTTCTAATATTTACAAAATTAGATTGGCATTGAATGAATGGATTATGCATACCGATAAAATTATTTCATGTATGACTGTGGGCATGCTAGGCAAATTTAAAAAATATTGGAATGATGTGCATGGTATAATGGATGTTGCTACAATTTTAGATCCAAGGTACAAAACAGAGTTGTTGGAGTATTACTTTGAAAAAATTTATGAAGAAAATGCTGAATTTGAAATTGAAAGGATTGTGCAAATATGTCGGGCTTAAAGAGTATGAGGAGAAATTGGCTTTGAAAAATGAAGAAGGACCTTTTAGTTCAATCTTTTCATTCTTAAATGGTATTGGTGTTACTGAATTGGGAAATTTGAGAGACTATGATGATTTTGTTTCAAGGAAAAAAAAGAAAAAATCAAAAGTAAAATTAGAGTTAAATCATTACTTAGATGAAGAAGTCATACCAAAAAAAAGGAGATTTTGATATATTGAATTGGTGAAAACTAACTGGACCTCAATTTTCGACCTTACAACTTATTGTTAGAGATATATATGCCATACCAATTTTTACTGTTGCTTCAGAGTCTACTTTTAGTACTGGAAGGAGGTTGGTGAGTGCACAACATAATAGACTTCATCCATCAACTATAGAAGCTTTAACATGTTGTCAAAATTGGTTATGGGCTAAAGAAGAAGATATAATAATGCATATTATGTAATTTTATTTTTTATTTTAGCATATTGTTAGTTATTATATTTTGTTGTTATATATTATTTGTTAATATTTTATTATTTCATTTGTAAGGTCAATTTCATTAGAAGAAAATTCTTTTTAAGAGGATGTTGATGATAGTGAGATTGAGGAAAAGATAACTAGTTTGAAAAATAATATTATCTTTTTTAACTAATTTATTTTTTATATTATTATTTTTTATACTATTTTATGATATTTATTTATTCATCTTATTGTTTTATTTTATAGGACTAGTGTGGTTAGAGAAGAATGATGATATGAAGCTTATTGATGATGAAATGATTTGTTGTGGTCTTGAAAGATTTTTACCATATTGGATGAAAAAATGTTCAAACAATTTAACTTTTTATTGTGGTAGTTTAAGCTTTTAATGTTTATCTTGTATTATGTACTATATTTAAATTTTAGTTATTAACTTATACTTGTTTGATATTTGAATTTTAGTTTACTAAATTTTATATATTTCATAATTCATCATCTATTGTGAGAATTTGTAAGTTTTGATTTACTATATTTTATGTATTTTATAATTTTATTATTTATGGTAAGAATTTATGAGATTTTTATTAAATAAAAAAAATGTATGTATTAAGTTTGAATTTATGAGTGATTATGTTAAATTTGTTCATATTTGTAATATATTTAAATTATGATTTATTATATTTGTAATAAATTTAAATAGATAATAGATTAAATTAAAATCGGGATAGATAAAATTTGGATAAATAATCTTCAAGCGGATCGAGATTAGGTTTTTTAGCTACGATCTCGGAACGGGACGGATCAAGTATAGGATAAAAGCATTAAAGCATCCGGTCGGCGGGGAAAGTAAAAACTGACCCGCGCCGGCGTGATGCCATCCCTAGTTCTGATTTAATAACCCCATACCAACCAATCACAGGCCACCACCTTCTCTCTATGGCTTTTCGTTTCTCTTTCTATTTTTATTATTCTCTCTCATCTCAAAGATTTAACAAATTTTGGATTCATTCCCTGAAGCTTGGCAGCTTTCCTTTTGAGCTTAGTTTTCTATCCTCTATAGTTTCCTCACTGCTTATTTATTCAATTCCATGTTTTTTCCCAATTGGGTTTTCATTTCCAGCCTTTTTTGTTCTCTGGGTTCATCTCAGTTTCTTGCCTTCTGCTGTCAGCTTCTCACTTTTTACCTAATTGGGTTACCAAATACCAAGGAACTTGAAGTTTAGTGTTAGTTTTCAGTTATAAACTAGTCTAGATATAGAGAGCTCCTATCCTATATAGGAAATCCTGTCGCCGACATCTTATCTCCCTAGCACAAACCGGTTTCTTGAAGAGAGCAAGAGCACGAAATGGACGTCAGCAGAGAACAAGATGTTCGAGAATGCCTTGGCGGTCTATGATAAGGATACTCCTGATCGATGGCAGAAGGTGGCTGCAATGAATCCGGGAAAGACGGTAGGAGATGTAATCAAGCAGTATAGAGAATTAGAAGCTGATGTTAGCAGTATAGAAGCAGGGCACTATCCAGTTCCTGGTTATAGAAGCTCTCCATTCTCGTTGGATTGGGTGAATAGCCATGGCTATGATGGATTAAAATAGTTATATGCACTTGGTGGAAAGAGATCTTCATCGGGCAGGCCTGCAGAGCAGGACAGGAAGAAAGGGGTTCCTTGGACAGAAGAGGAGCATAAGTAAGTTACTTCAAATGGTGACACTATAACCAGTTAAAAATTCTTGTAATTTATGACTAACATTATTTGTTTGCATCAGCAGTACTTTTAGTTTTATGTAACATGTAATAATTATATCTATTGTAATGATTTTGTTAGAGATATTTGAGTGATAGCTTGCTTGATTAATTTATGTTTAACTTGCATTTTATTGACAAGAATGTTGATGGATTTTTCACAGATTGTTTCTAATGGGGCTAAAAAATTATGGCAAAGGGGATTGGAGAAATATCTCACGCAATTTTGTTTTCACCAGAACACCGACTCAAGTGGCTAGTCATGCTCAGAAGTATTTCATCAGGCAGCTTCCAGGAGGGAAGGATAAGAGAAGAGCTAGCATTCATGACATAACAACTGTCAATTTCAACGACACGAGGACTCCTTCACCGGAGCAGTCTTCGTTGCTCCCTCAGGAGCCCAATTCTGTTTCCATGCTCAGAACACATTTTCAATGGAATGAGCCTTGCAATGGGGCAACAATGGCTTTCATTTCAACAGAAGGAAATTTATTAATGTTCTCTCCTTATGGGATTCCCTCCTATGGGTTAAAAATGCAGGGGCAGAGTCTGCACAGAAGTGCTGCTCAGGAGTCTTATTTTGGACCTCAAATTTAATGGAATCAGCCTTGCAGTGGGGCAACAATGGCTCTCAATTCAACAAAAGGAAATTGTTAATGTCCTCTCCTTGTGGGATTCCCTCTTATGGATTAAAAATGCAGGGGCAGAGTCTGCACAGAAGTTCTGCTCATGAGTCTTAGTTTGGACCTCAAATTTTGGTTTTTCAGATGCAATCAACACAACAATATCTTCAGATTAGACAATAGATATTCGGAGTTCCTCCGGGCTAAATAAATAAGCCATGCCTTCTGTTGATTAGTATAGCTATCTTTGTGCTTTTTTTCGTGGTTTGATGTGAATATATTTTCAACAACTTGACTTTAGTCCATAGCATTCAAACACGATGTGATAGGATTGAGTTTTGCTCTGAAATGTGAAATTCTGAAGGAAGATTCATGTATTTTACCTATTCTGTAGTTGAATCTGAGGTTAGATTATCCAAAATACATCAAACCCGTTGCAGAGTTTCACCAATCTGGTTGTAAAGTTTTGGCATTTTCATTTTATAAATCTTATTCGTTTGATTCAAACTAATGATTCCAAGTTTCCAACGGAATTTCAAGCTTCAAAATTTGCTGCTATGCCTGAAACCAAGGCCTATATTTCTAGTAAAAGCCAAAATCTTTTCAATGACTGCTCATTACTGAAGTAGTTTGTATATATTAAATTTGCGGCTATGCCTGAAATTAAGGCCTATATTTCTAGCCAAAATCTTCACCATTGCTCATTGCTGAAGTACTTTGTATATATTATTTATTCAACAAAAGTTAAAACACAATGGACTGGATGCTCAAATCAAATTAGTTGAATTACAGCGAAATTGATTTGGAACTACATAGTATAAGATTGACCACTTCAATTTTTCACAAAAAGGAATTCAAGTACAATTCATAAATTTTAAATGAAATTCTGATGTACTACTGCTTCAAGGAATAGATGAAGAAACTCTTTTGCAGCTAATGAAATAAATTTCCTTCATTCTTTCAGAAAAAAGAAAGGGAAAAAGAATATTTTCCCTAATTAAGTGCAGATTTGTATCATTTAGGACTCTACCGCTCATCCAAATCAGGCCTAACTAATACATCCATTAAGTTCATTGAAGTAACACATTTTCCTTCATCTATCAAGTTGGGTCTTCTCTTTTCTTTCTCTCTTTGAAACAACTCTCTGTGTTTGCAGAAACTGAGCATATTGCCAAGATCAGGAGGAGCACTGGGCTTTACCTATACTCCTCCTACCAATGAGGATAGATATTTACTCTTCATTGATGAGTTACGTGGCCGTTTGGTGACTCTTCTTGTTGGACGCGCTGCAGAGGAAGTTGTTTATTCTGGCCATGTTTCTACCGGTGCACTTGATGATATTCGGCGGGCAACAGTCATGGCATACAAGGCTATAGCTGAATATGGTCTTAATAAGACTATAGGCCCTCTTTCTTTAGCTACGCTTTCTGGTGCAGGGATGGATGAATCTGGGGTTGCAGTTCCTTGGGGACGAGATCAGGTCCCTTTTTACTCTTTAATAAATTTAGTTTATCCTTTTTGTTTTCAATTCCTATACTATCTGTAATGAAGACTGATCCAGAGAAGAATATACAGGGGCATCTTGTTGATCTTGTTCAAAGAGAGGTGAAGGCATTATTACAGTCTGCCCTAGAAGTAGCCCTTTCTGTTGTACGTGCTAATCCAACTGTTTTGGAGGGGCTTGGTGCCCACCTGGTAGGTAATCTACTGTTGCTACCTATTCCATGTGTTAAAATTCCTGTATATCCTTTTTTTTTTTCTTTTAATTTCTATGTGGTATACATTCTTTTTTTATTTTTGGCATTGACATATTTTTCTGAACACAAAATCTAATGGAAGCTTATATGGGATGGAGCAGGTAGTTGACTTGCCCAATTTGAGGCCTCCTACCATTAAGTTGTATTAATGATTTCTGGATAACCTTTGCCCTTTTTCTGTTTACGGCATAACATGCAGAAACTGTTTATGTTTTTCTTTCTATCTTGTGTCAAAAATCTTGTGAGGGTTGTGTTGTTAGTTTAAAGTCAAACCTGAGTTACTGTATGATGAATATGTATTGCTCCTTTTAGAATGTTCTCTGAAAAACTATTCGGTTGTACTTGTCTGCATTGTTTTAGTTAAATTATCTTAGGAACTATAGGCTTCCATATCCTAGTGTAGGTAACATGCAGACTTTTGACCAGTTTGAATCTGATTGTGAAGTAGATGTTCTGCATCTTTAAAAGGGGGAAAAGAAAATAAAATATTTCTGGCACTTCGTGTTGTGGTCTGCTTCTTGGTTTTATTCAGAAAATGAGAAAGTAGAAGGTGAAGAGCTACAAGAATGGTTGAAACTGGTTGTTGCACCAAAGAAACTAACAATTTTCATTGGAGGCAAACAAGAGTCTCTTCTGCCAGTGCAAGCAGGCTCTGGATAATTACTTTTGCTCATAGCTTATCAACATTGAGCATAACAATGGAGTCAACTAAAGCTTTCTTCATGCCTCGACGGCCTAACCTCATCAACGAGCATGTCCTGCTTACGGGCATCAGTTCCCTTGCCCATTTTTTTTGTATATTTCAGTAAGGTGAATTTTGTATTTATTTTGAACACTACCATGTCTTTTCATTGTTTTATTCTCACTAAACTTACCAGAGAAAATGTATAGAAAGAAGTGGTCTGGATATTTATTCCTTAAAGCTCGTCTCGCCATCCCCGACGTTATGTTGATAACTGCAGGTTAGTCTCCGACGTTTGTTCTGCTGTACATTTGGCTATTATTTCCATAGAAACAGTTGTAGCCGGTGGCAAGTGTAATGATAATTGAGTTGTACACACAACTATTCTGTGAAATGCAAGAATATTGTACATATTTTGCTATAGAAAATACATGGTTTTAATGATAGTTTCCCAACATGGAACTTGGAAGCATCATTTTGGAGCATTGGCATGAGACTGGAAATATAATTTCCTATACCCAAATGTTCTGATTGTATTTATGGAATGCATTTTATTCATAGTTTCCTGTGAAAGTCGATGCAAAGTTTCTATTATTTCCTCATTTGTTTTCTTGGGATTTGAGGAAAAAGGAAAGAAGTTGAAAGCTTTGCAAAAAAACCATATGATTTAAAAATAAATAATTTATGAAAGGCTATACTAATAAAACATCAAATTTCACATGTTATATATTACAACAAAATAAAATAAATAATTAGACTTAAAACCTATAGCATTTAAAGTTTAAAACGTTTAAAAAAATGGTAAATATTAAGAAAAAAATTTTCTTTTATTTAACGCCCGTTTTCAAACGAGCCGGATAAGAAATAATCCAGTGGATATATGACACTGCTTTCAACTATTCGCTTTCTTTTTCTCTGCTTTCCTATCACACCCAAAATCCAAACAACAAAAATGGCGACTTCAGCTGGGACGCCCACTTCACTTTCCTTCTTCTCATCCTCCCTTTTCCTCTCCTCTCCGACCACCAAACTCCCCACCAGCTTTTCCCTCCCTTTCAAAACCTCCTCAAAACCCAACTTTTCCATTTCTTCCCAACTTTCCACTCTCCCCATTTTATCCTTTACCGGCAAAAAAATCGGCGAAACCTATCTCGACCTTAAGTCGGCCCTACCTGAAACCGCTCGAGCCGTCGTTCACCGAGCAATCATCACGGACCAACAAAATAAGCGTCGTGGCACCGCCTCCACCCTCACCCGTGGTGAAGTTCGAGGTGGCGGGAAAAAACCCTATCCCCAAAAGAAAACCGGTCGGGCACGTCGTGGGTCTATGCGCACCCCACTCCGGCGGGGCGGTGGTGTTATCTTCGGACCCAAGCCTAGAGACTGGTCAATTAAAATCAACAAGAAAGAGAAAAGACTGGCGATTGCAACGGCATTATCCAGTGCTGCCGAGAACACAATAGTTGTGGAGGAATTCGGGGATAAAATCGAGAAACCAAAGACGAAAGAGTTCATTGAGGCGTTGAAGAGGTGGGGATTGGACCCGAAGCAGAAATCGATGTTTTTGATGATGGAAGTGCCGGAGAATGTGAGTAAATCAAGTCGAAATATCGGGACTCTGAGAATGTTGACGCCGAGGACCCTTAATTTGTTTGACATTTTGAATTGCGATAATCTGGTTTTGACTCCAGATGCGGTTGATTATCTGAATCGAAGGTATGGAGAAGATTATGTGGATGACACTGAGGCTGATGATGAAGAAGAAGAAGAAGAAGAAGAAGGCGGTGAAGGTAAAGTATTTTTTACCTAGTATTATTGGAGAATTGTAGTTCGTAATGGTGCGTTAATGTTATGTTTTATTGCATTACATTTTGTGTCTAGAGGTATGATGTTTTTTTTTTATTGATGTTATGTGTTAATTTTTGGAAGACGAAGATGGTATTTGTGGGAGATTTGCTTATAGAGGAAGATGCATCTAAACATGTTTAGTTCATTAAAATATTTTTAGAAGGATTCGAAATTGGAAATGCAATGTGGGTGCTGTTTCCAAATGATGTTTGCTGGAGTATTATACAATGTGAGAGCGGAGAATATGTAGTGTACATTCAACAAAGTAAAGATGCGAGTAGTAAGATACTAAGATGCTTATTCTTCTTAGTAAAGAGCTGATTTTGCTTTGCATTAATGAATAACTCGTACAAAATGGTCTATGTTGTAACAAGTTATTTATGATTTCAGATAGGTTGTTCTTGATCTGTTTCTGTATTTGTTAGCCTGCAGAGACGGACAGGGTGCTCTTAACTTTAACTTTCTTTTTTTTAAATCCTGCAAATTGCCATTTTCACTCCTTTTTCCCCTTTGCCCTGAGGATGCTAAAAGGAAACAAGAATTTGATGGTTCTTTTTCAGATATTATCTTTATTGATTTTTTTTTCTTATTTTGAATTCTTAACATTTGCAGAGGCAGATGAGAATACTGATGCAGAACAATGACATTTTTCCCTCGGTTAACCTACAAACCATTGCATTTCACATAGCCTGAAGAAATTCTCTGCTTTGCCTAAATCAACTTTGCTGCAGGCTAGGTTTGGTAAATTTTTTTAGTGTTTTTTTTTTTTTTTGTATCGTTTCACATCTTTACAAAATTGTATCTATTTAGTTCATCGATGTTCTAACATTCTTTAAAGCATTGCTTCCTGTTTTATTCTTTATTTGCATATTGCATTTTGTTATTCTTTACTTTAGAAAAGAGTTATTATGCTTGCCTGCAATGGACAGGCAATATTGAGGTTCAAGTTATAAAATTCTAACGTCCTAAACCTGAAATTTCAAATGGAAATAATTGATAGCATGCTGGGAGGCGAAAATAAACTAAAACCAGGATAATGCGTTGGTTTGGCCTTAGAAATTCGGGTAGCTGTTATCTAAAGAATTAGTAATTAGGTCTGACCAGATCAACAAGTGTAATTATCATTGTCTTGAAGCGGCTAGTGATTGTTTGGAGGTGACTAATAAACTCCAGGTATCTACTTTTATTCTTTGGTGCACCAGTCTTGGGAATGGATGAATTAGAGATATCAAGGTGGTTTTCTACAAGTTTTGGACACTGGAATTGCAGAAAGTAAGTACATAGTACAGACAGAAGGATCAATTGTAGGTAAGAGAATCCTGAAAATTTTCTGTTATAGAAACAGTTATTCGGAATATATTCTAGTTTGTGCTAAGGAATTTTATCTTCTATTGTTGTCAAAATTTTGAACTTAATGAAGCGGAGGTTAAGAAAGATAAAGAAAATCTTGAAGTATATGCGGAATGGAAATTTAAAGAAATTGAAGTGTGTATATGGGAACAACCTGCTTATGTAAAAGCAAGAGAATACTTGCAACAGACTTTGGCCCTGTTGTTTTTTCCTCCACTTTACGGTAGGGTGAGCTGCGCAGGTCTGGGGGTGAAGCCTCTGATCCTGCACCAAATGGGAATGGCAAAATAGCCGAGGCTGATAGCATTGAAATAGTGAGGTATAGATTGAAATTTAGGTTGAGTTGTCTTGCTGTTACTCTTGGATGTAAAAACCCATGGTGACCCAGCTACGAGTATTCGGAGACTTAAGTGGCCGCCCGGCATTTCTGGTTGGAATTGGGGCCTCACTGTGCTGGGGAGGCACTTCCACCTGTGCCAATGTGCCGTAATTGACATCTTACATGTTGCAAGTTTATGATATTATTTGGAGGGAAACACGTATTGTATCTATATTCAACCTCTAAGTGGTGTTTATTGATATGCTATGCTGGCTGCATATATCTGTTCTTTAGTATAGCTTGTCCAGGATGTGGCTCTTAATGGAGTTTGACTTCCTAGCTCTCGTCTTCCTCTTCAGTCTGCTATAGTATGATATTTTGTGTCTAGAATTCTGAAGTTCCTCATATGAAGAACCACTCTGGAAGGCCATAGCATTCATCATTTCTTTCAACTTAGAAGAGGGTTGGACAGCTGAGCCAACTCATAGTGTATCTCATTGACGCATGTATTCCGAGTTTAGACTCAAATCGGGCAGTCTTAATTATACATATCATCAATCATCGAGTAAGTTGAATTCAATTTTGGCTGCTACCTGATTAAAGTCTATTTTATTCCAAAAGATCACGTGTTAAATCCACGAATAGAAGAAAGATCAATATCAATAGCTCTATTTAAAAACTATCAAGGATAAGAGAATTGACATATACTCCTTTAATTCGTGAATTCTCGGCTTTGATTACAAAAGAATTTCATAAATATATAAAAATTATTTTTTATTAAAAAAAGTCATAACTTAAAACAAAATAAAAGATTATTTTTTAAGTAATGAATTTTTATATAATTTTTTATTATAATTAATTAATTATTATATAAATTAATTAAATTAAATTTCAGATTCAAATTTATTAAATGTAACTTTTGAATAATGGTACGAATCAAAAAGAGAAATTTCGAGTTAAAAAAAAAATCTGTTCATTTTAAAGATTATGAAAGGCAAAGATTGACTTTGGAGTAAAAATCTAGGTTAATGACACACGCCGCCCAACCCCGACCAGAAAAGGGGGAAAAAAATCTCAGAAAGGGCTCTGCTTTTTTTCTTTTTTTTTAATTTAAAATGCCTGTTTTACGGTCGGCAAAACAAGCAGCTTAACGACAAAGTTGAGCTTCTAATCAAAATCCAGAACCCTTGAATTTGACGAGCAAATCAGCTATTGGATCCCTTTGCAGAGAATCAAATTTTCACAATTTTGATTCATGGCAAGCGAGCAGAACCAAATCTATCACGAAAGGCAAAGATTACAATTTTGCCTCTTACATTCCCTTAACAATCTCTTCCAGGTACCTTCTCTCTCTTTTCTAGTATGTTCTTGTGAATGGGTTTCTATTAATAATTTGTAAATTCAGCAAAAGGATGCTTTTACTGGAGCAAGTTTGAATTCAGTTGCTGAAAAACTCGTTCTTGATGACCCAAGCAAGGAAATTTGGACACCCTTTTCTTTGGTCTTCAAGCCTCACCATAATTCAGTTACCGGAAACTATGATATCAATGTTTTAATTGCTGCTCTTGAAGGGAAAGGTAAGACTTTGATTTGGCACGATAGTCGAAATGGGGCATCAGCTATTGATCTTAATGATGGTATGTTGATGGGAATTGTGATTAATGTTCCTGTTAGACGGTATGGTGGGCTCTGGAAAGGTAGGCATTGGATGGCATTGAGAAAGATTGATGGAGTTTGGTACAATTTGGATAGTGATCTTCAGGAACCTCAGTGTTTTAAGGATTGTGGAGAAGTTAGGGAATTCTTGGAGTATATCATTTCTCATGATGGACAGGTGTTGCTTGTAAAAAATGATGATAGACAGTGAGTTTTCTTCACTTTGAATTACAGGAAAGTGTATATTTAAAAGCTCTGTATTCTATTTGTACTTTGAAAGACTAAGATGCTGTTTATTGAAGAATTCAATTAATTGACTTTTGTTGACCTGTTTATCTTTTTTGGTTGAGAAACCAATGGTGATAACTAAGGTGTGTGTGGTTTTTGAACATTTAGTTAGAGGAAATGGTTAGACAGTTTGGGAGGAGGTTAGTGGTGACATTGATGTGATGATTGTGCAATTCTCTGACACCATGTTGAAGTTTTGCAAAGGTGAAAGAAACTATCACTCAACTTCTAGTGAGGAGTGAATTATATATTTATAGGCAAATCATTGTACAAGAGAGATGAGGTAAAAAAAATTGAATTCAAGAAACATGAAATCTTAATCCTTAACAATAATGAGATGAAGATTGCAAATAGATGTTATCTGCGTTCATGAGATTAAACACTTATCCTTTTCATATAGTATTTGTCTTTGAGGCATGTCTGGCCATGATCTTAAGTTTTGGTGCTAAATGATAAGCTGTAAACAGGACAGAGGATGAATGTTGGCAGACTATAAAAGTTTGGGTTCTGGTTCCTACTCCAAGTCATCTTTCTGAAATGCTATTTTCTGCTTTCTTTTGATTGACATCTTACTTCACTTCATATTTTCTTATATTCAAGTGAAATACTTGTGTGAATTATGTGACAGTACATGTTCTGCAGATAACTGGAGAAAATGGCAAAATGCTACTGCTGTATACTCCAGTGCCCTCAAAGTAGATGGTTGATACCTTACGTTAGCTGTAAATTGACTAATTGACATTGCTTCTTTTTCTGTTTGCTAATTGTCTCTGAATGTGGCTTATATTTGATTGTCTGGTTCTCTGCTAGTTGTAACATATAAGAGCAACAATTCTGGCAGGTGTTTGCTAATGAACTTCAATCCATAATACCAATTGAAATAGGAAAGAGTAGCTAGATTTGCTTAGTAAATTAACCAGAAAAATAAAATGAAATGAGAAATGAAAAAAGATGTTTAAGAAAATAGTGTTCATCAGGTTGTATCATAAAAATAAAATGAAATGAAAAATGAAAAAAGATGTTTAAGAAAATAGTATTCATCAGATTATATCCTATATGTTAGATCCACTTAGTCTCATGCATGTATCTGTTCATATGCATGCACTTTTTTTGGGTTAACCTAAATTCCCCATCACAGGCACTTTCAGCCTCTAGTCATCTTTCGTCAATCACAGCAGTTGAGATCTGGTTTCCTTGTATTGTCAAGCAAAGGTCTACTGGTATTTTGTAGTTGCAGCAGTTACCTTTTAGCTTTGATTTATTGCAAGTGGCTGGAGAGGGAAAGGGTTTGGATGAGCTTATACTGGTGTTCACTTGGTTGACTGGTTAAGAACCGTCTTTTTTCTCTGTCATTACAAGCAGTTTTTAGGAATGATCATTGAACTCTAGACGAGCTGCACCTTCTTGAGATCAACATGGTTTGGTAATCACTAAAGCCTGATTGGGTCTTATTCACGTGTCAAGTTAGTCTGAGTATTGCGTGAGTGTTGTGGTTTGAGTTTTTGTTTTTAATTCAGCACTAACAAATATACTACTCCTTTAGTCTTTACAAATAATCTAAAACTATTATAATTGAATTGTTTTCCAACAATTGTAATCTGAATGGACTTGAAATCATGACTGCAATTTGCATATAGTACTCATTTTGGCTTTTAATTGGATGCTTCTGAATTCCAGAGTACATATTTCAGTGAAAAGGTAGAAAGAAAACAGAGTAGTAAGAATCTATGTGAGACCAGTCCAGCTTTCAGCAGAGCATTTACCCTTTGGTTAGAATGTCATTTTAGGTCCCCTTGTCTTGAACTCATTCAGGCTTAATAATCTTTAATATGATGAATGCTTTTGTGTCCAACTTTTGCACTGAAAAAGAAAATGTCTTCTACTTTATCAATTGGTTGTGATTTTGAATTTTTGACACAAAACACTGTCATTAATCAACTGCGAGAGTGCAGATACAGTTTTATATGTAATTTTTCTTTTGGCATTTTTGACATGCCAATGTTACATTATAATCATGTTGCATCCTTGTTCACGCTTAATCAGAAATTATACTGTAGTAATATTGTTTTTGCCTTAATGAATAGGCATCTCTTTGTCTTGAGGGTTGGGGAGGTTAGGAAATGGAGGCCTGCTGTGTCTTTAATATACCAGTTCTTCTGTGACACTCTAACCACCTTTCACATCTATTTTGTATACTTTTTACTCAATCCAATTGATGGAAAATACCAACCTCCAATTCTTTTCTCTTGGACAAGAAACAGAAACAAAATCCCCCAAGAAAAAGCAGGGAATTTGTGGCTTCCATACTGATAAGGATGTTGTTTGAAGCTCTCCATTTCCAAGAGTCAAAAAGGGTTTTTGATCTTATTCAAGATCAAAGCAATTTACCGAAAGGTTACCTCATCTAAAACTTTCTTTTTCTAAAGGGAAGAGATTAAACTTAATGAAAATAGCAGAAGGGTCCCCTAAAAAAAAGAATATCGAGCCTACCCACCTCTTTTTCTCTCTCTGGACGATCCCCTTTAGAGATTCCAATTGAAGAGAGCACTGGAAAATCAAAGAAAACTCCAAGGAGGCTACCATGGCTTAGTGACCTATGTCCTTTCTTTTTATTCCTTTTCCTGTTCTCTAAAACACTTCTTGCCAACTTCTTCGAACATCTTTTTCTGATGGACATGATTTGATATTGGTAGTAGTTTTAGTTTATAGTCCCTCGTGTGTACATAAGAATTCCATGTCCCCACCAACTACTGCAGAAAATGATAGCATTTCGTATTTCATTTGTAGCCTTGCAGAGTGGGGCATCTTGCTCACTTTGTCATGATGTAAGCGTTTTGAAAACGAAAAAGAATGATTCAAACTTTTTTTTTAATATATATTCATACATTTATGATGTGAAATGGTGGTGGGTTTTTACGTTGTTGGAAAAAAATGGACATAAGAGTAAGTAGATTCATTTGCTAACTTTTTTGGAGATCTTGACAGGCATTTGCAACTAGCTGCTGCCTGCTTGTATTGACATTTCTCCTCTATGTATAAACTTTTGCCCGGCAACAGATGCCTGAAATCACTAACAATTTCTCCGAAAGACCAGAAGTTTGAGACCCTTAATCACATAAATCAAAACAATTCGATCAACTTGGAATCAAAATGGTTCTCTTTGTATAAGAAGAGAGCAGCAAGACTTAGACTCAGATGCTGGTTGCAATATTTATGATTTTGCTCGAACCACTTTTAGTCTTGATTATTTTCCTTTGATCATTTATCACATCCTTTGCAGGCTATATAGAAGAAAAAAAGCAAACTACGGATGGTATCCTTTTAAGCAAAGTTAAGGAAGGTAAGTCCATGATTTGGGTTTGATTACAAAAGCCACTTCACTATTGAAGTGTTGGGGTCTTATTTATTCATAACTTTTTATTTCTCTGTTTTCTTTTTAATTATGTTTCCCTCCTTGCCTTGACCTTTTTCTGAGCTCACTGTTTCAGCATTGTCTCCTTTTATATTTGTCAAGCTCTCCCATTTATCCACACCCCATTTTCCATCCATTGCTTTAACTGCAACTTCAGCTCTTGCCTCTACTGAAACACCCTAACTCTTTATCTTTTTCTCTTAAAGGTCAGCTAACTGCAGAAGATGTCAACCAAAGGGAGCAGCAAAGTCAGTCAGAGAAAGGGAAACAACAAGGCAAATGGTTCTGTTACACAGAAGTCTAATACCAGGGCCGCTGCTAACCGAGGGGTTACCAGAAGTTGTGGCTTCATGCAATGTAAACGAGCTGAATTTTCGCCGGTAAGGTTTCTCAAGCATCTTGGTGGTAAAGTAGCAAAAGTACTACATGTGGTGTCCATGAGAATTAGGCCTTCCCCTAAGATTTCTTCTTCATCAGGAAGATCAAAGCCATTTGTAACTCCTGTTGATTCTCATAGAAATGCTGCCATCGAGGAGTGCATCGAATTTATCTACTCTTCTGCTTCTTTCCCTAGATCAAATTCTGTTTCTGCTAATTCTCATTGAACTCTGTAGTCAACGGTAATATTTGCTCTTAAAGATAGTTTGATGAAAATATTAAGCATCCTAGTAGCTTATATGTACATTTGTCTTTTTCTTTAGATAATGAAAGTAAAGCATTATTGAGTTTACCTAGAAAGCCATATATTTTGTTATTAAATCCATTGGTTTTTACCACATTTTCCATGGTGAAGAGGAGCACATTTCTACCAAAAAAATTTTCTAGATGTCAAAGTTATTACAACATTCAAAGAGGACGAAGATCCGAACCAACTGCACAGGTCTCTTGTGGACACAGCAATCACATGATATTGTTTTCGAAATCCGGCGTGTGCGTTAGAATTCTGGCTTTTTAGAACAGAATTGGCTGAGCATGCCTAGCTTTCTTCATGGCAAGACCAAAATAGACATGCCAATAGTGCGACATTCGTCATTATTGCTTGTCAATTGGCACCCAACAATCACCCCACTTCATCTATCCTGTCTACTTCCAAGGCTTGATTTGAACCCCTTGATTAAACACGGTCGTGTTTGGAATTTGGGTTTTACAACCTTCTCTATTCCATGCATGTACTGTGTTCTTTAGCTTGAACTAGCCTTTGTTCTAAAACAAACACGCTCAATATAACAAGATCCTAACGAATCTTTCTTTGTTCAATGTTTGCAGTTTCCTAGATGTCTTGTCAAATCTTAAGATAAAAATAATTACTATGAAAGAGAGCAAACAATGATATAGTTTTCACCTAATTTTGTGTATCTGCTTGGATGCTGATCATCCAGACAAGTGTCCTGCCATTTACCATTGGCCAAAAAATGATTCTACTTACTTTCTGTAACCTGTGTCAGCTCTGGATGTTTCTCTTTTCTCTGATTTATTCTAACATCTTCTGAACAATGTTAAATTTCTGCCAGGCATGAAGTACATTATCTTTAGGTTTTGTCATGTTCATTAATGTTAGAAGCTGTCACTTTTACCTCTATGACAACTACAGAAATGTTAAAACAAAGAGTCAGCAAATAGTGAGCTAATTCATTTATATTGCTCAATCACTTAGAAATGACCAGTTGCATTTTCATAAAAAAAAAAAAAAAAAGCAATACAACGGACAGAGCAGTTTCTGTTTTATCACTATTGCATGAAATGTTGCCATATACAATCCATTTTTTTTTGCAGACAAATTTATCGGATATTGTACATCAAATCTGCTGTCCCCTTTGCCTTGTTTTATTCTAATGTCTTAAAGCAGACAAGCACATCAATTCACAGCCTAAACAGTAATGAGCCTTTCAGCCAAAAACCACCCTGCCACTTTACTTTCATTTACTTGGTAGTAGACTGTTTTAATTTCTCAACAAAGAACTCACCAAAATCAGAAAATTCAAAGTTCCAAACATCTAACTTCAACTGAATTCATAATTTATAGAGAAAAAAGTAGTGTACATTGAAGGATATTAATAACAGCTAAGTGTTCAAGAATCAAGAAAGGTTTCAAAGATTAAAAAAAAAAAAGGAATTCCAAACCAATGAGACCCCAAAAAGATGATTGGATAATTATGATATTTTCATTTCTTGGCGAAAAGTCCTCCAAAGCCACCACCCTTCTTCTGCGGGACAGAAACAGTGTTCTTGCTGCCATTGGAATTGCCACCACCATTCTTTTCTTCAACTTTCTTGAGGATAGGATCAGTTTCATAAAACTGGTCTTCCTTCTGCAAGTTCCCAAGAATCCAATCAAAAAGCCCTTTCTCTTCTTTGCTTCCACCTGCAACTTTTGCAACTGTTGCTGCAAAAACCCTTGTTGTAGAAGGAGCAAAGGAAATTAACAGAGAAGCCATTGTCACCTCTTTTCTGGTCTTTTGAAATGATGGTGAAGGAGCTAAGGAGATTCTGTTATTGTGGAAAATAAATTTTATTGGGATAGTGATCGCAGTGAACTTTGGACCGTTGGATGGGATTTTAGATGATTAGTGGGCAGAATTGGGGAGTGTTTGCACCATGAGCTCTCCACAAGTGTCTTATCTTCATTGCTGTATTTTAATGGTTTTTTTTTTTTTGGTGGGGTTTGTGATTTTTATTTTTGAGAGGAGGAAAAATAAGGGTTGAGAGTTGATCTTAGCAGATATGGACATGGGATTAACACGTGGCAAAAGGTTATCCACTTTGCTTAAGAGCTTTTAGCTGTTGGGGTGAGAAAAATCCGTTCAAACCGATTTAATCCATCAAATCGAGGAAAAAAATTAATTAAATTAAATTTATTTGATTTTAATTATAATTAACTTTTCAAATCTATTAAATTAATTTAATTAATAAATTTTTTTTTTTTAAAATTAATAATTTAATTGATCGAATTAATCAATTTTTAATAAAGATAAAAAAGTTAAAATTAGTATTTTTATTTATTTTTTATAAAATATTATTAAAATTATTAATTCTTTAATAATTTAAGTACATGATACTTAAATTTAAATTTTATTAAATTAAATTTATCATTAAATAATTATCTATAATAAATAATAATAATAATAAATTTTAATTATTTAATTAAATCAAATCAATTTTTATCAATTCAATTGTAATTAATTATTTAAAATTTTTTAATCAATTTAATTATTTATTGAATGAAAATTAATTAATTCACTTATTAATTTTATTAAATTGAATCAACCAAATTGATCAATTTCTTCCTTCTTCCACCGTTTAAATTGACTTAAAATCAATTAATTTAATTATTAATTTTATTAAATTAAATCAACCAAACTAATCAATTACTCACCTCATTCTGCTGTTTAACTTAAGAAGCCAAAGGAATCATCGCATTTCTCAAAGTTTAAAGATAACAACGAAGTTAATTTTTACTTTTTTTCGAATTCGATTTAATTTTATATTTATAAATTTTAAATTTAATTAGAAGATATTTTTATGTTTTTATATCTAATCTAAATCAATTTGATATTATATAAATTATATTTAATATGATTTAACTTAAAATTAATAAAATATTATTTTTAAAATATAAAATATTATTTTTAATATAAATATAAAATTATATAAATATATATAATTAAAAAATAAATTTTTTTTATATATCAAATCGGTCATATTTAATTATTTTCTTTATTATTATTATTTGATCAAAAATTTAATTTTAAAAAAAATAAAAATCGATCTAATAAAATCAAATTGAATCGAAACTAATTGGAAGTGGGTTGGACTGCTAACCCTCCCAAGTCTATTAAAACTAATATCTCACTTTCACCAAAAAAGACAATTTTCCTTCTCGGTGGTTTTTGATGTGGGCCTCAGCTGGGTAGACGTAGAGCAAAGCTAAAACAGAGTAGAAATGATCCCCTGCGCCCACAAATATGATGGAAAGAAACGGGCTTCACATTGGGCTTAACCCCACAGCCCGTCTGTCGTTATGGGTAATTTGCGGTTTTCCCCTATCTTTTGATAATTAAATTGCGGAGGTAAAATTCGAAACCATCGCTACCTTTTTGCAAGTAAAATATTGTAGTAAGTAGTTACCAGTAAAATTTACTATATTTTTGCTACTAAATTAACTTTAATTGGGTTTCATATTGTTTATTGCTATTTGTAAAATTATTTTTTGCCAATAATCATAAAAGTATATAATCTATTAATAAAATATTAAATTTTTTATTTTAATAATCAGGATTCAATTTATGATAATCTTAAATACTAAAAAAAAAAAATTTTAAACTCGCGCTTAGATCCATTATTTTTTTATAAAAATTTGAGTTAAGCTATTTTGTCCTAAGAATTAGATCTGTATACATGAATTTAATCTCAAATGTGTGAACCTAAAAAAATTATAATATTGGTTCAAAGATCGGTAACTTAAAAACATTTTTTAATTTAACATTGAAACTATTAATTATTATACCTTTTAAAATGGAACATTTATCATGATTTCAAGTTTGAAATCATACTACGTAATTCCCTTTTCACGACTTAACATGCGTAGAAAGGAAGAAGATACCTATAAGTTAATGAAAGGCCCCATCCTAAGATGATTAATAACTTAATTTTGTGGAGGGAGATGATTGGTTAGTTATTAGTCCAAAAGGCTCAAGAAAATCAATCCCCCATGTGTTCATGCCTCCTCCTTTTTTTTACAAATGTAATTTGATTATTAAAATAAGATTTATAGGTAATAAAATTTAAATCGATTGCATAAACTAATTAAATTAAATATTATATTTTATGCTCTCTTTTATTATATTAAGAAAAATATAAATATCTCATCATTTATTTAAATTTTATCATTATAATAATTAATTTCATCTTTATCATTATTTTTAATTTTATCGAAATTAATTTTATCATACATTCAAATGAACAATAATAAATTGAAATAAACAGTAAAACAACAAATCAAAGTTCAATGGTATTTGACTCATAATTTATCACGTAATAATCCCTAATCTATTTAATTTGGAAAGCAAAAAAAAAAAAAAAAAATCAAGGTGTTTGGTGTGATCAGTTTCCTCAAGGAAAGAGCAAAAGGGAAACGTTTAAGCCCTTGTTTTCTTTCTCCCAAAGTTTCCCCACTCTTGAATCTACTCAGCCAAATGGAGTCAAATTATAGCTTTAACGTGTGCTATTTTTTTTATCTAGGCTTTGTAACAAAAACCCATTTTCTCAATGCGGGTAAACTATCTCTAACCACTCTCTCTGTCTTTTTCTTTGCAAAAGGGTAAGCAAGAATTCAAGGAAAAGCAAAGAGTGAACTGTTGGTTTTGTGGAAAACAAGTTGATCCTAAAGTTTAAGAATCCGGTTGCCGATTGAAAAATACAGATTCACTGTAATGAAAAAAATAACCAATATATTTTTTTATTGAATAGTAAGGGGTCTTGGGGTTTGTCAAAATATATCTGTTTTCTGGATTAGTTTAAATAAATTTATATGCATCAAATTTAAAAATTTCATGAAAAATTATTTTTTTTAAATTCTAATCCAAAAATATATATATTCTTTTGATATTTTAATGTAAGAGTAATAATAGTTTGAATCATATCAAATTTAATTCAATTTTTTTGAATATTACATATTATTATAAATTTTTAAATTTTAATTTGAATTTAAATCCAAACCGAATTTTTATACGATTTAAATCGAATTAAGCCTAATTTTATTGGTTCAATTTGATTCGATTTATTAATTTATTAATTTTTATTTTTATATATTATTTTAATATATTTAAATAGATTTTGATATAAAATTATTATTTTTATTTTGTAAAAATTTTAAAAATATATATATAAACTAAAATATATATAATTAAGTTTGGTATAAATTTTTAAAAAATTTTTACTTCGAAATTTGATTTAAACTTAATATAAATATTTAATATTTAAACTTAATTTAAACTAAATAAACAAAAAAACTAATCAAACCAAACTAAATATTACAATTTTAAATCAATTTTTAATTTTATCGATTTTTTTTTCTCAACCCCAACCATCCATCACTAGCCATCCACCAATAATAATCAATAAAATTTGATGTCAAAAGTTAACGTCTCAATTAATGGGCGCGAGACTAGGTCTTTTCCAGCACCTACTGAAAAATCTTTGAATGTTTTTCGTGTAAATTCTTTTCAAATGGTTCCTATCAACCCAACCACAACCTCTATCCCCAAGGACTAAATTTCCTAACTACTTTTCCTAAACCTTTCTATGTTTTCACTTTATATGTAACTTCATTCTTATCGATCTCTCTCAAAACTAAACTGTCTAGTGCAACAATTCTGCACCTTTGCAGTAATTCTCTAATATCCCATGGAAACCATTCCATTTGTCTTCGGCCTAGCTGCTGCAATATTTGCTTACGCACTCTGGTTCCATCTCCTTGTCAGGAGGTTAACCGGTCCTAGAGCATGGCCTCTAGTTGGTAGCCTACCATATCTTTTCCTGAACCGGAGGAGGATCCATGATTGGATTGCTAGTAACCTTCGAGCAACAGGTGGCTTAGCAACCTACCAAACATGTACTATTGCTCTTCCTTTCTTGGCTTGCAGGCAAGGGTTCTATACTGTCACTTGTCACCCCAAAAACCTTGAGCACATTCTCCGGACACGGTTCGATAATTACCCGAAAGGGCCTCATTGGCAAGCTGCATTTCATGATCTTTTGGGGCAAGGGATCTTCAATAGTGATGGAGAGGAATGGCTCATACAAAGGAAAACAGCAGCGCTTGAGTTCACAACCCGGACACTCAGGCAAGCCATGGCTCGGTGGGTGAATCGGACTATCAAGAATCGTCTATGGTGTATTTTAGACAAAGCATCCAAAGAGAAGAAATCAGTGGACTTGCAAGACTTGTTGCTTCGCTTAACGTTTGACAACATTTGTGGCCTTACCTTTGGTAAAGACCCGGAAACACTCTCTCCTGACTTACCCGAAAATCCATTTGCTATTGCTTTTGACACTGCCACTGAAACAACTCTCAATAGGCTTCTCTATCCTGGTTTACTATGGAGATTGAAGAAGATTTTAGGAATTGGAGCAGAGAAAAGGTTAAAGAGTAGCCTCCAAATCATTGAGAACTACATGAACGATGCCATTGAAGTACGAAAAGAAACTCCATCTGATGATCTACTGTCCCGTTTCATGAAGAAAAGAGATGCTGGGGGAAATCTCTTTACAAGCGCCGTTCTCCAACGCATTGCTCTAAACTTTGTCCTCGCTGGCCGGGACACCTCTTCTGTAGCCCTCAGCTGGTTCTTCTGGCTCATCATGAACCATCCAGAGATTGAACAAAAGATTATCAACGAAATATCAACTGTTCTCCGCACCACTCGTGGTCAGGCTAACAAAAAATGGCTTGAAGAGCCTCTGGAGTTTGATGAAGCAGAGAGGTTGATATATCTCAAAGCAGCATTAGCTGAAACACTGCGTTTATACCCCTCAGTTCCTCAGGACTTCAAGCATGTTATCCAAGACGATGTCTTACCGGATGGCACATTCGTGCCCGCTGGTTCAACTGTGACATATTCGATTTATTCAGTTGGAAGAATGAAGACTATATGGGGAGAAGATTGCATGGAGTTTAGGCCTGAAAGGTGGCTATCTCCAGATGGTGACAAGTTTGATCCACCAAAAGATAGTTACAAGTTTGTTGCATTCAACGCTGGACCAAGGACTTGCCTGGGGAAAGACTTGGCTTACTTGCAAATGAAGTCTGTAGCCTCAGCAGTTCTTCTGCGTTACCAGCTTTCGCTGGTTCCTGGACACAGAGTGGAGCAGAAGATGTCCCTCACTCTGTTCATGAAGAAAGGCCTTCGTGTTTACTTGCAGCCACGTATATTTGCATAGAGATGGGTGCATTTGGGTAATTAAATTGCTCTCTCAACTGCTTATTTTGATCTTATGGGATATACAGGAAAGGCATCGGGGATCATTGTTGTTCAAGTCGGCCTTGGAGAGTACATAGTTTGATTTGTTTTGGTTTCAGAATTTCACACAATGTTTGTTTGGTTTGCACACTTAGTCATTCAAAAGAGTAATATCTTTGTGCCGTTTATATTCCATATCAGTTGATATGGGTTTTCATATGCTTATTCAATAATTTCAATAAAATTTATACTCTCATTTTTCAGCATTCACAAATCACAAAGTCCAATCTCCTGGATAAAAGATTTGAGTTTCTTCATGTTTTAAACACATGCTTTTCCTGACACCCCTTTTTTTTTTTTTTTGGCAATGAGACTTCTTTTAATTTTTGCAAATATAAGCCAACTGAAACCTTAAAGACCACAGAGGCTCCAGACCACAGTTCCAACGAAGTATAAGGCAGCTGAAACCTTAAAGACCATCATCCCAAGAACCTGAAAATGGTCGACATAAAGAAAATGGGACAGATTTTTTTTTTTTTTAAGGAATTTTGGAGAGAGAAAAGGGGGTGGATATTTATGGGGTTGGTCGGTACTGGATTGGATTACCAGAAAACGGATTTTGGATTCCATCTTTTTCCTTTTTTTTTTGTTTTTCTTCTTGGATTGGGCCTGTCGAAGTTCAATGAACAGCGGACCATAAGGAATGGAAACTTTGATGGGCTCAGCATCAGCTGGCTTGATTTGTGGGCTAAAGATTCTGTTTCAGATTAAGAAACTGAGATCCAATGTGTCTAGTTTTTCTTTTATTTTTTTGCAAACTTTTATTTTTTTAAATCCAATACCCAATAAATGAAATTTTAAACTCCATCTTTAAAAAATAATAAATTATGAAAAATATGATATATCTTAATTTTTCTTGTAAAGTTTAAAATTTTCACTAACAGCTCATTAAATGATAGTTCAAAATTTAAACCTTTTTACATATTATTATTTACTGAAAAAAAAAAACGTTATTGTTACGAAAAATATATATGACAATAAGACAAGGACTTGTAAGATCTACGTTTGATGTGTCAGTGTCGAGTTGTTTGCGTAGATAAAAACTTAAAAACACAAAAGAAAAAGATTAATCTTTAACAAAAGTTGAAAATTTTTTAATGTTTATATTTTAATACTCAAATTAGTACTTAATCAAATAGTGGGAAGGAAAAAAAAGTAAAAAATAAATATGAAAGCTAAAGTTTCGTATTGTTTAGAAATTATCTGAGATAAGATACTTATACTTATTTGATAGAAGCACTACACTTAGGTGGCTCGAGCTCTAAGTAAAGGGATAGGATTAATGTCGTAAACTCGAACTAAGCTGATAATCAACAACATAATCGAGGAATGATAAGTTAATATTCACATATGCTAGTAAATGATCAATTAAAATGATCAAAGTGACATAAAATTTAAAATTTTAAGTCACCCAACACATCGATCAAATTAACTAAAATAACCTACTTATGAAGTGACATATATTTGGAGGTAAAAGGTTCATTTTGCCTTTTTAAGCCTTAAATTGCACCTAAGAGTTTGCATTAAAACAAAAAAAAAAGGGACAACTAGAAAGGCAGAGTTGTTTGAAGAATGCAGCTTAGTTAGTTGAAAGACAACTAGAAAGGCAAAGTTATTTGAGGTATGCAGCTTAGTTAGTTGAAAGAGCCAAACAAAAACCTACGTTGATAGCTAATTAGCTGGTCCGACCATCACCGATCCCAGAACAATTATGCACGCTTTTTAGTACTATTAGTTTATAGTCTTCCTTCTTTATGGTTCCTTATCCAAAGCAGCAATTATATTTTGTTCATATAAATCAAGCCGAACCAGAGCAAGGCAGACTCCCTGTCTGTCTCTGTGGGTCATCGCCATCACTACCAGCTAAACTACCATCCTTAAAGCTGCACTATTATATTACTCAACCCATTAAAGCCCGGATGCTAGTGTAGATGAAAACCAATATTTACACTCTGTCACACTTTCCTTTGAGTAAAAGGGCAACTCCCACGGTTAGACATTTAAAATTTCACATTAAAAAGTTTTTGTTAGGAGCATATAATGCTTAAAAGCCTATAGTGATATTTTTTTTTCCTCAAAACCTTTAATAGATAATTGAATGTATCTTGGTTATTTGTATCGATTTGATAATCAAATCGATCTGATATGATCAATATCACTTCAACTCGACTTTATTATAATTATCTCATTTTTGTCTCATTCACTTTACCTATAAATATAAAAACTCAGATATCATGCAATTAGATTCATCTTCTTCCTCTCTTTCTCTCTTTCTTACTTTCTCAATTTCTTTTCGATCTAATCCTTACTAACTTACACATCAAAATGCAAATGCAAGAAACACTTCCAACTTTTGTCTCTAGCAATCCTATCATTCTATATTTACAGGAGTACCCTCATGTCGAAGCTTAACACTAATAATTTTGAATTAAAATCTTAAAACGATGTCGGATTAGGGAAAAAAATTTATAAATGTTAGAGATTAAACTCGACTCTTACAAATTTTTTTTTTCAACATATTTCATAAGTCTAAGTACTCTTTGATTTTTAAAAATTTATTCATTTTAATATTATTTAAGGAATTTAGTCTTTATACTATTATTTTTAAGGATTTTAGTTCAATTGTTAACAATGCACAAAAACTAAATTCCTTAAAAAATAATAGTATAAGGATTAAATTTTAAAAAATATATATTATAAGAATTAAATTTTTTTAAAATAATATTATAAGAATTAAATTCTTAAAAATTGAAAAGTATAGGGACCTATCATACATTTAAAAAAAATTTTTAAAAAATATAGATGAATTATTTGGATCAAACTCTAAATGCTTTGTATATGAGTTTTCCTAGATAATACTTTACAGTTTTCCATTTAAGAGTGATGAGATGTCTTAAATGGAGTCTCTAATATAATTGGTGGTCATGTGGGCTGAGCTAAAAGTCTTGTTAGTCAGCTATCAAACCAGACAGAAACATTAACTCATTGGCCCAGCTTATTCATTCACTTGTATCAAAATTTCCATTTCTACAATAATCATTTTAAAAAGTAGAAACACACTTTTGGTCAGATTTTAGCAAAGTTCAACAAAGAGATTCAGAAGACTAAATACTCAAGGTAAATTGCTAGCTGAGTGCCACAGGTTCAACTTGTAAATTGAAAAAAAAAAAAGCATAATATCCAATGTTTCATTTATTTATTATTATTATTTTTTTTACAAAAGAGATCACAATTTAAAAGTAAAAAAAAAAATTATAGATACTAAATTTTGAACCCTAAACATATTAGATGTTATCTTTTAAAAATAATTATATTATCAAATTCACTTAAGTTTCATATTGTCATTTTACTTTTTGGTAATTTCATTCACTTTTTTATAATTATAATATAACATAATGGGTAAGTATCATGAATCGTCTTTAAATTATAATAAAGTTTTCAATACAATATTTAATTTTAAATTTTTTTATATGATATTTGAATTATAAATATTTGTTAGTTAATGTGATACTTATTTTTAATATATCTAGCTTTAATTGAGACACTGATAAATAACTCTCTAAATATCACATTAATTAATATATAATTCAAATATAAAATTTTTAAAATTCAATATCACATTAAATATTTTTTATAATTTAGTGTTCATGACATTTACCCTAACAATTAGGAGCATATCCCAGTTCTCTTGGGCATAACATCAGTCCCATGTGTTACCCCAACCATTGGATTAGAGAAAAGTTAAATGTAGGCATATATCAAGTGGTTCCCCACTTTCCCACAACTTCAATTAAAATTCTAATAAGCTAAATATAAATATTTTGGGCCCATCCTAAAAGCTTCCATTTCTATGATTTTATACCCTTTATTTACACAAAATATATAATGAATTGGGAATCCTCCATTGTTAGCCATGTGCACCTCAAGATAAATAAAAAAAAAAAAAAAAAAAAAAAGGGTGGAGGAATCTAAAGCTCAAAATATAATTAATAAGGCAAATTGCTTGTCCTTGAAGGCCAACTTAATTTACTTATTAGATTTATATTTCATGTTATTGATATAGTTGAGTTGTGAGTGTTATCATCATCTACTTATTTTCGACTCACCAATATATATTAATGTAATATTAAACTCTTAAATTGGTCCACATTTTATATTTGATCAAAATATATCATAGGTCCCTATATTATTTAATTTTTAAGAATTTAATTCTTTTAGTATTATTTAAAAAATTTTGTTTTTATAATATTATATTTTAATTTATTACTTATTTGTATCAAAGGGTTATTTCATATGACAAAGGATGTATTGTTATATATATTTAATTGAAAACTTATGAGTATCTTATTTAATTGAAATTTCATATACTTTTGGGGTCTAACTCTGACCCATATATAATTTTAATTGTGTCATTAAGTCCTAGTTTAGTGTTGTTTTTGTTGTTGAAAAAACTTGGATTCAAAAAATGGTGGTGAAAAAATATTTTATAAAATTATAAGTATTTGATATTACATTGAAAATTTTCACTCTTAATGTATAATAACAAATTCAATAATTAATTAAATGATAACTGTTAATCAATCATTAGTATAAAAATAAACGAAAAACACAAGAGGGGGATCACATAAGATGTATAAATAGTTTCTTTAATTCTATTTAAAGTATATTAAAAAAATAAAATAACAAAAAATTATCGAATTTTATTATTTTATTTAAATAAACTTTTATCATTTTATTTAAATATATTTTTATATTTTTTTTACTTAAAAGATCTTTAATTTTTAATTTACACACAAATATACTCTTAACTTTTATTTCATATTCAAATAAATTTTTATTATTTAATTAGTATCTAAATAAATCTTTAATATAAATTAATTTTTTATTTAAAATAAGGGATTATTTAAATACAAATTAAGGATAATAACTTATTTAGATAAAATAAAAATATAATTTTTTTAAAAATAAAATAATTAAAAAAATTAAAAATTAATTAAATACTATAATAATTTTTAACTTGGTTTTGTGAAGTTAACAAATTTTATTACCAATTTATAAAAACGAACTTCCTTAATAATTAATCAGGTGACACTGTTAAGGTTGGGTTCGGCCTCAGTCTCCCCTTCCTCATTGTAGTAGGCTCTGCCCCTTGAAACCAAAAAAAAAACCACGTGACACTGTTGATTAATCAGTAATATAAAAATAAATGGGAGACAAGGGACAGGGAGCCCTGAGGGGGTATCATCAGATTTTTTATCGGCCAAAGAGAAGATCATGTGGACCCACCTTGGCATCAATATTGCAGTCTAGGGAAGATCATGTGGCCCACACAATTATCACCACCGCCACCAGCACCACCATCATCAATAATGCTACATATACGTTACATATTATTTCTTCCAAGTTTCCAATTTATCATGAGATGAAACAAAAGAGAAATTAAAGATATATAGACAACCTTTGTAATTACATTTGAGTACAATCATGACAGCCTTTACCAGAACCGCATGTGGTAAAATGACTACAGAGACTTTAAGATAATCTGCTTGCTTTGAGTTGTTTTGAGTTATGAAAATGACATTGTAGCTGGCTTTGGGTTGGACTTGGACACGTTAAGTTTGATGTTGAATCTAACATTAGTCTTTTGTTTGATGCGTTGAAATTATCGAATTCTCTTCTTCTCAAAATAATTGTTACGTATTGATTTATATGAAATTAAAAAAAATAATTTTGATATATTTAATATTAAATTTTAATTTTTTATAAAATTAAAATTTTATGATTTTCAATGTTAAAAAATAAAAAAATCACAAAAATAATTTAAAAATATAAACAAGGAAAATTTATATATTTAAAAAAATAGATATAATTTTAGAGCATAAAATAATAGATAAAAAAATGGGATAAAGAGAATACTATTAATTACTTCAACATGATTTTTTTTAATATATAATTTTTAATCATACATACTAAACATAAAAGTATCATTGATTGAGTCTCCAAACCTTTAACCTAATGATTAAAAAGTTTGAAGGGATATTAAATATGTAGTTTTGAATTAAAATTTTTTTTATTTGTATTAAAATTTTATCTTTTTAATATAACAAAAAAATATTATTGATTAAATTAGGTCGGTTAGTTTTTGAAAAACTTTATCCAATATTTGATTTAATTTTAAAGTTCAAAAAATTTAACATTTTTAAAAAATGTATTAAAATATTAATATTTTAAATATATTTTAAATTAAAATTAATTAATTTATTAAAAAATATTTTAGATCACTCGAATTTAAAAAATTTTATCTCAAACTTGGCCCTTGGACAATGGACAGCTATAGACGAACCCAATTCAATGTGAATAAAATTTCATGCAATACTTTATTTTTCCCTTGATGAAGTTGCTTGAAAAAATGCTTGAGTAAGAATTAAAGTATTGTGAAACTCTATCTACCATGAGAGAACCTGATGTCATTTGCATAAGTATGTTAGTCACGAATATAGCCAGAAGGATTTGGAACGGGAAAGAAGGACAATTCCTACCCCAATGCTTCAGTGGAAAGCTAGCATGGTGCTGCTCGAACCATAGACTTTACTAGCTAGCCTTGCATTCTAAGTTGTTGATTATACGGCTTAAAGTGGAGGACCAAAAAGTTAATGATTAAGGGTGTATTTGATGGATCATATAATTAATTTTGATAAAATTAAAATTGATAGTGAAAATAAAATTAATTATTATAGTGATAAAATTAAAATTTATTATAAGATATAGCTACCCATCAAATTAATTTTCATAGTGATTTTAATTATTAATAGGGCTTAGGCGTTATCCATCTTAATTTCTGTTTAAAACTTGAATAGATCCATGGAATTTAATTGAAAGGATGGTAATCGCAAAACCAAAAATAATCAAGGCTTGATCATTTATTTTCTCTTTTGTTTGTGGAAGTATAAGTCAAATATGAACTTAAGTTTTTTATTAATCAGAGATATTATATAACCATTTTTTTTTTTTTTTGAAACTCTGTTGGATTGATATCGATATCTTAAATTCACATGATTTCTCGATTATGGAATCTGAGTCAAGCCCTGAAATCTATTTACATCCAATTGCGATTACTTTTATAAAGATTAAAATTTTTTAAAGATTCTTAATTTAGGGGTTGAAGAGATTTGTCTTTGCAACAAAAAAAATCCCAATTGGTAATTTTTTTTTAATATAAAAGATCGTGGTATGAGATAAAAAATATTATTTAAATTTAAAATTTATTAGATATTATTTTTAATATAATTATGTAAATTAATTAAATTAAATTAAAAAAAATTTTCATTATCATCATTTTTTTTGTTTGAGACTTTTCATTATTTAATAGTCATTTTGAATATCGATTAATTTAAAATCATATCAAATTTTATAAGAAAAATAAATTCTCTCAAATTTATTTTATTTATTTATAAGATTTAAAATCAAAATTTTATTTAAAAAAAATTAAACTTCTTATTACTCATGTCTATTGATCAATATCATTAATTATCTTCCACTTTCTTCACCTTAAATCTCGAAATATCACTTCGGGATAAAAAGGAGGAATTAGACAAAATCATGAGTTGGAGTTGGTCAAACCAAACACCAAAAGTTATGCTGAAACAGGCAAAAGTGGTGAAAAGCTTTGGATTCTCCCTTATGGCAAGGTGGGGGTAGGGGAATTTGACGTTTTCCTCTGCCTGCAATTCATGTTCAATAATTAACTAATGAAACAAGACAGGAAAGAGCTTGCAACTCAAGCCCCCAATTAAATAATTTTTGTAAATAAATCGAAAACAGTATCAAAAATGGTCGGCCACTTGAAATTGGGGAACATGCCCGTGTGCAGCCACGACCATGTCATCACTAGGAATTTCAATATTTATTTTTTACATGATTTTTTAGGCTCCAGCTTCACTGCTTGATTAAGGTTTAATTAGGGGCTGGCCTGAAGGTTGACATTTCTAGATTATTAGTGGGATAAGTTATTTTAAATTACTTCTAAATTATTATTTATGCTTATAAAATATAAAAATTAATTTACGGTTAAGGTCAATACTTTATAATCGTTTACATGATTGAATCGAATGTGAGTTTATATATAAATTAACTTAGCTGACACTCTTAATTAATTAAAAATAATTAATTTAACTAAATTAGATTAAAATTCGAATTCAAACCCTTAACTTTAAAATCGATTTCAACGTTACTAAACTAACAGCTCATTAATAAAAAAAAAAACTCAATTAAAGATAGGAAAAGTTAGACAGCCTTGCATAATGTCGGTTGATGGCCCATTAATTAGAAAAATAATGATCATATTTCTCTGAAAAAACAAATGCTCCTCTCCAATCCCCCAACTATAGTGTACAAAACCAGTACAAACATATTTTAAATGGTGCATTAATCAACTTTGAATTCAAGCTTTATGAATTTCAAAATTTTTTATATCTTTAAAAAATCTCATCACAATTCTACTTTATTAGCTAGTAAATGAATATTTCATAAAAAGAAAGCTGAGTTAGTTACTTTCTAATTAGGCATCTAATCCAAATTGTGCAATAGAACCTTGTGTTTAATTAAGAGACTCGTGCATTGAGCATTTCTTATTTAGTAAACCTAAGATTTAAATTTATAATTTAATTTAAATTATTTATACAATCATATATTTAAAATTTAAATCCGGACGTTTACAAATCTTTTTTTTTATTATTATTTTCGATTGGGATTTCCTTTGTTAAAAGAATCTTACAACTTACAAAAATAAAAATGAGAATCTATAATTAATTTCACTCTACTACTCCAAAACACCCATCAAGAGTAAGGAAATTAATTACATATGTTTAACAAAAGGGTTAATGATTTCTTATACATAAAACAAATTCTAATACAATTTCTGAGGATTTTTCAGTTCTTTGTTAAAGAAAATGGAAGGCAAGGTGAAAAAGAAAGAAAAGTGAAGATGGGGATCATAAACAATGAAATGGCATTCACATGAGTTACTTTCGGTTAAAGGCTGGTACTGAAGTGACTTCAAACTGACATTATTATTAATTAAAACTATACACTAAATATTAAAAATTATGCAAGCAATTTCTCGTCGAGAAATTAAATTACTGTTAATATGAAATTATCAGATCATTATCATCATCATCATCATCAGGGAGATATCAATGCTGCATGAATTGGCGTTTCACCTACTACTCCTAAAGCTTTATTCTTCCATGCCCCCACTCTTACAGCATCATCTCCCCTTTTACATTCTTCCTTTCCTTTTCCTTTCTTCTTGCATCATTCACTCCAACAACTCTCTTTCCCTCTCTCAGCAACGTAATTGGCTGCTTGAGGCCTGAAACTAGAACCAGAAGCTAGCTCAACCTGAAAAACTTTTTATCAAGCTCTCTCTCTCTCTCTGTCTATCAATGGCGAAAACCAATATTGAGTCATACTTCAACAGGTTCCTTTCTCTTTTCATCCTTCTTCTCCACCTTGGTTGCTTCGTTTTCACAGCTAAAGACCTCCAAAAACCAACCAAGAAAAGGAAATCGTCGCCTCTTTCTCCTTCTCACAAACCCCACAAATTGGCTGTTTCCTCAACTTGGTCTTATCTCAAACGCATCTTGTCTTCTTCTAAAGCCAACTGCAAAAACACCATCCAAACACACCCTGCAACAGCAACGACACCCGCGTTAACCTCTGCGAGAAACTCCCTACAATCCCTTGTCTCCATGATTATCCCACCTCAAACTCATTTGTTAGACAGCCCTCCTCCACGTCATAAAAAACAATCCGGGTCTTGTCCAGAATCGGACATCTCATCCGACAATCAATTCTTCCCACTACGTAATGATATCTTCCCATGCACAGTTTGCGGTGAGATTTTCCAAAAACCCCATTTTCTTGAACAACACCAAGCAACCAAACACGCCGTATCCGAACTCATTGATGGTGATTCAGGAAATAACGTAGTTCGGATCATATTCAAAACAGGCTGGACCGACAAAGTTAAGAACCATGAAATACATCGTATTTTAAAAATCCACAACAGCCCAAAGATTCTTGCAAGGTTCGAAGAATACAGAGAGCTTGTAAAAGCAAAAGCCGGAAGAAACGGTGCCATCGGGAGAAGAGACGAGAGGTGCATAGCTGATGGGAACGAGTTGTTAAGATTTTACTGTTCAACTTTTATGTGTGATTTGGGACTTAATGGGAGTTCCGGCATTTGTAATCAACAGTTTTGTAGCATTTGTGGGATAATTAAGTCAGGTTTTTCACCGAAGATGGATGGAATCTCCACGCTATCTACGAGCTGGAGAGCACACGTGGCGATCCCTGAGGATTTAGAGGAAGAGTTCAAGTTCCTGAACGTGAAACGGGCCATGCTTGTCTGCCGGGTCGTGGCCGGTCGGATCGGATCGGAAGGGGAAGAAATAGACAAGGAAGATGGTGGATTTGATTCGGTGATAGGGAGGGGAGGAGGGAGTGGAGCACATACCAAGTTAGATGAAGAAGAGCTGTTGGTTTTCAATCCAAGGGCAGTGCTCCCTTGCTTTGTGATTGTATACACTGTTTGAGTGTGAGATCTTTTTCTGCACTTTCTTTCCTACCCTTGACTTTTTTTTAACTTTTTAATCTTATTTCACTTGGGATAGTGAAAATTTTTTGAGATGCTGTGACGTGCTGCTGCTGATTATGGTTTATGGTGTTTTTTACAGGTTTTTACCTCTCTGCCAGTGACCAAAAACAATTGGTTACAGCTAAAATTAGCTATATCATCTGGAGATTGCTGTAATGGTAGCATAGATTAATGTCTGCTGTCTTTAATTAGGATAACTTGTGTATTTAGGGAGTGTGATGTAAATCTACTGTTTGGATCAGATTAGTACGTTTTATTTTCTCCCATTTTCTGTATTTTTCTTTTTTTTACGAGTTTAATAGAATTTGAAAGAACGAATTTAAATTCGCCGATTCAAGGCTGCTCTATTTGATAACTTGCTATCTAAATAAACATAAACGTCGTAAACCTACTTCATTCCACAAAAGTTTAAAATTGGATTTCATTATATTTTTAGTACGATACGATTGAATTCATCATATAATTAATTAAATTTAAATATTAATTTTAATGAAATTTATTTAATATAAATTTTTTTAATAATAATTAAATTAATTTTTTTCAATCATAATTATAATAATTTTTATTATTATTCTTAATTTCATCATAATCGAGCTCATCATCAATCTAAGCCATAAACTCCCATAAATTGCTATACTTTTATCACCAACTTAAAAAGAAAGCAGTGTAATTCTATTTTCTTCCAGTCATTTTAGACACCATAAAATCTTATGATAAAATTTTTATTTTTTTATTCGATATCCATTTATTTCAGACAACCAAACAACAATGTGGGTGCTAGTCGAAAGACAAGACCATATGCCATTGCTGAAACAGCTGTGGTGATAACAAAATATCAGTATTCTTGCAGAAGTCAGTAAGGAAGTGGCCCGGTACCTGGGATACCCGACATTCTGCATTCTTTTTCATGGTCCTACGCTTACGGCAATGGTAACATTAATCAGTTCAGTTATTGGACCCCATCGAAAGATGAAAAAAAAGATGCCTCTCAGTTAGATTACGAGGTCGTTTTTTACAACTTTTAAAAAGAATAGCTTTTGCCTGTTCTGATTATTCCTACCTTTCAGCGTAAGGTTCAACCAATCAAGTCAGAGTAATTCGGGCTCCCATAACAAGTTGAAGTCAAGTTCAAAGTATTTTTATTGAATTTTTTAAATTATATTTAATATTATATAAGTAAATAATAAAAATATTTAAAATTTATTTATAATTTTAATGAACTTGATTATTATGTTCATTTACTCAATCAACATGATCAACTATTTGAGATATTAAACAATACATATCTAATTATCACGTATCTCTATTTAAAAAATTAATTTATCTTCTGTTGAAAAAATAATTTATTTAACATTTCACTAACATCCCATCAATATATCACTTTAAAACAAAATATTTGATTTTTAACTTATTTTAAATCATTAAATATCATCAATGCTTATATGATATTATTCATCTACATAAACTCTTCTCAAATTTCACATAAATTTTTCATCAATTTTCAATTTTCTTATGCAGATCAATACCCATTATCTCGTATATCAAGCTGATACTTCACACTTAAAACGGTTTTCATCTAATATAGCTTTCGACACATACCTCATTACCTTTTTCACTTTTACCTCCTATATTCAACTGACTTCAACGTTGGAGTGCGTCCCTTGGAATCAACTTCGATGCCCTTAACCATAGTTTTTTATTGCAAGTTTCGACCATCTCTATCTTCGATCTCTCACCAACTCTCTCCAGCTAAAATACAAAAAATAATCAAACTTATCAATTCAAATTGTTTGAATAAATAAATAACTAAATTAAATTATAAAAATTAAAACGCCATGTAATTCAAATCGAAAACAGCTATCATGGATTCACTGGCAATGGATCCGTTCAACTAAACTTCATTACACTTCTATTTTAGCTCCCGCTGGGAGCCCCTACATGGGTTTATTTTGGGCCTTTCCGACCTCAATGCTCCCATGACTAACTGAGTTTTGGGCCTTTTGGGCATGATCAAGCAAGCATTCAAGCTCAACTAAGCTGCTCTTGGGCTTGAAATTGGATAATCCGGGAACCCGACCCACCTCCATTTCCGTGCCAAAGAGCATGGCATATATTCCGCGCAAAACAGCTCTAAGGATTCAAAAAAACCCTGTCAGCGACAGCCGTGTTTCAATTAAAATAAAGCCATTATCCAAGAAGAAGAAATAAAACTCAGTTGTTCGTTCAGTTTTAATGGCAAAATTCAGACAACATTTGACTTTGGAAAGCGTCGGGACTTGTTCCATGATCCAGTATTCATATTCTTACATTCCTGGAATCTCGCTTTCTGTTTGCTTCTCTCACTCTTCACTCCACAAGGCGGTTAAACTGCCACAACTTCAAAAACTTTTCTTTCTCTTTACTTCTGGATATCTCTTTTATATTTTCCCTTTGCGTGCCATCTAAAAAACATTGATTTTCAGTTTTCAGGTCTTTTCCATGATCTTCCGCCTCTGGGTTGCTTTCTCTTTCATTTCCAAGGCGTTTGATTGGTCTCTGATCATTTCATTTTCTTCCTATGATTCTCTTTCTATTCAGGGGTTGGCTCTCTACTTTGTTGCTAAGTGGAAGGATATTGATTGAAGCTTGAAGGACACCAATCAAATCGGTAACTTCTTCTTGTTTCTGGGTTGTGTTTAAAATTTTAATTTTTGTATTTGTTTGCCAGCCATTTCGTAAAATCTTGGCATTACCATAAGATTCAAACCAAAAATGCAAACTTTTCTTCCTTTTCTGACATGGGTTTTTGTTGAATGGACTAATTGCAAATGTTTTAGCTTTAATTTGCTCTGTTTTGCTTTTCTCTGTTTGAACTCTGGAGTGCCAAAATTATAAGCAGGACAACTACTTGTTTCTCAAATCTCAGCTTGTATATCTGAATTTTGATAGTGATAATAATATTATTTGCTTCAAAGCTTCTGCTTTTGGCACTATTGCTTCACTGAAGTAGCACCAATTTACTAATTTTGGGGGGATCAGCTTACATTTTATTCTACTACATATAGCCTTTTTTCATGGTTTAGAATTCTTTCACTTCATTGGCAAATTGTCATGTGAACTTTTGGAAATAGCGATTTGGAGCTGAAACGGTTGGCTGATTATTCCAAATCTTATGTTTCTTTTCATTTTTTTTTTCCTCACATGCAGGTCGGTGATATGTCAAATATCAAGTTAGATCAGGTTGTTTGCCATGATTCTAAGGAATCTGAATTAGCTCTTGGAATGGGAAAGTGACATTGGATGAAAAGGTTAGTAGAGTACACGAGATCCTAAATAGTATACATAAGCAAGGGCAGAGATCAATTAGCAGCAGCACGGCAAATGCTCAGCCTGGAATATTCACTGATAGGTACAATTACCAAAAAAATTCAACTTCTGCTGGTTTAATTTTATTTCAACTCTAAACTGCTGTTTCGTTTGAGTTCTCTTGTGTTAAGTGTACTTCATCCTACATGCACACTTGTTTTGCTAATTGGATTTTGACATCAATTCAAATTTTATTACAATGCATGTTTTGAAAACATTTTCCCTTTGCTCATTTTACTTTACATTTCCAAGTTTGAAAGACCAAAAATTGGCTTGTTCAAATGAATTGCACAACAAATACCACAGTTGACACACTCCTTGTCTGATTGTTTTTAAATATTTTAAACTTTAGTAAACTCTGTTTGACAAAAAATTCTGTTCTGGAGATCGATTGTTGGTTTTCCCATATTTCTCCTAAAGTATGAACACTACTAAACTACTAATTCATCGATTTGCATTCATGGCGTTTACACTCATATAATCATGCAGAAGTGATCAGAGTTACCATGGAACCACTTATTTACTATTTAGTCTATTCATGATGTTGATTTTTGAGATCTGTAATTTCTATCCTTGACCGCGGAACCATGGATTCTTTTTTTTTGGCAGTCCTCGTTATATATTTATGATTACCAACTAAAAAACAACATTTGCAATTTGTGACAGCTTACTCTACGGAGTGTCATGGACAAAGCTAAACGGACAACAAAATCAGGAAATCTTAATGAAGTGTCCATGGTTTTGCTTAATAATTTGTTGTCTCTACCCTTCGCCATCTTCTTGATTTTCATTTTGAATGAATGGGAATATGTAATAAATGTGTAAGTGAACATCTCCAAAAGTTTAACTATGTCACAGTCATGCAAGTTTTTCTCATACATGTAGCATCATCTATATTTTGATGTTCACAGTTTTGATTTGCAGTGGTGTGATTAAATTGCCAATGTTTTGGGTTGTTGCAACAGCTAGTGGATTTCTTGGACTTGCCATTAGCTTCACCTCCATGTGGTTTTTGCATCAAACTGGACCAACCACTTACAGGTGTTTGATTTTGTGTATGATTAACCTCAAAAATGTCGGACAAATCCTCGTTAAAAAATTTATGCTTCTTAGGTTTTATTTCAAAGAGACTATCTCTTGGATTTCAAGGAAAGGTAACAAGAGGTCAAAATGAAGTTAAAATGTAAGGTTCTACTTATGTTCTTTATCTTAAGTCTATTTTTTGTGAACATCTTTCCACGTTGTTAATAAAGCAAGTAACTGCTATCATGTGTTAATCCATAGGAACAAGTTCATCTAGTTCATTCGGCAAGAGGAACGTACAATGTTGTTGATTAAAATCCATTAATTACGCCAGCAATGATTTCTCTTCAAGTAATGCTTGAGAGGAAGTACATTATATATTTTTTTAACTACCTGTGAATATAGATGTTGTAATTAGCCTCCAATTCCTCCATTTGCATGCTGCTCTCATCTTCATTTTTGTCCAGTGTATCCCTTGTTTGTGCCTGAATGTGATAATCACATCACCACTGACATTGTATCCTTTGTTTTACAGCCTCGTACGTTCCTTGAACAAGATTCCCATCTCTATTGCCGGTATCGTGTAGTTCAAAGTTCCACTCAGTGTACCAAACATGTTCAGCATACTTTTTGGTAATGAAATTAACAAACTGCGCATACCATGGAAGCTTACGAAACGTACAGATTTTCATCCTAAGTTAGTTTCTGTATGCTTCTTCCAAGTTTATTCGCCGGAATATTCTTTGCCAGAGCCAAAATGTCATGATCCCAGACCGGGCCATGTGTGAATATTGAGATCAAGGAAACATATACGCGTCAAATGATCAGATTGCTTCTCCTTGTGGAAGGATCATCCATATCCTGTTTGAACTTCCAAGTGCATTTCTCACACTGGGAAAAAGCAGAAGCCTTCCGGGGCAGAAAAACTTTTCAAAGTCCTATAAATAAAGTAAGGTATCGGTTTTTTTTTTTTTTTAATTACTTACAGGAAGTTAGAAATTAAGGCATGTATTCTTTTTTTTTTTTGAGGAAACAGCTGAGAGAAAATATGTAGGAAGCATGTGATTTCCTTGATATAGCTGGAATAAAAAATTTTATACAATTCTTCTCTAATTTTTTTTTCTAATTTCAGATTTTACATTGATGTTTTTTCATCTACCCATTTTTGTAATTTCAATTTTTTTTCTTCAGTTTCCAATCGTTCTTATTTTATTTTAGCCAACTTTTGTTCTGATTAGTAACTTTCTCATATACCCTATTTAATTTGACAAATAATTTTTTTTTTTGGTTCTTTCATCTAGTATTTGTTTGTTAACTACTCATGCATTACCAATTAAACATTAGCTCAAATGGCATGACATATGTTGTTTATCTTGAAAGTTACGAATTTTCGATAATTTTGATAATTTATGTGCGTAATATCTTCAAATAATTTAAGTAAATAAAAATTTAAATGAAAAACAATGCATGCATCGAAATTAATTTTTTTTTTGGTAATCATTTTCCTATTTCTTCCAGTCTGAGTGTAATTTGCCCTCAGGGAAATTATGTAAAACTTTTTTTATAAACTGAACAATGAAGATATATATGTTTTCAAAAAAATTATGTAAAACTTTTTTTTTTTTTTCAAAAGAAAAGATATATATCATTTAGTAAAAATATTAATAGAATTTTTATCATTGAATAAGTATTGATTATATCTGAATTATAAATAATATTTTTAATATTTTTTACATATTTTTTATTTTAACATTAAATTTTATCAATCTATTAATTTAAATTCTTATTTATTTATTTTTAATAAAAAATTTTATGAATTTCTTTTATAAAACTTCATATAAATTTTGTTGATTTGAATGCAATGAAATGCTATTGCATGTGTCAGTTGATTAGCTCCATCGCAGCCACCCCACCTACTAATTTGCTTAACTATTTATCCATGAAACAATTGTTGCTAAGAAAAAAGGGAGGAAAGGAATTCGTAAATTAAATCAATTGATTCATATACTCATTAATTTATTAAATTATGGTTTTTAATAAATCTTAAATTTAAATTTAAGTGCATGTAACTTTTTTTTATTTTTAAATTGTGATTTTTTTATTGTAAAAAAATAAAACGAGATAATAATGAAAATAAAATTATATCTACATGAATTGAAATGAAACGAAATGATTTATCCTATATAGACTATCTAAGTTCAACCATGAATGTTTTGTGTACGAAATGAAATAAAAATTCATCATTTTTTTAAAAAAAAAATCTCATAAGTTTCATCTAGTCATGTTGATGATAGAATGGGGAAAGAGTGGATTTTCAAAATAATTTATTTTTTTTTCGTCAAAAAATAGTAAAAGAGTAGAATTATTCATCATGGACGAAAATGAATACATAGAGTTGTCACTGATCTCAAAATCAAAATTTCTTAGCTTTTTGGGATATAAACTATCATGATCAAATAATTTGAGAATTGACTTAAAAAATGAGGATTTCGAAATTTCAATAGTAACTCAAAAAAACGTGGGTAACATATAACAACAATGAATAGATAGAAAAAAAAATCCCCAAAAAATAATAATAATAATAAAGATAGAAATCCTATTGGCAATGGACTCAACAAGAATGTCAAATTAAGAATCAACCAAAAGCTTCGTCAACATAGAACCCGTCAAAGAATCACAAGTTGTTGAGAAAAGTATGCAAAAAAGAGGAAACAGAAACAATTGAACCCGCATGAAAATGACTGCACTCCACCAAACGAAACTGAAAACACTTAACAAGCACCATTTTTGGTTCGCAAATCATGACTAATATTAATTCATTCCCCCAAAGCTTGATTGGAAAAAACCAGCCCCATTAAGGATTTCAAAATTCCAAATTCCCTGATAGAACCTTTTAGAACTAGGATTGTTCTTAACTATAAGATAACCTAAAATGAAATATACTGAAAAGAGCAAATTAAGTATATATGTTGCTACGGGCAGAATTGAGAGGAAGAAACCATCTCAATCAAGTCCATCTCTTTTCTTCCGTCTGAAGAAGCTTGCTCCGGCAAGAGGTTGGTCTTGGTCATGGTCATGTTCATGTTGGTACTGTAGCCGTAGCCAGTGGGAAATGAAGAAGTGGTTGCTCCATTCAACAGGCAAGACAGGTAGAGGTCAGAAAACATATAGGTGGTTGGAGGCTTTTTTTCTTCAAGGCTATTTGTAAAGAAGTTTGGGTCTATAATGGAAGAGGAGAACCAACAACGGTCAGCTGGATTAGACCACTGCTGAACAGCATTTACCTGATAGTTAAATCCGGGGCAGTCAATGGTTGAAGAACCTTTGCTTAGGTTATGATCAACAAGGATTGACTTCACCTCAGTTGGACTTCTGTTTTGGGAATAATCAACAGATGGTTGAATATTATTATTGTTATTTGCAAAGAAGTTTTGTATGAACAGCATTTCTTCATCATATGTTTGAGGCTCAACAATCAAAGGCTGAGAATAATCGGATTCGGATGGTTCAGGAAGAAAATATTTGAATTGACAGGACAAGTCTTCAGAGAATGTTGAGCTAGAAGGGGTGGTGGGAGTGGTGGAGCTATCGGCTGCGGTGATGGTGGTGGTTTTGGTGCGGTTGTTGCTATTCAGATTTTGGCTTCTAATATAGTCTTGAAGAACAGATGATTGAGGTTTGGCATTTGGGTTATCATTTTGTTTATTCTTCTTCCTTGAGTTTTGCCTCCTTTTTGTAGCATTCCAGTGATTTTTTATGGCATTTTCAGTTCTTCCAGGGATGAACTTTGCAATCTCCGCCCACCGGTTCCCAACCTTGGCATGAGCTTCAACTAATATTCTCTCTTCTTCTTCACTCCAGCTCTCTTTCTGAAACAAAGACACCATGAAACAAGAATGGGCAATTGCATTTCCAAAGGAAAGATATATACTAACAGAGAAAAATACAAGGCATAAAAAAAAATTTATGGAAAGACTGAAGGCAAGCCCCTTTTTTGACGAAATTAGTGCTTCTTTCAGGAAAAAAAAAAAAGTTTCCAAAATCACATGAAAATTAACTCTGTAACTAAAGGAGGAAGAAATGAGAGAGATGATGCAAAACGGCTTCTGACATCCACCATATGATTTGCATGTCAAGCTTTCTGTAAATAACAACAGCCTTCTATAAACCTTTCAAAACTGAAGACTTAAGAACAGATTAAAAGAGATTGAAAAAGAAAAAGGAATTTTCTTACCTTTAAAAATGCACGAAAGAAAACCCTAAATATGACATGTCCTAAATCTGTGTCTTTAGCATATATTTCGGGGTTCAGAATCTGGATAGATTTTCAGACAAAATCAGTTAAGGCAACGTCTAGGATGATGTTGCTTGCCTCAGAAATCTATTTAAAAAATCCAAGTTGTTAGATTCCGATGTGTTTGTCAAAATGAAATCTATGAGTCCACATATAATCGCCTGAAATCTTGATGTATTTTGAAGAATCAAGCCAACAAATCCAGGTGAAGTAATCAAGAAACCCAGTTTGATTATTCAAACTGCAAGAAAAAAAAAATACTATAACAATTAGAAAAGATTAAGAAAGAGAAACCTTGATATCAGGGCGCAAATGGTTATGCCATCTCTCTCGACACTGTTTTCCGGCTCTACCAACCAAACCCTCAGCTATCTGTGCCCATTTCCTTACTCCATATTGCTTCACCAATCTTATCAGTTTTCTATATAAAAATTAAATATATATCAACCAAAACAAAAATCCTAGAAAAAGGGGAAAACAGGAAAATGAATGACGGAAATAAACTGTGTTATTTCACCTGTCTTCATCATCTGTCCACTGACCCTTGATCAAAGCTGCGGAAGCAGCTTTTTTGTTTCTCTTCCCTAACCCTTTAGGGAAACTCTTCATTGAAACTTTCACTTGTTTCATTTCCATGTTAGGGTTTTTATCATCTGTCAAAGCAAGGCTCTCGCCATCCACAAAAAGCCCATCGACGAAGCTTTCCTCAGGGTTACTTTGACATGAAACCCCAGCTACATAGCGACCAATTGCATCACTAGAGAAGGAGAAACCGCGCAGCAAGCGATGATCAGGAGTTGAACCTGAACCAGCTGTCCCTTTGCTGATCTTCGCGTTGTTTTGAAAAGAATACTGCTGGTTAGAAGAGTAGTGGTTTTGACCCCATAAAAACCTGTCTATAGCAGATAATGGAGGACTAGGTTTATAAAAAGAAGACTTATTATTGCAGAGTAAATTCCCATAACCAAAAGCTCCTCCTCTACTTCCTGCTCCTTCCATGAAATAAGACCTAGCTAATCAAGATTTATAAAGGAAGAGTTTTGTCTTCTAATTTCAAGTTGTAAGAACAACCCATGACAGAAGCTTAAGACAGAAGAGAATTTAGCTTATAGCAGGGCTTGGAAAAAGCCACATGGCGAAATAACTATTGATGAGCTGGTCATCAATCCACCGATTGAGAAATGCTGCTGGCTGTAACTCCTGAGCTTCCTCTCTCTCAGACAAATTTGTTAAAAGGAGAAAGATGGAGAGATTAGTGGGTTCGTTACTAAACCGACAATTAATTGCATAATTAATCAATTAATATTTTTCTTAAAATCTTGCAAAAATATATATATTGTTAAATGACATTAGATGGTTTTTATAACTAATAGAAAAAAAATTAAGTTTGGAGTATTAATCCTTAATGTAAGACGATTCTAACCTTAAAAGTTTAAACTTTGTGCCTACACAATGAAGGGTGAATTTTTATTAGCCATTACAAAAATGATAGGTTTCAACAGAAAAGAAATATGAGAATTAATACTATGAATTATTATTAGGGGGTGAGGAAATTGGGAGAAAACTTGAAGCCTTGGTAGGTTGTAGATAATTGGTTATTATCAAATGTTTTTTAGGATTGAATTGCTAGATTGCAGCAATGAAAAAATTTACATGAAATTTCTTAAATGAAATTTATAAAGTTTTTAAAAATAATTTAATAAAAAATATAAATTAATAAATTGATAAAATTTAATGTGAAAATCAATAATTTGTAAAAAAATAAAAAATTTGATTTATAATTAAAATTTAATTAATACTTATTCAATAATAAAAATTCTATCAATATTTTTCTTAAAAATATTTATAAAAAATTATTTAATTTTTTTAAAATTTTACATACTTAATCTATACAATAAAATTTTTAACCTATCAATTTTAATTTTTATTTAATTATTTTTAATTAAAAATTTTACAAAATTCATCTTAAAAAATTTTATCCAAATCTTTGTCCGTTGCAACGTGGGAATTGCTGTCTTGTTGCTGGGATGGCTTCTCAAACTTCCTAAATGACATCGTGCGTAGTGAGCGGAGAAGATGTCTGACTTCTCAAGGAAAAGGCCCACCCCACTCGTTAGTAAAAACTCTACTCTCATCAGAGTTAAGAAGCACCCCATGATGACATCTGGGCTGCCATTTCCGAGTTTCTTATGGCTATCTTTGTCTTTCTAATTTTTATTTGAGTGTCTAAATTTAAATTTTAATAATTAAAATTAAATTTTTAATATTTTATTAACAGATTTTACGACTATGGCATGGTATCCTTGTACCTATAGTAAGATACTCTCTTTTTGCTTGTACAGTTTGAATAGATGCCAATGGAATAAAGAATAAAGAAAAAAACTTTCGTTATCCAAATATATATTTTAAAATTTTTTATTAATATTTATTTAAACATAACGTAAAAAAAAATCAAAAATTAAAATAAGTATTTGAATTTGAATCCTCAACCCATTCTCATGAAGGTGGAACAATTCAAATTTAGTTCATGATTTGGAGTTTGATTGCATTCTTTCTTAGACATCTTTAAATTCACCCAAAATATATGCTTTGTAAGATTTCAATTCAACTCAAAACAAACAAGTTTGAATTCGAAGTTTAACCTAAATAATTTATTTACTTTTTTTAGGAGATGAATTTTTGTAAAGTTAAAGTTCGATTTTCTGTATTTATAATTTTTATTTTTTATATTCAAATTTTTTTATGAAAGAAATATTTATAAAATCAGACCAAATTATTATAAATTTCAATATATTCATACAAATTGCATGTGAAAAAATTATTAATTAGATCATAACAAACATTTATTTTATTATTCATTTTTTTTTCTCTTTTCTTTGGGTTTGGTAAATTTGATAAAAGAAATAATAAGAATAGAAAATGAAGAGAGGAAGAAACAGGTTGGTTGAAAAGGCATGGAGCAGTAGTAAAAGAAGAGACACGGGGAGTATCGGTCTCTGCTTGGCCAAACTCGATCCCTAGCTATTCCTATTACTTGAACGACTTTTGATTTGCTAGCTTTTTATGGCTGGATGATATTTTAGGACCAACAAAAAGGACAAGAAGAACATACACAGCTTGAACATGAACATAGAAATAAAAACCAAAAGGAATTCGAGAAATTATCGTAATTGCCGGACATGAACATTTCAACCTGTTTTGATTTCCTCTGTGATACCTTAAAGTTCTAGTCAAAGTCTGATAAAGTGTTCAGGGGCAGACCCTTTTCAAATGAGCCCGAGCAAAAGTATGGAAGATATCTAATCAGACAAAAGGAATCAGTTTATACTACAATTATTCCCGTCTTCTAGCCGCCATCCAATACAATTAGCTTACTTTATATGTTAAAAGTAATTCCTTCTTTTTGCAAAACAATGGTTTAAAGTGGAATGCATGCAAAATGAAACAAGATGACCAAAAGCAACTCAAAAGAAGCATGTGTTTCTTTGGCATATTTGATTATTTCTAGATTCGATCCAACTTTTGAAGAATAAAATTAAGGTTGACAATGCAACCTAAAACCTTCGAATTCTAACTTGACTTTATAAGATTAATTTGTTTTTTAAAAATCAAAATCAAGTTGTAGATAAATATTTAATATCATATCAAAATCAAATATTAAATATATAAAATTAAATATAATTTAAGATGAATAAAAATCCATTGTGCCCCACCGGTTGCCATCTCTAAATAAAATAAAATTACAAAATTTAAAATGGTTCTTATATTAACAAAAAAGAAATACTACTGATTGCAATTCTTCATGTGGATTGGTGAAAACCAAAAAGCGACAAATGTTCTTTCAGCTGTGCAAAAAAGCTTAAGAAAGCTTCATCCCTCCTGCAATGGCCCATTCTCCAAGTTCGAAAACCAACTCAGAACTCCAAAGTCCCCATGGAGGCATGAACCGTAGATCTCGACTGCCAGCCCTCCTGCTCCTGCAGAGGACACAGCACAGTCCTTAACAAGTTTCCCATTGTCGCCACCTTGGATGCATTTCCCCCAATTCCTCACGTGAAACACTGCTTCCAAACATCTCAAATACCCCAACCTTCTCGAAGTTGTCTCACCAGTCACTTAAAAGGAAATACTATTAAAGAATAACACAAGATTCTAAAAAAAGAAATTATTTTTTCTCCCATTTACTTTGTTGAGGGTTTTATTTTTCTTATTTCAGAAGGAAAAGACAAAAGAGGCTGGCGGCCATAGGATTTGCTCTGGTGGGTTATGTTTCTGATGTTTATCTCTTTCTTTTCCATAAAGGGTTTAAGCTTCCTGGGCAGTGTCCGGAGAGCTAAGAGGGAAACAAGTGTCCTCTCCACCAGTATTCCATAGAAAATGAGCATAGTTTGCAGCGTAATAAGGGTTACTAGGATCTGCTGAAATTGCTTCCAAGAAAGTTTCCTCGGCTGCCCACAAATCATTCTTCACTCTCCATAAAAAGCTCGCGTATTTACTGTATGCTTCTGCATCTGCTGGTTCCACTTCTATTGCTTTCTTGAAGTACATTTCCGCTCTGTTTTCACATAACAAAGAAACAATCAAACAAAACCCTCACGGTCAAAACAGCTGTAATCTCCATCATCTGAAGTAAAGTTTAACACTTCAACTCACACACGTATGTAATTGGAAAATTCTTTTTGAAGTCAAAAGCTATATATTCAACAACCAGTTCATGTAGGTCTGAGGCTATAAGGCATGCGAGCGAGATATTTTCCTGTTATGCGCGTGAACAGTCACGTGCACAAAGGTGATACGTGATAGATGGGGGATATTTTCATATTTGCCATGGAAGGGAAAACTGTGAAGCTGCACCGCACATTCCCCTCTATCAGAGATTCAAGAAAAACCCATCCCAAGTAGGGGCAAAACGACAAGCTTGACAACATATTAAAAGGTTTATAAATTATTTCTGGGTAGTCATAAACAAAACACCAAGAAATAGATATTATTGCAATTCAGACTTCAGCTGAATCAGCTCAGTGCTCGAGTCGGTGTTGATTTTCAGCTTGAATCTAGGCACCCAGTTTGTTAAAAACTTAAAACAGCACTATGTTATAACAATGAAGTGAAAGCTAACTTAAAATAGAGCAAAAGAATATGGAAATAAAGGAAATTGAATGAAAAGATTGTGACGATTTTGTACCTGTCATAATCATAAGCAACAAGGTAGAGAAACTGAGCATAATTGGCAAGAAGGAGAGGGTTGTTAGGCTCTTGTGACAACCCTGTTTGGTAAAGAAGCTCTGTTCTGAAATAATCTTCATAATCAACATCCGACTCGATCTTCGCCGTCACAGGCGAAACAAATCTCTGAATTGTTTCATGAGCGAGTGTTTCATCTCTAAATAAAGCTTGCATTTTTGAAGCTTCATCAACAATTGAGTTCCAGAGACTGAGCTCTTCTTCTATAGTTTCTCGGCCTGATGTTGACTCTGTTTGGGCTTCCGCTGTTGTTCCTGGAGATGATAACTGGGTAACACCATCAGAAACAATGGTTCTGAATTGGTCTGCTCCATCAAACCATCCATCACCGTCTGTACCACTTGCAACCGGCCTTACTTTTCCACCACCGCCATTGTTTCCGCCAATCGAAGTAGTTTTTCCGCCCGATGAGGACACCGAAAACGACTTTATTGACGAAGAATCAAACTTTGGATGCTTCTGATCTTGAACTTCAGCCACAGAAACATAAGACCCCGCTGTCGGATTCGCTGCCGCTGCCAGAGCAGCGTTGTTTCCCATAGAATGAACCGAATAATTTGCTAACAAGATCATCACATAAACCATCAAAGTCGGTGTATGAGAAAAAACCTGTTGAAACAACCAAACGAACGAAGCATGCATCTCTTTTTGAACTCTAACAATAATCCCTTGTAAATCTTCATAAAACAATAGCTGCCGCATTTGCAAAGTGTAAATATGAAGCTCGCGGATTATAAAAACCATTGAAGAAAACGCCTCTTTAATTGAACAATAAGCCGATTCCCCTGCTTCTCGAAACCCTTCTTGCCATTGTAATTTCCTCTTTATAATTCGAACCGAAAGCGGAAGATCAACGCTGTTGGCTTTTCGCTCAATGCTTGACGGGTTTATTTCTTCGCCTCTCTCTACCCATGATGGTTGTTCGTTGAATTTCAAAGATTCTGTATCGGAATCGGACCTTTCAGAATCTAAAGAATTGCTGTTATTTTTGCTGTTGGTGTCATCATTGTCGTCTGGTAATTGGAATCTCAGAGCCAATTCTTCAATTTTTTTCGAAAATTCTTCATCCGAGAAGGCGTCTAAACTAGCGCTGAAAGCTTTTCTTAAAGTTCTGGATCTTGGTTTGAGAAACTCGAAAGATCGAGACCGTTGGATATTGATGGAGTGAGAACCGAACAGAGCCGACCGGTTCAGTCTTGGAACGGATTTCGAAACATGAACGTCATCGCAACGGCTGCGTTTTGGAAGGGAAGGTGAACAGATTGCTGAAGCTAAAGCTTGAGAGGAAGATGGAGGTTGAAGAAGAATTGGCTTTGACCATTGTAAACGCGCAGTAGCTGCTACTTTCACAACCATTTGTTAAAGCTCGACGGTGAAAATTAAGGCCTTTCGAAAGCGCTGCACAACAGAGCCTTAGAAAACTCTAAAAAGCTTGCCGGAAAATCTTTTCCTCTTTCAAATTGGAATCTCCCCACCCAAAGCTTTATCCTTTAAGATCCTGAAAAATAAAAAGCCATCTCTTTGAAATCACTCTCCCCTTAAAGTCAAAAAGAACAATAATAATTCCAGTAAATAATAAAAATAAAAAAAATTGAAAAAAAAAATAGAAAGATATAATTCTCAAAAAAGGGAGAAACTCAAATCTATAAAAGCACATTTCTACCAAGAAAATCGTATCTCGAAACTCGAAAACCGATTAAATTCGAGATTCCCAAGAAAAATATCAAACCATTTTTTCAAGGAACTATTGATGAAGAAACTTACTTCAGATTTTTTTTTTTTTTTCAGCTCGGACTGCGATGAAATTAACAAATAAAAAAATAATTTTCCTTTTTTTCTTCGCCACCCGAGTAAAAGCTCCGGTGTAGCGCGAAAGCGAAGCTTACTAGAAAAAAGAGAGAGAGAGTTTTAAGCGTTCCTTCTTATACAACGAGCTCTTTCGCTCTTCCAAAAATGTAATGAAAAAGAAAGGACGAATAAAATATATATATATATATATATATATATATTACATTTGTTTAAAAAACTATAAAATATATAACAGCCAAAGTCGGTTAAAACAGAGTGAAGAATTCAGCTCGTCTATAAACAGAAAAACAGAAAACAAAATGATTTCCACAGGGAGATCCGGTTACCTGTTGGTTAAGTTCAGGTTTGTTGAGATTTTTATTTTATTTTTTTTGGCTTTTTTTTTTTAATTTTCATTTTCAACGAAACGAACGAAAATGGATGTGATCTGGCCGTTTTAATTGCGCCACGTTTCCACACAATCACCGCCTTCTTCGAAATTTTGTTTTCTAATAGACATCGGAGAAACGATGATCATTGCACCGACCTTCCTCGTTGCTCTCTCTGACAGGTGTCCGTTTTTGTACCTTTTGATTTTGGGAAAATTAAATCGGGTTTATTTATTTCATAGCATTGTAATTTTATTTTCAAACTTTTAATTTATATTTCACAATTAATTTAACCGAAATTATTAAAAATGTTTATTTATTTTATTAATTATTTTTAAATTTCATTTTATTTAATTTTTAAATATGATTAAAATTTGAAATCGATATTTTTTTTCTTGAACTTTGAAACTATTTTTCATAATAATCAAATTTTAATTAACAAAAAATGAGCTTTTTTTTTTTTTTTTTTTACCAATTGAATTAATCTATGTCAGTATAAAATGTTTTTTTTTTAAAAAAAAACAGCTATAAGATGGATTAATGAATAAGCAAATCTACGAGTTTTTTACATAAATTAGAGGGCTTAGCGATTAAACATGTTTGAATATTGTTAAATCACCACCGTGAGGGCAAGAATTTCTCTAGCTTTTTAGGGAAAGTTATTAAGACCGAGGAGGCTTATCGGTTAACAGTCACTCGAAGAGTGTTGCTAAATGTTATTTTTTTAATTTTTTGTAAGTAAAATTATTTAATTATTTTTGAAAAATTTTGAAAATTTATAATTTTTTGAAAAATTTTGAAAAATCATATAATTTTTTGAAAATAAATTTATAAAAAGTTATAAACCTTTATGAAAATTTAATTTTTTGAAAATTTATTTTTAGAAAGATTTATAATATTTCCAAATTTTATTTTCAAAAAGTTATATAATTTTTTCAAAAATTTAATCCGAGAAAAGTTTTTGATTTTTTTTAAAAAAATTTTGAAAATTTATATGAAAGAAAAAATAATTAAATAATTTTACTTATAAAAAAATTAAAAAATTGAGATGTGAAAAAAATAAATAACTTTTAATATATTTTTGAAATGTCAATGATGATTTTAATTACTAAAAAATGTGAGAAGCATGTAATAAAATTTAGTCAATGAAGCAACTATATCTCACCATCAAGGAAGTTAAACGCATGTTTCCCAAAACAAGCTTGTTGCTTAGTTTGTTTCTTTGTAACAGTCATTTGCAAATTTGCATGCGTTTAACAACTTTTGAAATTAGCTTGAAAAGGGAATAATACCCAGCTCTATTTCTGAAATTTTCTTATTAAATTAAATAATAGTAAAAGTAAAATCCAAAACTTAAATCATTTTATTTATATAATCATTTTTAAAAAATAATATATAATACCTAAATTTAAAATTCAAATTTTATTACTTACAATTTAATTATTTTTCTTTAAACAGGTCACTTTATTTGTATAAATAAATAATAATAGCACTAAAAACTTATAGTTATTAATATTATTTCACATAGTATATGAAATTAAGAATTTAAAATTTAAAATTTAATTTGATTAATTTATATAATTATTTTTAAAAAATAATATTTATTAATTTTAAAATTTAAATTTTAAATATTCAAAATTTGTTTTTCTACTCTCATGTTGCAGCCACATAAGTATCCTAACTCTTGATAAATTTATCAGATTATAGTTGGAGTGATTGAATCATTAAGAGCAAAGACTTATGAAGTCTTAATTAGTTTTAAACTTGTTATTGTGGCAGAAATGGAAGATGAAAGAAAGGAAAGGGTGTTTTTGTAAATTGAAACATAAAATGACATGTGCTCAATTTGACTCAAAGTGCCAGTCAATTGAATTTTATATTCTATATATATAAGCCAATTATTAAATTAAAATTTTAATAATTTTAAATACGATATAATAATATAATTTATAATAAAAATATAAAAATAATATAATTTAAAATTTTATTAAAAATTAAAAATTATATTTATATTTTATATATATAATTGTAATAAGTACATTTTTATACAAAAAATATATAAATTATTAATATTTTATATAATATAAATATTTAAATTATCAAATTTATTAAATTATAATATCTTCGTTATTCATCAAAGAATAAACATATAACCTGTTATCTTTTATTTATTTATTTATTTATTCTCCTCATCTTTTTTATAAATTTATCCCCCTTTTATATTTTCATTCATTTATTAAAAAATTCATAAATTTTAATGTAAAAAAAGGACAAAAATTAGAAAATAAAATATCTATTTAGAGGAAGCCTAGTTGAGAAGGTGATGAGGAACGGACGGTCCAAAATGAAAAGCTCGGAAGAGAGTGTGAGAGCAATGTTACATCAGCAGAAATAGAGGCTAAGTGTTGAAGGTGACGACAGAATATAAGATCAGCGGTTGAAAGTTTAAATTGGAGATCTTATCAACGGTTTATATTGATTATTTTAAATGTATTTTTTATTTCTATAATTTTCTATCATATTCCTGTCCTTGTTTAGTACCATGTCGTATCAATTCTTACTTTTATTAATTTATAATATCTTTATTTGCCTTCAATTTTAGACCTTTTTTTTTTTTTAAGTTTTAAGTTATCCTTGATTTTTAATATATATACTAAAAAATCACGATCTTACCATTTTTCTTTCATTTCATTTAGGGTTTGGTAAATTTCAAACATTACCATTGACCAATTTAAAACAAAACTTGCAAATTTCGTAATTTCATTCTATGTTATTGCTATACAAATTGAAGTTATCAACTTGTTATATGATTTTAAATTCATTAATTCTTAACTTTTTGTGGTTTAATGAGTTTCGTTTAACTATTTGGTCAACCAAGTTGGCCTATGCAAAGAGGTAATTGTGTGCAAATTGTAGGTCATCCAAGCTGGTCTAGGACATTTAGTATTCATTTGGATGAATAGTAAAATTAATTTTGATAAGATTAAAAATAATAATAATAATTATTATAATTATAATTAAAAAAATTATTATAACTGCGATTAAATAAAATTTATAAAAAATTTTATACTAAATAGATATCATTAGATTTGACACCTAAATTCAATTGATACTATGATAAGTTCAGCTACACAGCATTGAAACCTCACTAAAAGGCATGGTTTTGTTGGTATTGTACAAACATTAAAAATCTAAAATTACTGCTTCTAATAAATACAAAAATTTCAAGAAAGACTCAAAAGCGTATAATGGTATCACTTTTCTTAAGGTTTTATTTACTTTCATTGTATTATTTATTTAATAGATATACTAAAGAGTTGTAGGTAATAAATCTTGAGGATATAATAAAGTCCAATGACTAATTATATTTTGCACTAATGAAATCAATTTACCAAGCATTCACTAGCGTATCACAAGATAACTGAACTTTTATAAAGTTTTTTATAATAAAATTTTTATAAAATAAATATTGACTTTGAAGAAAGAGGAATAGTTCTAATAATTGTTTCTGTGTATTTTTTTCAAAAAATCAGAAGAGTTTTATATAAACAGATAAATGTTTTTTTTTTTTTTATAGATTTAACTGTTTAATTTGAATAAACAAAAATTATTTATTTTTGAGTAGTTGAAACTATTTTTTTGAACAAATTTATCTGTTTATTTTATATAAATTTAACTATTTAATTTTATTTTTTTTACTTGTTTTGGATAAATTTTAATTAATTCCACAAGTTTAAGCTTTAAATAAAATAGAATTTTATAAGGTTTACTGCATTGCAAATGTCAAGTATCATTAATTAAATATTAATATATACTAATTTTTAATTAATGCAAGACCAACCAAATTTGAAAAATTAGGCCTACGGTCCTTTAACCACTTTAGTCAAATTATAGTGAATTTTTATTTTTTTAATTTAAATAAGTATTTTATCATTTTCTTTAAATTTATTTTTTATATTTTATTTTAAAAATCTTGACAAGACAACCATTCCACGCCATGAATCTGGTTGGTAACCCGCCTACTCCCATTCACACTGCTTGGCCCTCCACACCTCACCGTTATCTTTCACTCTCCAGACTTCAGATTTGTATTTTTTTCCTTTAAACCGCATAACTACTTTGTTTATTTGTTTTGTTTGCATTTACACGCTAACGGTATCAAATTCAGCGCTGCATCAAATCTATACAAGTTTAAGTGTCATTGGTCGAGATTTAAGCTTCGAATTTGCGTGACTTTGGGACTCGAGCATTCACACTTTCGACGTTTCAAATCAGCCTTCCTGTCACGGTTCACACCCTTGTGAGATATTATCCGCTCTGACCCCCTAACCTTATAATTTTATCCTACAAAAGGTGCTTCACAAGACAAAGATGGTGTGAACCCTTTTATACTCCAGTGACCCTCTTATTATGTTCGATGTGGGATTCAGAACTCTCCCTTAGGTCCGTGACATTCTCCTGCACCTAACTCGTGACGCCCTCGTCACGGAGGCTGACCACCCTACTTACCTCTTTCGAGGTGCTTGACGTGGATCGAACGGTATAGAGCTGACTCTGATATCACTTGTCACGAGTCGAGACTTAAGCTTCGAACCTGCGCGGCTCCGAGACCCGCGTATTCACCCTTCCGGCATCCCAGATCAACCTTCATGCCACGGTTCACACTTTTGTGAGGTATTATCCGCTCTAACCCTTCCTGACCTCACGGTTTTATCCTATAAAAGTCGTCTCACAAGGCGAAGATAGTGTGAACTCTTTTATACCCCAGTGACCCTCTTATTATGTTCGATGTGAGATTCATGACTCTTCCTTAGATCCGTGACACAAAACCTTTGACGATAGAACCTCCTACCCGAAATTGTCACCAACTTGATGAGCTTTTGTTGCATTTCGAAAACCTCTACTACATGCAAGTGGTTTACATGCATGACATTTCTTTCGAATTATGGGACAAAAATGTATTTGGATGAAAATTTTTTAAATATAAGTATTTTAAAATTCATTATTTCAAAATATTTGTATCTATTATTATTTTGTTTGACTAAATATTTGTTATAGGAGAGTTTAAGGAATTAGAATTTAATGAAATAAAAAAATAAATATAAAAGAATGATAATGATATTAAAAATAAAAATAATATAATACAAGAATATATAATATGATTATCATTGGATTTAAAAAATATATAAATTTTATTAAAAAAATGAAAAAATTAAAAAATTAAAGCTAAAAATATTAATATTTTATTTTAAAAATCAGTTTGTGAGCCGTGCAATGTATAGATTAATTTTATTTATTTAAATATATGTATAAACACATAAATAAATATAATTTAATTTACATGCATAATGTATATATAAAATACATGTAATAGTTTTGGGTTAATTTGTTAAAAGTAAGATAATTATGAAAGAATATAAATGTTAATTAAAATACCAATTATTAAAATTAAAAATATAGTAGTAGTAATAGTAATAACTATATGCTTTTTTTCATTTGCATTGTCTAATTTTCTTTTAAAATATAAATAATACAAACATGTTAAATAAAAATTTCATTTGCCCAAAGGAATAAAAAATATTATGATTCATGATTTATCAATTGTGCAATACTTGAGCACGAATATCCACAAATTTAAAATCAATGTAGAGCAAAAAATATATATAGATATGAATTTAATATTGTTAAAGGAAACAATGGAAAGATGTTACAACTTAACTAAAAGTTGTAATAAAGAAGAGATTTGATAATTGTAGGTTAATGTATTTATCTTTAAAAGATTAATTCGACGCAAAGGTAAAAACAAAAACATCTTAGAAAGTATATTGGGACTCTAATTTAATGAGAAAATTATAGTTATTTACGATTTTCATTAGAAATGAGAGATTGTTAATAAATTATAAGTGATAATAGACAAATGACAATAAAAAATGATTAAATTAATAGATAACTTATTACTACATTTGAAAATCTTAAATTTAAAAAATATATTTTTAGATTATTAAGAAATTTATTTAATTTTAGAAAATAATTTATCTAAATTAAATTTTATTATCAATAATTTAAAAATTATTAAAATAGATATCCACGTAAATAAACTTTTTAAATAAATTCTTATGTGTCAAATAAAAAAACTATTCACATAATAATCAATGTAAACAGAATTTAATAAAAACCTTCATAATCTATATATAATTTATTATTCATGGTGGGAGAGGGTGGGGGCCAGGAAAGGTGATTGAAGAGGAATTTGTTAAAACCATATAAATAGGTGGGTTTTGATTTCCAAATGCATTGTTTCTTCATCCAAACAAAGTATTTGGCTTTTTAGACTATTGAAAGTCCCGTTCCAAACGAATCGCCGGATTCAAATCTCATACCCAAACACACCGTAGGACTTTTTTTTTTTTTGTTTAATTCTTCATTTTCGTTGATTGAAGCGCTCAATTTGCGAGATGATTTTGTATTTGATTCCAAGAAAGTGGCATGCCATGAATTGGCTATTGACTATTTTAGGCCTAAATTGACAACATCAGGTTCGAAGAGATTTGTAAAGGATAAGTCATTGCCCTTTTTTATAAGCTTTTCAGCATATGCCCTGTCCAACCACGAAAAGTACATTTACCTGCCTCAAGGACTTTTTTTCCTTACTTGTAATTAATTATTAGGGGTAATAACAATGAAATTGGGTTTTATTTTTTTGATATTATATAGTATTAAGAAATTTTAAATTTTAACTTGAATTCAAATTATTTTTATCTTAAAATCGATTTAATTTAAATTAAATTTTATCAATTTAGTTTGACTTAGTTTATTCATTTTAATTTAAATTTTTTATATATTATTTTAATAAAATTTTTAATATATTTAAATAAATTTATATATAAAATAATTAATTTTGTTTTATAAAAATTTTAAATATATATAAAACTAATAAAAATATATAATTTAATTCAATTCAATTTTCATATTTCGATTTAAAATTTAATTTAAATTTAATATATATGAATTTAATATCCAAAAAATAAAAAAAATCCATTCGAATCAAATAAAATATTATAATTTCAAAATTATTTTTGATTTTTTTAATTTTTTTCTCCTTCCTATTAATTACCTTTGATAGGATTATAAAGGAACCAAATACGAACAAATGTATGTTTGTGTTTGTTTATTTATTTTTAAAAGTGTTCGTATTCATTAAAAAAATTACTCTGATCATTCATGTTTGTTCGTTTAAATAATATACTATTTGTATTCGGTTCGTGTTCATTTAATTAAATTAAATGAGTTTGTTTGTGAATATTAAATAAATATGTTCACGAACGTATATAAATAAATATATTTATAAACAATAAACAAATTATAATTAGATAAATTTAAACAAATGAACTTTAAATGAATATAAATGAACTCAAACAAATATAAACGAATCTTAAAATAGAATTAGATTAAGATAAAAGGTAAAAATATAATTTTATTAGTGTTATTATAAATGAATAATAAACGAATGATTTTTAAATAAACCGTAAATAAGTTTATTTATGATTATAAATGAACGAATAAAAAATTATTTATATTTGATTCATTTAACAAATGAACATATAAATGATGTTCAAAATTATTGTAAAGTTTAATAAATAAATAAAAATAAATAAAAAATAAATATATTCATAAATAATTTATAAAAAAAAACTCTGTTTGCTTGTACCTAATCATCGAAGTATGTTATCAGGATGGGTTTTTTGAGCGGCAAAAATATTAAATCATATAGCACCTACAACTTTTTTTGTTGTCGTATTGATTTTTTTTTGTAAAAAAAAAAAAGTCGACTTTCTGTCAAAGAAACAGTGAATGGAACTAATTATACAGGAAGTTGATGAGATCGGAGCACAAAAATTAGGTAAGAGACAAACAATACTTGTGAAAGTGAAAAGGCCAAAATAGATGCTAGTTTTGAAGAAATTGCAAGAAGAAAAAAGCAATGAAGAAACAGGTTGAAATGGAAGTGGTTGGAATGTGACGGAACATGCTAATAAAACACCTCATTCAATCAATTAATCTTAGCTATATGTCCTTCTCTTTTCAGTTTCATTTCAAGTAAAGATCATCAGAATAATGTTAACAACCAAGCAGGGGCCATGTTTCATGTTAAAAACCCAAATATTATTTCTCAAATTAGTTTGGGAACCGGTTTTATCTTTGGCCTAACCAGGCAGTAATCAACTACCCTTCAAAAAAATCCTATCTGACCTCAACCATGATAATTTGGCATCAACTTTCATGATCATTAGTACTTGAAACTGTGGTCACACTAACAGCCAAGGGTAGAATGCCTACTAGGTTTTTTCTTAGTGGTGTCAAAACTCCACATATATATTGAAATATTTAACATAATATTCTAATTAATTACAAACTGTCAGTGTAATTTTTGTTGGATTAAAATCTTATTTGCTGATGGTAAACCTTGTCCATTATTTTCTTGAATAATATTTATTTTGGCAGGAATCTTTTTTGGATAGGCTGACTTGAATATTATTTAAATTTATAATTTTTTCATTTTCTAGATTGAAAGAAACTGCAGAAGTAATTTTTAATCTATTCCATTGCTCTCGCACTTATTGATATTAGAGTAGTAAATAACCCCCAAAAAGACTCTTCATATGTGAAGCTGTAATAGTGGTATGAATATGATTTTGGATTTGTTGAAGATTTTATTTGCGAAGAAAAATAGAAAAAAGAAAACCAAAGCATGTTCTAAGAATTAATTGCAGAATAAAGGTTTGAACTTTGAACACAAAAGCTACACATGTTTTTGAGGATATAGATGCACAGAAGTCAATCTACATGGCATATTTCTCAAAGCTTCTTATCTTTTAGCAAGAAATTTTCATCATTCTTGAAAAATCTTTTGATGAAAATGAAACCCATTGTGTCCTTAATTTCTACAGAGCATAGAAATATATTGTTTCTCCAAGATTCCTTCAAAATGTACAGGCCTATAACATGTGGACCACTTGATAGGTAGGGTTTTGAGATTCAACAAAAATCTTGCTATTGATGTTGATGATTTTTTCAACAAAAAGAAAACTCAGCATTTAGCCATAGAGATCGATGTTTGAAGATAAAGAGAGCATGATTCACACGATGGAAATTCTTTGGTTTAGTCATCTAAACAAAGAGGAAGAACCGAAGAAGAGATAGGTCGATGTAGATATATGTCGTCGAGACTTGATTGTTTGTATTATGAGAATAGTAGCGATAACCGACGGGAAAAAGTTGCGGATGGGCCTCTCATTTCACACATGGGGTTCAAGGATCGGACAGGGACATTCATATAGACGCCAATGCCACGCCAATCTCCTTATCTCTTCGTCTACGTACGGATCGATTATTCTCTCCTTTCCTCTCCCTCCCCAAACTGATAGTTCCATCTTTACTTTTCGTGATGTACTCTTTTGTTTCCGTTGTCAGCCCAAAATCACTAAAATACCTCTACACATTTGTTGATAATATAAGACATGCTAATATGACACGAATACAATATGAAAATAGAATACGAAGATAACATGTTTTAAAATTTTAATAATAATTATATATGAGTTTAACAAAATAAAAATATTTTTCATAATTTTATACTGACACGAATTATAATACATATTTTTTGTGTAAAATATGACATAAATATATGAATTTTAATATTTTATACGATATGAATAAACAATTATCAGGTCTATTAATTAGTAAAATCATTTATAGTAAGTGGGAAAAACATGAATTTATTATGTAGAAATAATTTTACTTTCATGCTAAGTAATTATATCATGAATTGACTTCAAACATAGGCCATACATCAACTTTTATTTCATTTTTTGGTTGAGGTTATGGGATATGATGAATCCACAGCTGATAAATATGAATAAAAAGACTTTAAATCTTAATTGCAAGGAACTAGGAATTAAGTGGATACTTTGGTAATGTGGCAACTGAAAACATCTTAGAATTGGTAGGTCATTTTCGATATGCAAGGCCTCACTTTCGCCTACTATATATGTATGTCCATAAATGGAGGGGGTCCATTTGATGAAGCGATTCCAATTATTTCCCATATATAGCATTGAGTAGTAGTATCTTCGCACCTTTGGCCATTCAATTCCATACAAAATATAAGTCCCAAAGTTATTTATGTTTTCACTGAAGTTTTAGATTTATAGTAATTATCGATTTTAAGTTGGAAAATTTTGTTTAATACAAACAAAAAAAAATCACAAAGAAGGATTTATAAATCTAGCATGCCAAATCCTAGATTTTAAAATTATTATATAAATCAATTGAATTATTTTATATTCATATCCATGGAAGTTTATTTCAATTAATTCTATATCTATACATATAAATGTCACGTGAAAATTGATCTTTTTAAAAAATTTTTATCTATATATAGTCGATTAATAAATCATAGATTTGTATCTATATAATAAGGATATGCATGTTTTAATAATTTATTAAGAACTAGTTTTAAACCCGTCTGATGCGTGAAAATATATTTATATATCAGTAAATTTCATATAAATATAAATTTTTTAAAATAATAATATAAGCCATGAAATTTATGAACAATTCATAACTTATATATTGTCATCAGTTCTAAATAAAACTCAACCTATAATTTATTAAATCCAAATAATCTCTAAATAAAAGACAATAATGTTTTGGATTTCAAGAAATTAAAAATTTAATCACTAAAATCAATCTCGAATACAAACTTTTTTCATGGGAATTCTTTCATAAGTTGTTATTGAAGCGAAGATGCAACGATTGATTTTTCAATATTTCTTGCTATTTTGAAGTATGTGTCGTTTTATTTGATGTGTCAATAGATTTCACATATGTAAGTAAAGAGATAGATAAAACAATAATCTGTATGTAATTTGACAACAGTTAAGTTATAATCTAAATTATATAACTTTATAACAATCATAATCATTATAATAAATTTATACATAGCTTTTCCAATAAGTTTTTACATTCAAGCTTAAGATTAAAATTATACACTTTATTTACTATAAGTTTTGTACTACTTATCTTAATATTATGTTTGGTTACCCTCGTTTTAAAGATACAAAATTTACCTCTAAAATCTTCATATATTTTTTAAAAATTTATAATCTTTATTTTCCTAAATCATAAGTATAAATATATTATTTAATTAATTTAAATATTAAATACTATTAAAATAATTTTTAATTTAATACCTTAATATATATTTCACAAAGATTATCAATATTTCTATTAATTAATTCCTTAGCTTTTGTATTGAATAGTATGAACATCACCCTTTTAGAATTATTATATGTCTCGATATTCAATTTCTACCCATAAAAAATATAAATTCTACAATTATAAATATAATATAATAATTTAAAAAACTTTTATTATCATAATGGAATAATAATTTTTTTTATATCAAATATAAACATTCCTTGTACATACCTAATCATTTTAAAATCAAACATCAACATAAAAAATACAAATTCTACAATTATAAATATAATATAATAATTTGCCCAACCAAAAGTGGTATCAACTTTTATGATAATAACTTTATTGGTGAAATACTTTCCTTGTACATGCCTAATCATTTTAAAATCAAACATCAACAAAAAAATATTAAAAAAAAAACTAATATCATGGTTAAAGAAATATAAAATATAAGTGTTAAAAAAAAAATCTTTTAGCAACACAGAACAAGAAACAATGCAAATTGAAAATTAGAGAAAAAATTAAAGTAAAGTTGAGTAGTGATTAAAAGATATAAAATTAGTGAAAAATAGTTAAAGATGTATTATGCTTAACTTAAAGTTATTTATACAAAAAGTGTGTTGCAGATGAATTAATAAGATAATTTTAAATTATGAAAGTTAATATTGAAATAATAAAAATTGTGAGTGAATAATGGTATGTTAGGTTGATTGATATTACAATATTTAATTATGCAATTAACATTTAGAGATATATTAATTAGAATAATAAAACAAATTAAAATTTATATTAAATCAACATGCAGTAATATATAAATTTTAAAATTATAAAACGTTACAAATGAAATCAAATAAAATCCACATGTGCTAATATTTTATCAAATGAAATCAAACATCCATTAATATTTTATCAAATGAAATCAATATTTAATGAAATATAAATGTATCAATCAAATATAAATTAATAAAATGTTTTTTCTATTAATTTAATTATGGAAAATTAATTTGATATATTTGCTTTCTATATTTACACATGAAATATATCGATTACTCAAATGGATACCATATTTAATCAAATATAAATGTATCAAATAATTGATTAGTGAATCAATTATTTTAAAATTTTAATTGTAGTATTTATTAAATTATTAATTATATATTAATTGATTTAATTTGTCAAATTAAATTTTTTTTACAATTTTAATACTTTTAATATGAATTGAATTGAGAATGATTTAAAGTTAATAATAAAAACATAAATATAATCAATTTAATTTTTTGAATTATTTTTAAATTTAAAATATACAAAATAAAATAAAATATATTTATTAGATGTCATGTGACAATTTTTAAAATCGTTTACATATCAATATTTTAAGTCGTTCAAATAAGATTGTTTTTTCTTTTTACCAAAAACTTTGACTTTTATATATTTATATAATATTAATGGCTTCGTGACAAAAATATTTGCTTTAAAATAGTGGACAAAATGCGTATATATGTGCTTATTCACTGCTTACCAAACTTCTTATGGATAGAGGAGTAGAGATTTTGACGAACAAACTTTTGTTGTTTTTGCAATGATTTATAGCACGTAAGACAAAATTTTATTTATGTGATTGACTTCATTTTTGGAGTTGAGAACCTTTTGGACTGACAGCATGCTAAATTAAAGGGTTATTGTTATGAATAATTTTAAATTATAATAAAATATTTTATATAATATAAATTTATTAATTAATATAATATTTATAAAGATTATTTATTAATTATATGTTATCATTTGAAATTAATCATATTATGAATAAATATCATATTAATTAATAAATTTATAATTCAAATATTATATTAAAATTTTTTTAAATTTATGTATCATATTAAATATTTTATTATAATTTAAAAATTATTTATGAGATTAATCCTCAATATTATGGTTTTAAATCTTAAGTTTTATCTAATTCACGATATCAGTAAGTCATATTCAACGTTTTTTTTTGTATAAAAATGATAGTAATATGAAAATAAGAGATAAGGTTACAAATGTTAAAATTTAAAATTTAAAACTATTGAACACCAATAATTAAAAATAATTATATAAATTAATTGAGATATAATCTTAATTTAAGTAGGTTCACTTTGGTAAACCCAAAATGACTTTTAATCCATTAATAGTAACGTTTTTAATTAATTTTCTTGAAGGTTTCATTTTGGGTAATTGCTTCTTTTTACTTTTTTTTTTTTCATTTTAAAAGAAAACACAAAAAATTTCTTATATATATATATATTTTATTACGATCGAAGATATTCCCGACTTTTGCTTGACTTTAACTCCATAAAACAGGCATTTTCTATTGGGCCGGTCATTGTTTTGCAATGCAGAATGAGACTTTAGGCTAATTGGGTTAACACAGAGCAAGTAGCCGAAGGGCCTTCAAAAATAATCGAATAGAACGCGGGAGACGAAACTTTTTTCCCGCGAAAAAACAGTTACCCGCTCCTCATTTCTTTTTTTTTTTTTGCAATGTTTTTCTTTTATATATGTACCATATTTTATCAGTCTATCGTCAATCGAATCGAAATCCCTGAATTTTGTTCCCAATTTATCTATCCGGTAAAGTTTGTTTTATTCAATAATGCCTGCAATTGCCGATCGCAATTCGTCTCCTTTCAAGGGAATGGTGGCCGCCATCAACTCGGACAAGAGTAGTAGTACCGCTAGATCCAACGGTTGTTGCACTCCTCAGAAACGGAGGTTAAGATCCGATGAGGCGGCTGCGAAGGAGAGTCCAGTGTCGACGCCGAAAATTAAATCGGCTCGCCGTCGTTTGAATTCAAGTCCAAACAGCCCTGCAAATGTGAGCCATCAATATAAAAGTTTTACTGCTTTGATTATTGTATGGTAGCTTTTGTTCAAACTAGTTATAGAGTTTGTTATTATTTTTGAGATAATTGAGTGAAATGAGATTAATAACAGGATGAGAAAAAAATTGAAGAAAATTGAAAATTGATTTGAAATTTTAGTTAGAGTTTGGTGCGGATTGATTATTTAATTTAATTTAAATTAAATTAGGATATTAAATATATATATATATATATATATTAAATTTGTATTTGATTTCGAATTTAAATAAAAATTAAAAAAAGGTCAAATCTATCGAATAGTATTATATATTCTATTAATTTTTATATATTTTAAATTTTATAAAATAAAATAATTATTTTATATTTAAATTATATTAAAAATTATATTCAAATAATATAAAATTTAAAATTTAAAAATTAATGAATTAAATCGAATTTAACTGATAAAATTTGATTTATAAAAGTTATATAAAAATTTAATTTGGATTGATCAAATTTAAAAATTTATAATTTCATATATTATTAAAAAATTTAATCGATTTGATCTGAACAATCATTACAATTAATAGAAAAATTAGTTGTTTTTTGATAAATTAAAAAAAAAAAAGCCATTTATTTATGCCTTTGTTTCTTTTTAATAATTCTTTTTGGATCTGCTGATTTTATTCACCCTAAATGGATAAGGATTAAAATATGTTTAATGTTGCTTAATTTTTATATGTTTACAGGGAATTAAGGAAGATTTTAGTGAAAAACCAGTGAAGAAAAATTGGAATCCGAGAGGTAATTTTGTAATATACATTTGCGTTTTGATTTTGAGCAATCAATGTTGATATTAAGTTGGTTTTGGTTTGTTTTAAGATGTTGAGCAAATGAGGGCAGTTAAGGAGGCATTGCATGTTTCAACAGCTCCATCAACTGTTGTGTGCAGAGAAAATGAACAGAAAAGGATTTTGGAGTTCTGCAAGGCATGTGTAGAACAAGAGAAAGCTGGGAGTTTGTATCTATGTGGGTGTCCTGGGACTGGGAAATCGTTATCAATGGAGAAAGTAAAACAGCAAGTTATTGACTGGGCAAAAATGGTAGGTTCATTGCTTTTTATCCCTTTGCCTTGTAATGTTATTGAAATGGATTATCACTTTCAATTATTTCCTTTTTATATAGCAGGAAGGGTTGCAGCTGCCCGAAGTATTAGCAATGAATTGTACTTCTTTAGCAAACACATCTGAGATTTTTAGTAAGGTATTGTTATTAAGATTTCATCAACATTCAAATCTTGAATTCTGCAAATGTTTGCCTGATGATTACCTTGGCAGATTCTTGGCAAGCACCAATCAAAGAAAAAAACTTTGGGCTCAACATCACATTTACAACATCTACAGAACCTGTATTCTAATAAACAGGCACCATCCAGCTCGAAGATGATGTGAGAAATTACCTCAACTAGCTTGAAGCATCTTTATTTCCCCTCTCCTTTTGCCTTAACCAAAATTATGATTTTTTGCAGGTTAATTATTGCCGATGAATTGGATTATTTGATTACGAAGGACAGGGCCGTACTTCATGATCTTTTCATGCTTACAACTTTTCCATTCTCTAGATGTATACTGATAGGTATCATTCATTGCAACTATGTCAGACACTCATTTCTATATAATTGTCTTGATTGCAAAATGTTTTTTAATCCTTATTTGTCTTGATTCATGCTGTTGTTCGCTCATGAATGTTATTCCCGTTTTTTTTTTCAGGAATAGCTAATTCCATTGACCTAGCTGATCGGTTTCTTCCAAGACTCCAGTCATTGAATTGTGAGCTCTTTACTTTCATTACATTGGTTGAGAATGATAGTATTGAGCTTGGTTTTATAAATTCATCTTGTGGTAGCAGCTCTTGTTTCTTTGAGTTTCTTGAATCTTATTCTTTCTTCTGAATTAGCTATAATATAACTTTTTCTTGTCCTGATTATTTTTCAACTATAAAATAGTGGATTGCCATCTAGCTATCTTCCTGCTTTGCTAACCTAAGCACCAGCGTTGAAAATGAGAGCATCTTGAAAAAATGCAGTCTAATATTTACTAGCCGAGGGATTTGGATTTGTTCCTTGTTACTTACTAGTCTAATATTTTCTGAATTTTTGTTCCTTTATTTTATTTCTCCGCTGATACTAATTTCAAGCAATGCTTTTAGTCTCTTTCTGTGGTAGTGGCTACTTGCAATGGTGCAATGTGGAATATGGATGCTTGGTTGTTTTTGAAGTAATACTAAGTTGTTATACTACCACTTCTCTGTGTTAGGCAAGCCAATGGTTGTAACCTTCCGTGCTTACTCTAAAGATCAAATCCTTTCAATACTTCAAGAGAGGCTTTTGGTATTATTACACTCCACTTTCACACTTTGTATAAAATTACTTCTAATTTTAATTTTTGTGGTAAATTCATGTTATTGGGTTTTAATGAATTTGCACTCTTAACAGGTGCTTCCATATATTGTCTTCCAGCAGCAAGCATTAGAACTTTGCGCCAGAGTGAGTTATATGATTGGATGTCTTCTGTTGAAAACCTTTTCCTGTTTTTAATTCATCTGCTATCAATTGATACTGACAGCATGAAATCTAACAGAAAGTTGCAGCTGCATCTGGAGACATGCGGAAAGCTCTTTGTGTTTGTAGGTCAGTGTTTCATTGCTATTGTTGCTGCAACTTAACTATATATGGTCTGAAGTATCAAATTGTTCGGTTTTAACCAATTAGGCCCTAGAAGTGACAGTATAACTGATATTAGTTTAATGTTGTTTCAAAAAGTATTGTCCTTGCAAGGCAGAGTTGATTATAGTAAATATACTTTAAATTCTATAGGTTTTCATGGCATTTTATTTTCATTGTTTAAACCATATTGCTAAAAGAAAAGTAAAGAACAGTGTTTGGTCTCTAATGTGTGATTATACATAATCTGCAAATTCTTAATATATTCATATTCTTTTTTCATCTCTTAAGAATCCTCATCATAGCTAATTTTTTCCCTAATGAATAAGACCTTTCTTTTTAGCAAAAAAAAAAAAAAAACCTTCCTTGCCTTGACCAGAGTAATCACTTTAAATTATTGGCTTATATTCTTCAGTTTGTCTCAGGAGTGCGGTGGAAATTCTAGAAGCAGAATTAAGAGAATCTGGAAGCAATGTGAGTTTGGTGTCAGTAGAAGGGGAGTTCATTAGCCAGCAGACAGCTTCTGCCCTTGAAATCTTCCGAGCACAAGAAAATAATACTGTAAGTGGTCATCAATAGCTTAAGATTACCTCTTCCAAGTTTGAGTTTATTACATTAGTGTTACACATCATGCTTACTTAGCTACCTATTAAGCCCTGACAGTAGCTTACACATCATGATATATTTCAGGTCAGGATTGATCATATGGCTCTCGCATTGTCAAAGACATTCAGATCACCTATAGTTGATACTATACAGTCTCTTCCTCAGCATCAACTAGTAAGTTTGATCATAAATATTAATTTCGGTGCAATGGTAACATAGCCTATCATGAATACAACAGACAAATGCTGTTAAGTCATGTCTCTGCTGCTTCACCATCTCTCATGCTGTTTGGTGTGACTGCAGATTATACTTTGCTCTGCTGTAAAGTTTTTCCGAGGCGGAAAGAAGGATACAACAGTTGGGGAGGTGTGTTTTTCTCAATTTTGACAATAATAAGTTGAAACATTTAGTCGTTGCTAAATTAATACGTAAGGGTGTTGTTACACTGGTACAGCTAAATAAATCATACATTGACATTTGCAAATCAACACTGATACCACCAGTTGGAATTTTGGAGTTTCTAAGCATGTGCAGAGTGCTAAATGATGAGGTAACTAAAGTATATACTTGTTCTTCAATTTCAGTTCAAACTCTCATAACCTAGCTTTAGATGATGGCAGTAACTGTTTTCTAGAGAGGCATTTAACTATCTAAATAGACCTAAAAAGAAAAAAATCTCGATGTTGACATGATTCAATATACAGGGGCTCTTCAAACTAGGCCAGTCTCGTGATGATAAATCGAGGAGAGTAACACTAAAAGCTGATGAAGCCGACATCTCCTTTGCACTGCAGGTACAGATTCCTTCATTTGAGGACAAACAACATTTTATCTTCAGTATTAAACTTTATCTTAATGTTAATCATTTATCTGGAACAGGGAGTTCGATTCTTTCGGAATTGTCTTCAGTGAATCTGCATAAATTTATTTTGTAAGGACATGTGATAGCTTGATTTGGTGGCTGTCTCAAATTCTACAATTTGCCTGCTACTGAATTAAGGTCTGGAGCCACTGTTTCTACAATTATGTATAAATATGATACACTTGATTATGCATGTGTTTTTTCTTCCACATCAATTTTTATTTGATGGTGTTGATCTGATGCTCATTGTTATTATGATGTTGATGTAGATTTGCAATTCATCCATTAAACAATGCATTTTAAGCCAACCTTCCGGTATTCTTCAACTTTCTCAGTCTGGCGGAAGGAATAATCTGAAGCCACAGCAACAGAAACAGCATTCTTGTAGGCATTCACAAGCATATGAGATGCAGCGCCAGCAAGAGTTGGGAATAAAATAGCCTGTGAAAAGGAAGCAACCATGGAGAGCCTGTTAACCAACTTCACGATAAGATCATCTTCAGTTAGTTCAAGCACCTCAGGGCTGAAGACTGATTCATTATCATAAACAGATAGGACAACAAGACCATATATGAAAATGGTCTTATCCCAAGCTTTGAACGATGGGCAGCCTAGATGAGCCAACTTTCTCAACCTTTTTAATCAGCTCCACGACGGTGATGATTTCCACTGTACCTTTGTTGATCTTGGTCGGAATGTCAAGCACCTGTGAGCTTCAAATGTGAGATTATAGCAAACATGAGACTAGTTATTATTTCGATAATACATTTTTTAAACATCTAGATATCCATTTATATTTATTTATTAAAATTTCAATTTTTATACACATAAGGGCATTGTTTAAAATTTGTAATCTTTTTAAATATTCATCTAAATTTATTTTTTAAACTAATAAGAATATGTTGAAAATCAAGAGTTTTTAAAATAATTTTATAAATATCTCTTTTTGGTAATAAGAATATGTTGAAGATCATGAATGTTTTAAATATTACAGGTGCATAAAACTAATCACATAAAATGAAAATGATGCAAATTAAAAAAAAAATAATTTAAAGTGATAAAATTTTTATTTTTTATTTTAATATTTTATTGATGTACTTAATAATATTATTTATATTATCTTTTGAATATTTTTTCCTCTAATATTATTTATAGTATGTTTTGAATTTTGTAAAATTTTTAATTAAAGATTTTAATTTTATTATGATTTGATATTTTAATTATATTATATATATTTTATATATATTTTGAGTGTAATTAAATATTATTAATTTATATTTTTATATATTTAAATAAATAAAAATAATTCCTGCGTCATATGATATATTCTAATTAAGTGATAAATGGTTAATGCAGCTGCAGTGATCGTGATTTTCAAAAAAATTTGTATTTAAAAACATATTTTCTAATGCTATTATGCCAGAAAAAATAACTCAAAATCAGAATCATTCAAGCCCAATTATTGGCTAAAAAATTTCAAGCCCAACTAAACCCGACCCGAGCCCAACATAGCCGTCGAATTGACATTTCAAAATCAACAGACAGACTCTTATCTTACAATTCCCTCGTTTTATGTCGGTGGTGTCAATTTTAGCGGAGCAGTTTCTCACTTGCGAACAAAAAGTGGAGGCTGCTATGTTATGGCGATCATGGAAACCCTAGCCGTTACTCCCCGTCAGCTTCCTTCGACTTCCCTCTGTTTCTCTTCAACCGTCTCCGTTAACTTTAACTTTAGTTTCTCCGGCTTCCGTCAAAGGTCCACAACCGTTGTCAGCTCTGCTTCCAGTGTCCGTACATTCAAGTGCTCTGCTCTTTCATCATCTCCTTCATTAGGTATTCTCACTCTCACTTCGATCTCAACAAAGAATATTTTTATTGTTTTTGAATGTTCTGTTTGATTCCCGGGAAAATATAGTATAAAAAGTTGAAATTGATGCCACTTTCCTTCTAATTTTGATTAAAATTATTAACCTTAAAGCCGCTAAGCGGTTGATCCATGTTCTGATTTACTCACAAGGAAATGTAAGGCAAGAGGACAGAAAATGAAATAATTAAAAAAAGAAAAGTTTTTTTTTTAAATTGTTATTCAGTTAAAAAAAATTAGTTTCTCATTTTCTTCAGTAACTATAATTATATGACCTTTTTAAAAATTTTATTTGTTTGTATGGATTTGAAACGTTTACCAGTTGACCAGTCAGTGAAATTTCGAGAAGCTTCCAAGAATGGGAATTTAGTTCCTCTTTACCGATGTATATTCTCGGATCACTTAACGCCGGTGCTAGCATATCGATGTTTAGTTAAGGAAGATGATAGGGACGCTCCAAGCTTTTTGTTTGAGTCTGTCGAGCCTGGTTTGCAGGTTTCCAGTATCGTAAGTTCCTTCTTTGTATGTCTGTTGCATGTTTATAGAACATGGTAAATATTATGTTTTTTGGGCTAATTCATGTTAGGGAAGGTATAGTGTGGTTGGAGCTCAGCCAAGCATTGAAATTGTGGCAAAAGAAAATATGGTTACGATTATGAACCATGAGGAGGGGCGTAGGATAGAAGAGATTGTTGAGGACCCAATGACTGTTCCACGCAGGATTATGGAGGGATGGGAGCCTCAACGTGTTGATGAGCTTCCGGAAGTATTTTGTGGTGAGTGATGTGGACTAACAGCTTTGCCTTGTCTTCATGACACCCCTTTTGTGGATTTTTGTTTAAAGGTTTTATCATCAACTTTATAGTTTACGGATACTTCTGATCTTGTTTTTTTTCCTTTTTCAAAATTTTTATTCTGTTTCTATAGGAACTAGTCTGGAAAAAATTTTGATCACACTCTGGAGTTTTCTAATATTTACTTTCATATTTACTTGTTGATGTTGGGCTTTTTCTGTTGTTTTGGATGACATTTCTGGAAAGCTTTAGCAGTCATGTCAGTTTCTAATGGATGAAATCGAGGAATGGATGGTTTTTTTTAAGACACTGAATTAAGGTGTAATGATACAATGTCCTTGTTCAGGTGGCTGGGTTGGTTATTTCTCGTATGACACAGTGCGCTATGTAGAGAAGAAGAAGCTGCTGTTCCCTAGTGCTCCCCGGGATGACAGAAACCTTCCAGATGTTCATCTAGGCCTCTATGATGATGTAATTGTATTTGACCATGTTGAGAAGGTATTCTACATTTGGCCTATAGGCTACATATAGTTCATTTTTTGGTCTATCTCCATTTCTTTTGTTTGCTAGGTTGAATGTGTCTTTTAAGTGACATCTCTTATTTCTTTTGTGCATGTCTCAAATTCAAGTGGAGAAATTATGTACCACTTGAGCTTCTTTGAAAACCAAAGGCTGTTTTAAAGGCCATCATAGTGATGTCAAGATTCATGTGATTTACACATTTTTTTTTTCATTTTGATTGAATGACATTACACATCTTGATATGAGGTTTTCTTTTTTATTTTTCTTTGTAATTTATTTCCTGGCTTGTCTTACCATTTCTTGTTTTTAAATTTTAGTTGGACTTTATGGCTGCTTTTGAGAATATAATTTTCACTTTTGATTTGTTAACTTTTTTATCACAGAAAGCATTTGTGATTCATTGGGTGCGGTTAGATCAATATTCTTCAGTTGATGAGGCCTATAGTGATGGCATGAAACGGTTGGAAACTTTAGTATCTAGAGTACAGGATATAGATCTGTAAGTGATTGTTTTCCTAATGATCCAATACCTTTTTGAACATATTTTTCTCTATAGTTTAGTTGTAGTTTTTCTGATTGAATTGTGAATTTCAGCCCAAAACTGCCTGCAGGTTCAATAAAGTTGTATACTCGTCTTTTTGGCCCTAAATTGGAGATTTCAAGCATGACAAGTGATGCATACAAAGAGGCTGTGTTGCGGGCTAAAGAGCATATTCTGGCTGGTGATATTTTCCAGATTGTATTAAGTCAGCGTTTTGAACGGAGAACATTTGCTGACCCATTTGAAATATACAGAGCCCTGAGGATTGTTAATCCAAGCCCGTACATGACGTATTTGCAGGTTTTGCCTCCTTATCCTAGTTGGAAATGTTTGCTTAATGTTGAAATTCTAGCTTTTGTACACATTTTTCTTTTGATCAGGCTAGAGGGTGTATACTTGTTGCTTCCAGTCCAGAAATTCTTACACGTGTGAAGAAGGTAATTACTGCAGTAATCCAAAGATAAATAGAATTCTGTATAGTTCCATTCTGTCTTCTTGTTTACTAGTGAGCTTCCCCATTCTCCTGCCCCTTTTTCCCTCTTGTCAAAAGTGTTATCTCGTTAAATTGCTGTAGCTGACATTTTCCCAATTTATCTTTATATCTTGTTAATAGGGAAAGATTACTAATCGACCTCTTGCTGGGACTGTCAGGAGAGGGAAAACACCTGAGGAAGACTTAATGTTGGAAAAAGAACTTTTGGCTGATGAAAAGGAGTGTGCAGAGCACATTATGCTAGTTGACTTGGGAAGGAATGATGTTGGAAAGGTTTATTTTTCTTGTATTGACCTCTGTTAATTTTCATTCAGTTAGTGCAGGATGTCTAACGTATGGTTTACTCAAACCATGCTGCTCATTCACTCACAGGATCAATTGGAAAATATTGAATATCGCTGCTTTTTTTTGTGAATAATTGCATGGAGACAATCATGTTGGCAATATACACTATTCGAGCTCTGACAATATTTTCTACTCATATACATCTGGCTGTGAATCTGCTTAAAACAGGTTGTTCATGCAGGTTTCCAAGCCGGGATCTGTTAAGGTTGAAAAGCTGATGAATATCGAACAATATTCCCATGTTATGCACATCAGCTCTACGGTATGCTCCCTTTAATAGAAGTTCCTGTATGACTCTGAAGGAGGGCGATGTAAACTTTCAGCTTACATTCTGCCTTTGTTTAAGCTGCTGTCCGATGCTTCTTATTATCTTGTTCATAGTGGCTAAGTTCTACTTGAAATCTGTAGGTCACGGGAGAATTACTTGATGATTTAACTAGCTGGGATGCTTTGCGTGCAGCGTTACCCGTTGGAACTGTTAGTGGGGCACCAAAGGTTTTCCTTGTCAACCCTCGGGGTTTCTTCTAATCCAACCTGAATGATTGTATACTCTTTGCCTCCTGCTAGTGTAGAGGGATAACTTTTTTGGTGGTTTCCCATTTTCATAACGCTGCAATACAGGTGAAAGCAATGGAGTTGATTGATCAATTAGAAGTCACAAGGCGAGGACCATATAGTGGTGGCTTTGGAGGCATTTCATTCTCTGGTGATATGGACATTGCCCTTGCACTGAGAACCATTGTTTTTCCAACTGCCACTCGATATGATACCATGTATTCATACAACGATGTGAACAAGCGTCGAGAATGGGTGGCTCACCTCCAAGCAGGGGCAGGGATTGTGGCTGACAGCGTCCCTGCTGATGAACAGAGAGAGTGTGATAATAAAGCTGCAGCTCTTGCCCGTGCCATTGATCTTGCAGAGTCTTCATTTGTTGAGAAATAATTAAATCTCTTCTCAACACTTGCTGCTAAAGTTGAGCTCGATAAACTCAATTAGACTTATTAGAATTATAAATATTAGCATTAAACATTACATTTTTGTCTTTTATAAATATATATTAAATATATTAAAAATTCGATTAAGTTCATAAGGTTCCAAGTCAGTAATTAAATTATTTAAATTTAGTTAAATATATCACTCAAGCAACTTAAGTTCGACTCAAACAATACACTAATCCAACTTGAATTTTTTCTGATAACTAAAACCCAACAAAAGCAAATATTTTAACACATATTTGCCACGTGAACGAACTTTCATATGAAACAATGTACATTTTATTTGAAGACAAACCAAACCTACCAAAAAGCCCATCAAACTGTACAAACTATTTCAATCCTTAGACAAAAGCCGCATTATCTGTTTTTCTCCTGTCTCAAATCATTCTTTCTTCTTATTTGCACTTCTGTAATAAGGTAACAATGTCTCAACTTCTAATTTTTTTTTTTATTCAATTTATCTGTCAATTCATATAATGCAAAAGACCATGCAAAAGGTAACAATGCACTTGATTTGCAGATTAACTGCTGTAACACAGTTAGCTCATCATGGTATGATACTTGTCCCTCTTGGATACACTTTTGGCAATGGCATGTTTGAGATGAAAGAGGTAAAGGGAGGCTCCTCTTATGGTGCTGGTACTTACGCAGCCGATGGATCCCGTGAACCCACCGATCTAGAGCTCCGACAGACCTTTCACCAAAGTAAATTTGTTGCAGAAATAACCAAGAAACTCAAGACTAAGCCCCTCTCAGCATAAAAAAACAACTTCATGAAGTAGTGGAAATCTCATAATGCACAGACAACGTGAAGAAACACTAATTTGATTGTTTTAATGCTTTTTTTTTGATTTCGATTTGTCCCTTTGCACCAAGGAAGCTGAAATATGTCTGCCATGTTCAATAAATTATCCAAGAAACCGAACTATTGGAAGATGATGGTATCCATGATAATACTGAAAATTTTCCATAATGCCTTTATTTACTTCACCTAATATTTGATAGGTAAGTTCAAGATATTGTTCTCTCTAACATATGCCTTCACCTGAACCATTCTATTCTAGTCAGTTGCTTATTAATATAAATATTCTAACAAATTTCAGGATTTTTTTTTTTACCACCGATGGTAAATGTTTTTAAATTTTATTTAGATTAATCTCTTATTCAAATAATCTTAAAAGCATTTTTTTTGCATTAATTTATTGTATTTAAAATTTTACTATGATTTCAACCAAAATTAAATCTTAGTTTAACAAAAAAATGAAAATTGCTTCTTAACAAATAGTTTTGCAATGAATTTTTTTGTATAAAATAAGTTGTAATTTAAAAAATATATATAAATATTGAGATTTAAATACAAAATCAATTGTATATCACGAATAATTATAAAATAATTGAATTAAATTTTAAGTTTATTTTATAATATTCTTTCCCTCAAAATAATCTCACTGCTCCATTAACTACAAATTACATCCTTAATTAATCTTATCTAATAAAATCTTTCGTTATTCTAATCATTATCTTTTTTTTTTTTAAATTAAAAGGATAAATCTCTGATATAAATTAAAAAAAAATTTGGTTCAAAATCAAGTCTTTAATGTCATTCCAAACATCTTTAACCATTATATTAAAGGTTTAAGAGCTGTTTTAACCTTATCAAAATTTTAAAAAATTATTATAATTACGTGAAATCTTATTTGTTACGACAATAATGCCAATCCAAATTAGACAGATAGAAAGATGATTCGAGTTCTTTTTTATTTGATACTTATTCGCGAATCACCATCTTCTAAACGACCTCGTTTATACAAAGCCAAAGGCCTCTCGAACTTCAAGTCAAGTCAAAACAGCCAAACAATTCCCAATTACAAATCCGAACTAATTTCTTTCCCCGAAAGCCAATCCTCTCTAAAACAAAGATGGAGAATCTATGGCGAGCGGCAACGGGTCAGGACCCGAATCCGGATGACTACAAAGGCATCGAGTTCTGGGCTGGCCCCGAACGAGCCGGTTGGCTAACTAAACAAGGCGATTACATCAAGAGCTGGCGCCGCCGCTGGTTTATCTTGAAGCAAGGCAAGCTGTTATGGTTCAAGGACCCAGCTTCCGTCAACCGCGGCTCCACTCCACGTGGCGTTGTGTCGGTGGGCGATTGTCTCACGGTGAAGGGAGCCGAGGACATCGTGAACAAGGCCTTCGCTTTCGAGCTTTCCACTCGAGATTCCACCATGTACTTCGTCGCGGATACGGAGAAAGAGAAAGAGGATTGGATCAATTCGATCGGTCGGTCCATCGTCCAACATTCACGGTCCGTTACTGATTCTGAGGTCGTCGATTACGATAGCAAGAGCCGGTGATTTTGCTGAAATATTCTCTTAATTCCAAATTTTCGTTTTTGTAATACGAATTAGGCTTCTAGAAATAAAATTATATACTTGTTCTTGTATTTTGAGTATAGAAATTTTAATTGTGTTTGTTTTACTAAAATTTAGTACTAAATTTCCCAATTTGATTGCAAATTTGGCTTTGTGTTCGAATTCGGGTCCCTGGAAATTTGACCCTGATAAAACGCAGTTCTAGGCTGCGTCGACAATGTCCGTGCGATCTTTGGGTGATTTAACAGAAGAAGCGATTCCGAATCTTAGGATGGAAACCAGGCACTGTTTCATTTTGGTCCATGTGTGCCAGATCAGTTTTTCATGTCATGGCATTCGAATGCCAACCAAAGGCACGGACATGGGAGAGATGCAATAGATTTGTTCTCCAGAATAGAAGAAACCACGATGAAGCCCAAGTCTGTGACTTTTACCAATGTGTAGTGTGCTTGTAGCCATTTTGCTTGAGTTGGATCCTGGAAACCATGGAGCATATGTTCTTTTTCTCTGATGTATGTATAAGCCAAAACTGGGAAAAGGGAGAGTGTTTCTAGATCAAGGAAAGCACATGAGAATGAATGACTGGACTCAAGAAAGAACAAGGTTGTAGCGCAATTGAGGTCAATGGAGCCATTCATGAGTTTCTGGTGGGAGATAACTGATACACTCTTTCCAAGGAAATTTACTCGAAATCGGAAGACATTGTTGTCCCACCTTCTGCAACTTATCATCGAAGAGGATGAGATGCAGGATCACGCCTAGGAATGATTTTGATTTTAGGCTGTACATCTAAAAGCTGCTCTAAAACTTCATAAAAATTGAATTATCAATCCAACAGGAAAAAAAAAAAAAAAAAGAAGAGAGAAAAGATTGTGTATCAAAATATTTATGATGAATACAAGTATTTCAAACAAAGCTCAGGATAAATCCAGGCCAAAAAGTAGATCATGACTTTCGAATAGTAAAGACTCACCTTGCACCATACAAGGTCAAGTACAGAGTTCCCTCTGCATATGTAAAAATTTTATCTATCTGACTTGAGCTCACAACTCTCTTTGTGTTGATGGTACGAAGAATCCGATTTATTTGGCTGACCATTTGTCCCCACCTCTCTCACGATCTTCTCTATGATAAGATTCTGATTCATTCGTTGATAACTTTTTTTGTTCTCTCCTACCATGATCTCTACGAGGCCTTAGCTGAAACTCACCATCACCAAGCCTTTTTTTATCTCTTTTCATCCATCATATAATAATCTTCTCGTGACCTTGGCTCAAAGTTGCTATCGTTATGCCTTCTAGATCTTTTTTCTTCCCTTCTAAACCGATCATCATCATTATGCCATGTTGATCTCTTTTCTTCTCTGTGATTATAATCTTCTATTGATGTTTGTCCAACATCTTTTTCAACATACCTTCTAGATCTCTTACCTTCCCTCCCATCACTTTTCTCTAAGGCCTTCGCATCACCCCTTGATGGTCAAAAACCTTCTTGAACTACACGCTCCTGCATGCCAAAACTTTTCTCACTCCTTTTTGAACCCTCAATTTGTCATTTCCCCATCTTGAACTTTTATCCCGAGGACCCCAACCAGTGTTGGCAGCTCTCTGGGTATAAAATCGAAAAAAGGCATAACTAGGCAACACTATAAGAAACATAGAAGTCTCTGGACCAGATGGAAAAAGAAAGCCAAGAACGATTAATAGAGGAAAAATATTTTTTTTTCAAAAAATAACAACAAAATTAACAGAGCACACTTCTCTTGTGCCATCATAGTTCACACAATCAATTGGACAACAGCATTATTGCATTTGAATGTGAAATAAATCACATATAGTAGCAGAGTCTAACAGTTGATCGCTATGCCAATTTTATGATTTAGTATCTAGACTGAGTCCTACAGAATAAAAGAACAACAAGATTACTTCATTTGACTCAAAATTAATTGAAAGAATCACAACATCCATTTCAATCTTTTTATTTTTACATAAATAAATTATTACTAAACAAATATCCCAAGGCAAAATGTCAGCAAAACTAGTATCTAGCATAAGCCATTCATGCTTTGAATTCATCTGGACCCCTAAAAGTAACTTAAAAGCACTCATTCATGATGATTTGCAATATAGCCATCTGAATAAATTACATGTATAAAAAATCAACGGTAAATGGAAATGAATCTTACTTGCTCATCATGGGAAAATTTACATCCAGCGCCATAATTACATTCACATCTCTGGAAAGCACAACAAACCCCTCGGGCCTCCCTCTTCTTCTGTTCTGCATCTTCATCTTTTTCTTTCTTCTTATACTTTTCGGCATGATCAACTCTTATAATTCGACCCAAAATCGGTGCCCCATTAAGATTATCTTCAATACCAAGAAAAAAAAAATCAGAAAAGCTCAATCAGAGCACTTTCCTCATTATTAAATCAAACTATACTTAAATTTGAACCTAGCCTACAGCAAGAATTGTACTTCTTTGATCCTCATGCGCAAGAAAAGCAAAACCTCTCGATTTCCCTGTACCCTTATCTCTAACAAGATTGACATCTACAATTTCTCCATATCTAAACAAAATAGAAAAAAATACATAAGAATTCAAGTCAAATGCTGCGTAATAAAGTGAAACCGATAAAGAATTCCAAAGTGGAAAAAATGAAAATTGAGAAAGAAAACGTACTGGGCAAAAAGAGCGAGGAGATCGCCTTCGGTGAGATCAAAGGGAAGGCCGCCGACGAAGATGCAAGCGGAATCTTTGTACTTGGCGTGCCATGACGCTTCCTCCGATATCCCTAAATCTGCTTCTTTTGCGTTATGTTTTGCAATCACTTTACTAACGTTAATGGATTCATCTTCTTTCCCTTTTTGAAACGAAAACCCTAATTTTTAAATGTAATAACCCTAATTTAAATGCAGAGAGGAAAAGAGGGAAACAGTATTTTTGTGTTTTCAAATTATTAATTAATAAAGCTAATTTTTTAATTCTTTATTTCATTGGGCCGGGCCTCATTGTCTGATCTTGGAGCCGGTTGGGCCGATCTTTTGATTGTTTGCCCAAGTTCTTAGGCCACTGGGAATGAAAAATCCGGCTCAATGTAGAATGATGAACCTTCATCATCCATTTAAGTTCCGGGAAATGTATTTAATCTCTGGTCTCCCATAGCTTAATCTATAGTCTCTGTTTAATTTCTCTTCCCAAAAATCAAACAATTGATCACTAAAATGAACATTGGAATTTCTGTATAGTTCTTGTAGTTTCAGTTACTAAGGCTACCTTTTGGAAGAATGGTGGGTTGTGAAAACTCCGTATTTAATCTATAAGATATTATTCATTTTAATTTAAATATTTTATAATTTTATTTTATAAAAAGTACATCACAAATATAAATTTTAAATCTCAATATATATATCACAATAAATTCTCAGAATATATCAATATAGAATTGAGGTATCATAAATTTTTTTCATTAAAATTTGATATTTTCGTCAAATCTAATATAAAGCACCGACAAAATCATAAAAATAAAAATTATATTACTTAAATTAAACAAAATATTAAGATTTTAAAAGTGACTTTCACTGTATAGCATTTAGTTTTATCAAGATTTAAAAAATGACTATTTCGATATAATACTTAATTTTTATTCAACTAATAACTATTCTAATATTATTTATAAAAATTCGTATTTAATCTGTGATATATTATTTATTTTAACTCAAAAATATTATAAATTTATCTTACAAAAATACTTTACTAGTTTTAATTTAAACTTTTATTTAGATATTATAACATATCCTTAAGATATTCCAATATGATATCAAATCTTATGACGAGAGGATGGACACCAACTTCACAAATAAAACCTAAATTATTTGAATAAACCAGTTATTGAAGTTCTTTTTTATCAAAGATAATGATCCTATTGTTGTTCTTAGGTTTTGCTAGTCCAGCATTGAATTAGTGTAAGGCATGACAGGCCTGAGATCAGATTGATTTGTAAGTTTATGGTCAACAATTTCAATGCTCATTTACTTTGAAAGCTACTCAGTTAAGTTCTATTCCGATTCACTACAATTACCTTGTTTTTGGCATTACTGAGGAAGGTTAAAGGGGCCATTTTCAACTTTCAAGTCCTTTTCATATACCTCAGCCATTTCGTTAATTATGCAAATAATTTTTTACAAGTAGGGTTAGGATCAAGTACTAGGAAAAGGGTAACATCAATTCAAACTTTTACTTTAATTCGTCTGTTCAAAAAATTATTTTGAGTTTGTTTTTAATACATTAATTAATAATAAAATTTTCTAATTTTACAAATAAAATTAAAAATTATTACTTATCTTATTTTTAATATACCTTAAAAAATCAAGCCACTCTCATAACTTTACTAATAAAATTTTAAAAAAATTTAAAGAAGTAATTTTTTTACCTATATTATTTTCATATCAAAATCAAATCAGACATTCAAATTAGAGTTAAAAAGAATGATAATAAATAAAATAGTTAATGTATTTGTATAATATATAATATTAAAATTTATATATTTATATTATATTTTATATAAAATTACTCAATATAATTGAAATCAATTTAAAAATATAAAATATAAAATATATTTTTATTTTATTTTATTTTTATATTATATTTATTTTATATTACCATAAGAAAATCAAGAAAACCCAAACTCCCGTGACGTCGATTACAGGCTAATGCCCGAAACAAAGCCACGTGGCAGCTTATGGTTCGTTTTAGAAACAAAAACCTAAGAAAAGAAAAACAAAACCTCCTTTTTAAACTACAGTTCGTTCTACCTAATAACTCCCAAATGATTATATTATTCCGTACGCTAGCGACCAAAATCTTTTCTTGGTTCTAAGCTTTTTCCTAGCTTCACCGGACAACGGGAAATGGGTTCCGGCCGGCGAATTCCTTTCGCCCTTGTTCTGTTCTTTTGCCTTATAATTGCCTCTCACTCTCTTAGTTCTAAATATGATTTCCGGAAGAAACACAAAATCAAAGGACCCATTAAAACTTTAGTTATCCTCGTCATGGAAAACCGGTCCTTTGACCATCTTTTAGGTTGGCTCAAATCTACCCGACCCGATGTCGACGGACTCACCGGCTCCGAGTCAAATCCAGTCAACGTCACCGACCCCAACTCCCCCAAGATCTCCGTCTCCGACGACGCTATCTTCGTCGATTCCGATCCGGGCCACTCTTTCCAAGCGATCAGAGAACAGATTTTCGGGTCCAACGATACCTCAGCTAACCCGGCTCCGATGAACGGCTTCGCCCAACAAGCGGAGAGCATCGGTGAGGGAATGGCCAAAACTGTGATGAGTGGGTTCAAACCGGGCCTGTTACCGGTTTACACGAAGCTAGCGAACGAGTTCGGCGTTTTCGACCGGTGGTTTGCTTCGGTTCCCGCCTCGACTCAACCGAACCGTTTTTACGTTCATTCAGCGACGTCGTTTGGCGCCATGAGTAACGTCAGGAAAGACCTCATCCACGGATTCCCTCAAAAAACGATATTCGATTCGTTGGACGAAAATGGCCTCAGCTTCGGCATTTATTACCAAAATATCCCGGCCACCCTTTTCTTCAAAAGCGTAAGAAAATTGAAGTTCCTGACCAAATTCCACAGTTACACCCTGAAGTTCCGGCTCCACGCTCGGCTTGGGAAACTACCAAATTACGTGGTGGTAGAGCAACGCTACTTCGATGTGAAGGCGTTTCCGGCGAACGACGATCACCCGTCGCATGACGTGGCGCGTGGACAGAGGTTCGTGAAGGAGGTGTACGAGATACTTAGAGCTAGTCCGCAGTGGAAGGAGACGGCGCTTTTGATTACGTACGATGAGCACGGGGGGTTTTATGATCATGTGCCGACTCCTGTCTCGGGTGTGCCTAACCCGGATGGAATTGTGGGACCCGACCCGTATTATTTCAAGTTTGATAGATTGGGTGTTAGGGTCCCTACTATCTTGGTCTCTCCCTGGATTGATAAGGCCACTGGTGAGTATTTTTTTTTTAATGAAAAAAAATAGTTTAGATTTCAATTTATTGCTTTTTCAATCTTTTAATGGGTTTATATTTGATGTCTTAATGAATTTTTTAATATAATTTATGTATTGTTAGTGAATTATCATTTGCTACAAAAGATTTTTCTTTTTTTGTTCTTTTTTTAGATGATGATTTGAGGAGTTGTCATTTGTTGGCTTTTTCTGGGTTACAAGTCATTTGTTGACTAAACACTTAAACGAAATCAAAGATAAAACTCTTTTAATGTCATTTAAAGGAAGTTTGATGCAAAATGTTGTTTCCAAGGTTTGGTTTGAAGTTTTGTCCTTTTAGTTTAATGGGTTGGTGACTTGGTGTTGATTAGAAGCATGGTTTGAAGTTTTGTCCTTTTAGTGATAATTGAGAGGACATTGCTTTGCTTCTAATACTCCCCTGTTTTTGGTGGGATATTTTTTTGTCTTTGTGTAACAGTTGATTAGAGGGGTTAGCCATTTAGTTGAATCAGTTTGCTCGATAGAAGGGTGAAAGTCGAATTGCGAGCCTAGTTTTTCAGTAATCTCTGTGGAAACCAAGTTTGATTTCTTTTCCATGTCTTATTAAGTGCCATGTTAGTATCGAAATTTGATTTGGGTGTTTGTGTGCGATGTGTAGTAAAAGAAATAGATTGGACTCTTCAGTAGAAAAGATTGTAAGACGATTCATCCTATTGTAACGGAGTATATTATAATAAAAATCAGCCATTAACGATGTAACTCATAGAAATAGATAAACATAACTTATAATCGTAGATATAACTAAAAGCGTATGAGTTCTAGCAGTCTATTTCTGAGTTGACAAGTCATTCATAATTTGTTTTTATTTGCAATTCTGTTGTTCAGAAATTCTTGTTGATATGCCAGAATTGAAACTCCCATAAGTTGAATTTTGAAGACATTGGCTTCTTATCTAGAATGAATGAAACCCATCCAACATCCGCTTGATTAGTAGAGATGACTGTATGAGAGATGAAATACTTGTTCAGTCTACCAAAAGACGAAGCTCTCCTTGTCTGTGGATTGAGCTGCCTTCCTATATATTAGATGCAAAACCAATAGTGACTACATTTAATTTGGCCAGTTCTTTCATTTTCATGTTGAACTGATGCTTTGAGCAATTAATTTTACAGAGCAATCTTTCAGTTGTCCCTAGGACTCACTTCATTTCTTGACTTCATGCACTGTTATTTACTAAATGTAGCAATTCTTGACGTTCTGTATTTCTTGCTCTTTGTTTTTGTGCAGTGATCCATGAGCCAGATGGGCCAATGCCACATTCACAATTTGAACATTCTTCCATCCCCGCAACAGTGAAGAAGCTTTTCAACCTGAATTCAAATTTCCTGACGAAGAGGGATGCATGGGCTGGTACTTTTGAGAATTATTTTAACCTGCGCAGTACTCCACGTAGTGATTGTCCAGGTTTGCATCATTTTCCTTGATCATAGAATCGAGTTCAATTTTGTTTACAAATGCTTTTGAATTTTGTTAATCTGTTGGCTTCGTATCAAATTTATATGGAATATGGTTGTGCTCCGTGCCCTTGCATTACTTTACTGGTGGAATTTGCTTTGTTTAGAATTTATGTTATGTGCATTTCTTTGGATTGTTATCCTTTGTCTCCTTGCTAATATGGAAACGCTGCAACTGTAAAAGTACTTTCACTGGGTGATGCATTCCTTTTGAGGTGCTGTTTCTAACAACCACATCCTCTCCATTTGCCCACATGGAAGAAGTGAAAGAAGAAACATAAATAATGGGTCTGGCAGGAAGATGGTGCCATATACTGGAGCACAGCATGTTTTGGTTATGTTAGTTTGATTTTGATTATTGAAAGCCTGTCTTGTTTCAACTAAAGTTTTCTGAATGTCGTAATTGTCAGATATAGAGTTCAGATGGATGTAATTTTCTCTTATCAAAGCATTGTCAGAAATCATCTATTACATCTTTTCCTGGGTGGCTTATAATATGTGCTAAAATTTGGATGCAGAAACTCTTCCCGAAGTGAAGACACCATTGAGGCCATGGGGACCGAAAGAAGATTCTAGCCTCTCAGAATTCCAAGTTGAACTCGTTCAGCTTGCATCACAGCTCAATGGTGATTATGTCCTCAATACTTACCCAAATATTGGCAGAAACATGACGGTAGGTGAAGCCAACAGATACGTGGAGGATGCGGTCAAGAGGTTCCTGGAAGCTGGAAAGGCTGCTATTAGAGCTGGAGCTAATGAATCTGCAATTGTAACAATGAGGCCTTCGCTTACCAGTCGAGTTAAGGTAGATCAGAGCAGCTGTGCTGAAGCCATTTAGTAATACAATTGCCCCTTGTAAAATAGAAATTTAAACTTTTCTACTATTACATAATACACGCCTTTCTTTCCCAGATATTCCTCGGTGACACTTCTGTGGTTTTGTAAAATGTAGACCTGGGAAATTATGTATTTGTGTGGTAAATTATGTATTTGTATTGTGTAAAATATTAATAATTATTATGTTTATATAATGTTTTATACTAAAATTATATGTTATAATTTATGTTGATATGAAAATATGAAATATTTTTTGATTTTGATAAATTTATATATAATTTTTATTAAAATTTTAAATCGTATTATTTTTTTTTATTTTTATATTCGTATTAATTTAGATTGTCAGAAGCAAAGTGAAACCGGAGTTTCAAGGTCAGGGATCAGTTTGTGCTTACTTTGCCTTTCTTTCCTTCCCTGATGACACATCTATCGACACTAATTACCTTATATTTTCTGCTTATTTAGTCTTCGTTATGCAGCTTGGCTCTGCCATGTCTGTGCTGGTTCAGCCCGGGCCAAGAATGCTATGAATATTATGCGCACAAAAGTCGTAGATGCGGTACCAACTCGATTATAATGATTATTGCTGTTGCTGAAATTAATAGTGCCGACTTGATTTTTGATTATTTTTTTGGTGGCTTAAAAATGGTTCAAAACTAGACCGTTTAGGAAGATCCACGAGGCAATTCCTAACGGCGTACAATGAGCCACGTCATCTCCCGCCGTGAACCGAAACGCAATCACGAAACTAACCCCAACTCCCTAAGACCCTTCCCCGACACAATCCCGGTCATGTCCTGAGGATAATGTGGTAAATCCGATAACACGTGTGCTTTAAATACGAAGAGCAAAGTCATTGTCTTTCCCCGTTTTTTACCTCTTTGCCCCAAACCCTTCGGTTTTGCCTTTTTAGTTGCAGTTTCCTCGTATCGAATCTCTGTCGTGTTTATTTGTTTGTTTGTTTTTTTTCTCTTTAGATTGGGTTTTCAAAAATGGCCCCGCAAAAAAGAAGAACGGCGTTTCCTAAGGTACTTATTGAGAGTGATACGGACTCTGAACAAAGCTCTTCAGAGGAAGAAGAAGAAGAGCAAGAAGTAGACCCACCATCAGAAGAAGAAAATGAAAATAAAGATAAAATTGAAGATTCTAATGATGCCAAAAAGAAAGGCAAAGCAACCATTACTATCAGTCTCAAGAAAGTCTGCAAAGTAAGTAAATTGGAATTGTTTTGGTTTTAGTGGGCTTTTTTAAGAGAAAAAAAAAGTAAACTTTTTTTTTTTTTGGTTGCGGTTTAGGTGTGTAAGAAGGCGGGTCACGAGGCGGGGTTTAAGGGGGCTACCTATATTGATTGCCCAATGAAACCTTGCTTTCTTTGCAAAATGCCCGGTAAGTTGTCACTCACTTCTTAAATATTTGTGCATGTCTATTGCCCTGTTTTTTTGGGTTCCTGTGTCTCTCATCAAGTCATATTTCCAAGTTTCCACTGCATTTATGTTGTTTGTTGTTGTGATTGATCTGTATGTTGCTTATGTGTTTTATACATTGAAGGTCATACTACAATGACATGTCCACATAGGGTAACTACAGAGCATGGGGTCATCCCAGCACCCCATAAAAATATCCAGAACCCAGTGGAATTTATATTTGAGCGCCAACTTAGACCTGGGATTACTTCGGTAAGCTTTGGATTTCCTTTTTTACAGTGACAGTTTGATTTCTTTCACCTTTGGGGGCAACCATTTTCTTATTCTTCTTTTATGCAAGTCAGATGTCCAGTTCTCTTTGGAAGCATTTTGTCTAGGGTTGTTTAGGTGAATTCAAGAAGTTCCTTCGACATGTAATTCAATTGTACGTCTGCTGAGTAATACTTTTGATGACCCTTTTAAGATGTAACTTAACTGCTGCCTGCGAGAATTGAGTTTGTAAATCTTTTGTGTTCAAATTGTGTTCTTTGACAGTATATTTTATGCCATTTGGGAATGTCATTGTATCCTGTGCGCTTATCATGCAATATCATTTGCATACTGATATAGTTAGGCAAATCATAAAGGTAGTTCAGTTGCGGGCTCATGTTTGTTAAGTACTTTGAAATGTTACCATTCTGGACAAAAGTGGTCTCTATAGTTTGGATTTATGTTAGATTATCAAAATCAACATTTTGGATATATGGAATTTGAATTTACCATCCTTTGATTATTTTTGACATGGGATAATGATTCTAAGTCTAACATTAAAGCTTCTAGTTTTAAAATTTTTAATTGAAATTGAATTGGAAATCCTTAATTAGGCTTCACATTTTTTTGTAAGCTTAAGGTTCTATAACTGCTACTTTATCAAGTTTTCCTTACGCTTAGAATTTTATGTCACAATCTTTTTTTGAGTCTATGAGTATAGCAGCAAACAATGTGATAATTTCTGATTTGAAAGTTACCTGATTTATGTGGTTCCAGCTTATGATTCAAGAAGCTTAGTTTTCTTTGCATTTGAGCTTCATATTATTCAGTTGTGCTTCGGGATTGACTAAATTTTCAACTTGATATTAGTTGATTTTGTTGAATATGTCCTTTTAAAACTACTCAAATTGTCTGTTCTATGGTGATCTCTTAGTGATATTCTGTGATTCTCTTCTTAAAATGAATTTGTTTTACTCTCTTTTATTCGTTTAATAGATCAAGCCACCATATGTGATCCCAGATCAAGTCAATTGTGCAGCTATCAGATACCACAGTAGAAGGGTAACATGTTTGGAGTTCCATCCCACAAACAATCACATCCTTTTGTCAGGAGATAAGGTCAACCTCATCGAGACACTAAGTTGTTTCTTGGTTTAAATTTATATTAATGAAGCTTTGATTCTTGATGTCTGCCTCTCTTTTTTTCTAATTCATTTAAAAGAAAGGACAACTTGGAGTCTGGGATTTTGCTAAAGTGCATGAAAAGACAGTTTATGGAAACATACACTCTTGTATACTCAATAATATGAGGTAAGTGATCCTTGTTTGAAGCTGTATCTTCTTTTGTTATCTTGTACATTCATACAAGGGCATGTGTATTTGCACCTTTGTATAAGAAAAGAAATGTACATGGTAATACTTCAATTTTGTAGACTTTGTAGTCCATTTTTTGTCTTTTTAATCAGAAGCCTCAAATCCAAATCCTTGCAGGTTCAGTCCTGCAAATGATGGTACAATATATGCTGCATCCTCGGATGGAACCATCAGTTGCACTGACTTGGAGACTGGAATTTCATCATCTTTAATTAATCTTAATCCTGATGGTTGGCAGGTAATGATTAGAGGTTTTTTGACCAAAGAGGCAAAGATCTTCTGTTTTATGTCTATCTCTCTGAATACAATTGACGGATAATTGTTGACGCTTTTGATGATATTATAAATTTATAATAATTGATGATATTATAAATTTATAACAATTAAATGTTCAAAGTTTGTGCAGAAATATGTGTTTTTTAATGTTCACTTTTTTTCTGATAAAAATATATGCAGTTCACTTGTTTGCATCACTATGGATGATTTATGATCGTCATTAATCACCAAGTTTTAATAAGAACACCTACTTATTTTACTTTGAAGTCCTTGAATGCTTAATATATTTCATTTCAATAATTGTAAAAGAATAATGTTCATCAGTTAAAAAATTGCCTGCTAGTTATCATACATTTCTCAGTAATTAAGTACATTTTAGTACACTGTAATCCTGTTCAACCAGATCTTTTGTTATTAAGTTCATTTTAGTTGAACAGAGCTGTGAATAAAGAAACAGAAACATTTAGGCAAAGTGGATATAGGAAAGTGAGCATGGCACCCGCCTTGCCCCCTTCATTGTGGCAACTCAGGAGGGTGGACAAAGTGAGTTAAACTAAAAATTGGAATATAAAGAAGGTAGTTTTTGGCTGTCACTTGCAATTTCTTTTTAATAAATCATGAACCATGACAATATGTGTTCCATCTTTAGGGTCCAGCCAGTTGGAGGATGCTTTATGGCATGGATATCAACTCAGAGAAAAGTGTTGTGCTTGTAGCTGATAACTTTGGTTTCCTATACTTGTGAGTAATTTTCTTATCCATGCATTCATTGCATACTCTTGAAGCACTAAAAGTATGAAATTATGAGTTTTTCTTTGTTTGAGAAATATGAGCATTATGCTCAAATTTGATTGGAAATTTCATTCTGGCATATCCAGGGTGGATGCTCGCTCCAACAGCCAAACCGGAAAGGCAATTATGATCCATAAGAAAGGAAGCAAAGTAGTTGGTCTGCACTGTAATCCTTTTCAACCAGATCTTTTGTTGAGTTGTGGAAATGATCACTTTGTAAGGCTCCTATGTCCTTATTGCATCACTTGATATTTTATTCTGTTGATATTAAACTGTTGCATTACTTTATCCTTTTGTATACCAAAGTATACATGGGGATTTAATATTTTTATTGCTACTATCATCAATAACAAAAACTTTAAAGATTGTCTGCACACATGGTCAATTTTTGCATGTCATTTTGCATACTATTCTTTTGCCAATCAAACATCCTTATCATTTCAGGCTCGTTTGTGGGATATGCGTCGATTAGAAGCTGGATCTTCTCTTTGTAACCTTGAGCATAGACGTGTTGTGAACTCTGCCTATTTCTCCCCATTGTCTGGATGCAAAATTCTTACCACATCTCAGGATAATCGTCTTCGTATATGGGACTCCATCTTTGGTAATTTGGACTCACCAAGTCGAGAAATTGTACATAGTCATGATTTCAATCGACACTTGACTCCTTTCCGAGCTGAATGGGATCCTAAGGTCATAAAATTTGATATGAAAGTACTTTATTATTGGTTTATTATACATCTTTTATCTTTAAAGATTCCCTTGTTCCTTTTGTGCAGGATCCATCAGAGTCTCTTGCAGTTATTGGTCGCTACATAAGTGAAAATTATAATGGAACTGCCCTACATCCCATTGATTTCATAGATATAAACACAGGACAACTAGTAGCTGAGGTTATGGATCCAAACATTACGACTATTACTCCTGTGAACAAACTACATCCGAGAGATGATGTCTTGGCATCTGGTAGTTCAAGGTTGGAATTCGTTCTCTGTTTTGGTCTTCATCATTCTTGGATGCTAATTTCTGTACTTTCATAACTTGTCATAAAGCCCTTTTGGCTGTGAACTTCCGGTAAATAGTATGTCATCATGTCTACTTTCCCCTTATTAGTTTTTAGCTGCTGCAGAAGAAGCGTGCTAGTGCATCCAGTATATAGCATGCAAGATTTTGCCATAGGGTTAGGTTCAATCTTTCATGTTTAGTGGGTCTAGATTGTACTTGTTTCGAAAGGATGGAAGAGTACATGAGCAAAGCGAGATCCATTTTTGAGCTTTGTTTGACTACATAATACTTTACATCTATGATAGTAATAAATTCAAGTCAGACATGTTGGCTTTCTTTCAATCCGATTTCCAAAGCTTAGACTGGACAAAAATGATCAAATTCAGTTTTTGATAAATGGTGATGATTATTAAGTCTATGATGTAGTGAATTTTCAGTGTTCAGTTACTTCATCTTTCATTATTTTTTTGGTCATCTTTGATTATGTTGCTGGTAGTCTTCATTGTCTGATATATCTTTTACTTTTAGGTCTCTGTTTATTTGGAGGCCGAAGGAGAAGTACGACGACGCAGAACGGTTAGATATGAGAAAGATTGTTGTCTTTGGAGGAGATGAGAAAAAGCACGGCAAGAAGTCTAGGGATGAGTATGATGATGATGATTCTGATGATGAAAAATTCAACTTCAAAGGCAAGAATGTGAAGGCCAAAAAATCTAAAAAGGAAACAACCCCTTATTGTCGAAAGGCAAAACGATGAGTAAGAAACATGATCATCCTAGATCATTTTTGTTTGTCTGTGGTAGACTGTCCTTTTTGTTTCGGTTTCAAAAGCTCCCATCAGCTAATCCTGTACAGGTCACAAACTTGCCTAGCATCTTTTTCGCTCGAGCAAATGCTCTCTTCTCATCACTGGTAAACAGCTGAGGCAGGCATTTAGCTTTGGATTTCTTTAAAACAGTGTGTATTAGAGGTTGTTAACAGTCGCATGATCTGTGTCGGACTTTTAGTTTTAATAGTAAGGATTTAAATCTAGGCAACTTCATATATAAAAAATATGTATTTATATATATTTTTGAGACATTTGAGACGTGTGAACCGTGATAAGATGTTGTGTGTGCCGTTTGTCATATCCCATGGTAACCATCATGGCCTTCCTTTCAGGGTTCAACAAACAAGGGCCCTTATTTTCTGCATGAGAATTTTTTGGTTTTCCGTGCAAGTTATTAATCTGTCGTGACAAATCATCGCATCAACCTAACGTTAACGACTGTCGTGTCTTTTAGCAAAGATCATTAGATTTCATTAATATATATTTGTTGTTTCATTTTCTTCATTTATTTTTTAAATGTTTTAAAATTATATATATATATATATATTTCGAACATCTAAAATTTTTTTATTTTTTAATATTAAAATTATGAAACTTTAATTTTAACAAAAAATTATTTTTTAAAACTCTATGAAAGTTAATACAAGATTAATAAATTAAAAAAATTGAGATGCAAGAAATAGAAATAGAATTATAAATTGATTAAATGTTACTTTATAAATAATTATATAAAGTAATTAAATTAAGTGTCAAAACAACATTTATTAGTTGAAATATTTTTAAAATGAAATTTGCAATCTTAAAAGGAAGAAAATCCTCCAAACCAAAACAACAAGATGCAAAGTTGAACTCTACATAACCAAGCCACTGATGAGATAGGGACTATACGGTCATCCAATACGTAATAAAAACTGACAATAATTTTGACACGTCAATAATTTTCTTCTACACCTTTTAATTAGTAAAAGAAAAAGACAAAAACAAACTAAAATTGGAAGCCTATAGTTTCAACTTTTCTCTACTTCATTATAAAAATAACTAATTATATATCAAATTAAAATTTGTCATGACTCCAATTTTCATTTACAAATGATACGTAAAGGAACAAATGATAACGTAAAGGAGTAAAGGAATGCCTTCGAAAACATACTTTAACTTTAAAAAAATGTTTTCACGCTAAAAATAGAATAAACCAATGCTTTAATTAAAACATCGATACTTTCCACGTCACTTTGTCGCGATTATAAATGTATGTACAAAATTTATATTTTTCTTAATAGTAACGTATTTCTATAAATAAAAAAGTTATAAATAAATGTTTGAAAATATGTAAAAGTTATACATTTTTGTGAATGTGATGTCCCGATCTTATATTGAGATAATATGAGATTTTATTATAATTTATATATATATATAAAGATATAAATTTAAATTTGTGCATATTTTATGAGAGAAAATTATAAGAATTTTAAATCAAAATAGATAATATCTCATAAATTGAGTGTGGATATTCACAAATAGTATTAAAAGGATCATTAGTCAGATGAGAACTAAATGTTACATTCTAGAAGCTATTTCTAAAATTTTACAGAAGTTAAATGTTACACAATGAGAGTTATCTCTATAATCCCAACGTTTAGTGTGATCATGTTATTTGTGTGTATTTTGTGTTGGGTTTGCTCAATATTTGATGTGATTTAATAGATTTGTGCGTTTTATATTGGGTTTGAAGAGGACATCAAATTTTAACGAAAAAATTTATGATACCTCAATCATACATCGAGATAATTGAAGTTTTCTTATAATATAATCATATATCGGGATAACTGAAATTCTATTATAATATATATATATATATATATATAATTTAAACCTAAAATCTGTAAAATATTTTTTGTGAGAAAAATTTGTAAGATTTTTGAATAATATTTTATAAATTAAGTGCGAGTTTTCAAATTAGCTTTATTATAAAATTAATTTATAAATCATTTCTTAGTTAATATCATGAAATTTATCCATAATGATAACATTATATATGACAGCTTTTTCTTTATTTTATATATATATATATATATATGTATGTATGTATGTAATGGGCGAATCTGAAAAGGCAAGTAAATGTTAGACCCTTTAAAAAATTTTTTACTTTCCTTATGAAACAGAACCATTCAAAAATTTTGTACTTTCCTTAAAGAGTAATTTCACTTAATTATTTCTTTGACCTCTCTTTTTTTTAATTAAAATTACTATTTACCTATTTCTTATCAAATTTTATTTTCGCCTATTTATATATTTATATATATTAATTTTTTATCTTCGACTCTATATATATTAGTAGAAATTTCAAAAGAGAAAATTGCATGGAAGGATTTTGAAGTATTTAAAATATCCAAGTTTAAAATTTTTTCCTTAAAACCGATACTATTTCTTGTGCCGAAAACAAAGAAAAAAAGGAAAAATATAGTTGAGAAAAAAGATTTGAACATGTTGTCAATTGCAGCGCTTATTTATGCATGTGATCGTAAGAATAGGGCAGAAAAAAATTTTCTAACAAGCAGTAACAGACTTGCATGGTTCTAGTGGGCACGAAATCTCACTTTTACCCCTCTCAACTGAGGGCAATTCTGGTTTTTCAGACGTATCTTCAAATTTTCGGTCGTATCTTATTTCCTTTGGAACTCAAACTCTTCCTCTATAAAAACTTCACCACTTTCGTATATTTTCATTCGACTTTTTATTTCTATTGAAAAATATTTTTAAAGAGGAAAATCAGAGAGAGAGAGGTCATGGCGGCCTCGAATGGAAGCGAATATTTTGAGTTTGATTTAGAGACGGGAAATGTGGAGTCGTTTCACGGACCGTCAAATGCGGAGTCCGTTAAGAAAGATGAGGAAGAGCTTGTGTGGGAAGCGATATCGCGGTTGCCGTCAGTGAGGCAAGGACGTTTCGCCATTTTGAGAAGGAGTCCATCCGAAGGAGGAGGAGAGAATGGAGTAGCGGCGGAGACGATTGATGTGAAGAGGCTTGATCGAACTAGAAGAGAACTGGTTGTGAAGAAAGCGTTGGCTACCGACGATCAGGATAATTATAAGCTTCTCTCCGCTATCAAAGATCGCCTTGATAGGTAGTAACACGTTTCATGCGATTTTATTTTTATATTCAATTATTTTTTAGACTTATTTAATTTTTTTCTCTTTCAAGTAGCGTAAGAAGATTTAAATTTACAACTTGATATGATTTTTTTTTTTTACTCTCAGAGTTATGAGATTTAAACTTAACTTAATATTTTTATACTATTATTTTATATTTACTGTTTATTAAATCCGTTGAGAATTGATGAGTTGAAATTTGCAGGTGAATTTGAATATTTTGTGGATAAAATATGTTCTAATGCGCAAATTTTGATTACTTCTAAGCTCTATTTTCCTATTGTGTGTGAATTATGACAGAGTTGGATTGGATGTGGCAAAGATTGAAGTAAGGTTCCAGAACATAAACGTTGAGGTCGATGCTCAAATCGCCTCAAGAGCTTTACCCACTTTAATCAACGTTGCCCGTGACTTCTTTGAGGTTCAGTATCTTATACGTATCTTTTTTTTTTCCCTTTGGTTTAATCTCTGACTCATTTCTATTGAATTTGAGTACAGAACGTCGCAAGAAGTTTGAGGATTTTAAGTCCCAATAAATTCAAGTTAAACATCTTGAAAAACGTCAGTGGTGTTGTTAAACCGGGGAGGTAATTACTACTATTAGATCGTTGAAATGGGCGCAATTTTAAATTAACATTAGAAAAAAGGAACTGAAATCACAGTTTATTGGAGATGTTCGTAACTTTTTTTGGGTGTGATTCACGACATGCATGTCTTTTGTCAATCATTTAATGTCGAACTTGGTATTTTTTTTTTTTCATATCAATTTGCTCCTTTCAGGATGACCTTGCTCTTAGGACCACCAGGATCGGGCAAATCCACCTTGCTTTTAGCTCTTGCTGGGAAACTTGACAACAAGACTTTGAAGGTTAGACATATTGTTGCTTTCAGCATTTCTGCTTTTTGAGCAAATCACATGATTTAACTCCTTTGCATGCTTGTTACTGTCAATATCATGAATCACTCAGTGTCACTCTCAAATTGCTTTTCTCCATATGTGATTCGTGAACAACCCATGACAAGTTTTTATTCCGAAAACTCAACCGTCAATGTTCAAAGCAATTGTTTCCGGCTATAACCTATATGTTTTGTTTCCCTCATGTACAAGTGAAACAGATGGAGCACATCAACGTATATTTATTGTATTCAAATCGTCTTACATAATCGCATTATTAAAATTAATTTATTTATTTATTAAAATAAATATTTATTATTTAATTATTATATATAATATATAATAATTAATTAATTTTTTTAATATTATAATTACATGATGTAATTTGAATAGAATGTTTCACGCCATATAATTATTTTATATAATATTTTCTCAGGTAATATATATTGCAAAGGTTAGCCAAAGCTTTCTTATACCGCCCAAAGGGTCAAATTTTAAAGCAACAGCGAAAATAGTTGACTGTTGAAAAAAACAAGCCATTTCAACCATACAATTAATAAATATGGCCTGGCAGTCTTAAGTTTACAAAAAATAGCTCTAATTTCTTGCTAATACAAAATGTTTCTTTTTATTTTTGCAGACAAGCGGTGATATTACATACAACGGCACAAAACTTGATGAGTTCTATGTTAAAAGGACTTCTGCATACATTAGCCAAACAGATAATCACATTCCAGAGCTTACTGTACGAGAGACTTTGGATTTTGCTGCTAGGTGTCAAGGTGCAAGTGAGGGCTTGGCAGGTTTGTTTGTTCCCATATCTGGACATATTAGTTGTACTTATAATTCACTTTAACGTTACACTTTGAACATCATGGTTTTGCTAACAATGTGATAAAGTAATATTTTTTGTAATAATACTTTTATATTAAATATGATAACTATGTTTTGGCTTCAAGCTTCTGCTTAATTAACTACTTTTTTCCTGTTCTTCCTATATGTTACTTGCAGAGTATATGAACGATTTAACCCATTTAGAAAAGGAAAGGAAGATACGTCCAGTCCCAGAGATTGATGCTTTTATGAAGGTCACCTTTTTAAAAAATTTATATTAACTACCGGTTCATTGTTCTTCAGTGTCTACTCATTTCCAGCTTTAAGACTTTTACTTCTTTGATTTTGCACAGGCATCATCTGTTGCCGGTAAACATAGTATTTCGACTGATTATGTCTTAAAAGTGCTTGGTCTTGATGTATGTTCAGACACCGTGGTTGGGAATGACATGCTCAGGGGTGTCTCCGGTGGCCAAAGAAAAAGAGTTACTACAGGTCTCTCTCTTTGGGTACTATCCCCCCATGAGTGAATTCTGTCAGATTCTAACAACTTATATTGTCCAAGTCTGCAGCTAGAACTTTATGTTTCTAATCTTATTAATGTCCTTGGGAAGATGAGAATTTTTTTAATGCAATATGAATTCATTCTAGAAAAAAATGATTGAGGAACTTTAACTTAGAGTTACATTCTGAATGGTTTTTGTGATCCATTCTCTATTTTGTGATACTCTCCGTCAAATTTTAACTCTCTTCACTATCCTCGTGCAGGAGAGATGATTGTTGGGCCGAGAAAAACTCTTTTTATGGATGAAATATCCACTGGTCTTGATAGCTCTACGACGTACCAAATTGTAAAATGCGTGCGAAATTTTGTTCATCTAATGGAAGGAACCGTACTCATGGCTCTACTACAGCCTGCACCTGAGACATTTGAGCTATTTGATGATCTAGTGGTATTATCAGAGGGAAATATGGTGTATCAAGGCCCTCGAGAAGAAGTTTTGGAATTCTTCGAGTCATTAGGATTCAAACTGCCACCCCGCAAGGGAGTTGCAGATTTTCTTCAAGAGGTATTTATTTTCCTCACTGCAACTTCTATGGTTAATTAGATCTTCTTTAGGTACTTGCCTAACTAGTTGCAATTGCCAGGTCACCTCTAAAAAGGATCAAGCTCAATACTGGGCTGATCCTTCAAAGCCATATGTGTTCATTCCTGTTTCAGAAATGGCCAATGCATTTAAAAATTCTAGATTTGGGAGGTCTCTGGAGTCAACACTTAGTGTTCCATATGATAAATCCCAGAGTCATCCTTCAGCTTTGTCCAAAACAAGATATGCTGCATCAAAATGGGAACTTTTAAGAACGTGCTTTGCACGAGAAAAACTACTAATCAGCAGGCATAGTTTTCTTTACATTTTCAGGACCTGCCAGGTATGTTTTGGCTTGCCACTTCTGAACTTGTTATGTTTACCGCCACATTGTGTATACTGATATTCTTAAACGTCTATGATTTGATGAGATATGAAGTGAGAACCGTTAGTCTATTACTTCTGCTTTATTCATTCTATAATAAAAAGCTTAGCATTGACTGAGTATCTATCTATCTGGGAGGTTTTTTACCTTTTTCATATTTTCTTAGCTTTACTGATATTACAAATGATCTTAGTACTATGTAGTTTTTTTTTTTTTTTCATTATTTTTTTTTTTTGAAGTTCTTCTCATGGTTTTTCACTTTTGAAATCTATATGTTACACATGTTTAAGGTTGCATTTGTCGGATTTGTCACGAGCACAATTTTTTTACGAACAAGACTACATCCGGTAGATGAGATTAATGGCAACCTCTACATCTCTTGCCTTTTCTTTGGGCTGGTGCATGTGATGTTTAATGGATTTTCTGAGCTATCTCTTCTGATATTTCGACTCCCAGTCTTTTACAAACAGCGAGATAATCTGTTTCTTCCTGCATGGATCTGGTCTGTGGTCAGTTGGATTCTACGTGTACCTTACTCTATTGTTGAGTCTGTAGTATGGTCTTGTGTTGTATACTACACTGTTGGTTTTGCCCCTGCTGCTGGGAGGTATCTCCTATTTCATTTATTTTCTCAGGGACGATGCTCCTTTTCATAGTAATTTCTTCTAATTAGTTCTTGTTTTTGGATTCAGGTTTTTCCGCTTCATGTTCTTAAAATTTGCAATACACCAAATGGCAATTGGTCTATTCCGAATGTTGGCTGCTATTGCAAGAGATACGGTCATTGCAAATACATTTGGGTCATTTGCACTTTTAATTGTACTTTTGTTAGGTGGATTTCTTATACCAAAAGGTATGCTGTGTAAAATTTTACTTAGGAATAGAAGATAAGATATATTGTTGGTTGATTGATTTTTTAGTCTTCTTTCAGACAAGATTAAACCATGGTGGGTTTGGGCTTCTTGGTTGTCACCACTACAGTATGGACAAAGAGCAATTTCTGCTAATGAATTCACTGCCACAAGGTGGAAAAAGGTGCATTAATAGACGTGCTATCATCAATTTTCCGTTCATTGATATTTATTTATATGTAGACATGTAATTGTTAAGACATCTTGCAGGCATCTGCTATTGGAAACAATACAGTCGGATACAATATTCTTCAATCACATGGTTTACCTTCTGCTGGATATTGGTATTGGCTTGGAGTTGGTGTGTTATTACTTTATTCTGTACTTTTCAACATCATCGTGACACTCGCCCTAGCTTACCTAAATCGTGGGTTATCCCTCTACTTATCAAACTCATTCCCTGCTTTGTTATTCAACACTTTAAGTATCTATCTAAATACTCACAGAAATGTTTCTCTTATATTTTTTCTTCACGACAGCTCTCAGAAAAGGCCAGGCAATTTTTCCAGCTGATGAAACAGAAGAAAATTCTGTTGTGAAGAATGGTTAGTCATCTTTGGTATATGCAACATCAATTTAGTTGGCAATGCATAGGGCTTCTGTGCCTCTTTTTGAACGGTTCTGATAGTTACTTCCAACTTTCACTTATCTATGCAGTTGAAAGCCAGGAGTTGGAATCAGGTGTTCCATCTGCTAACGGAGGCAGTAAGAGGAAGGGAATGATTCTTCCGTTTCTACCATTAGCAATGACTTTTCACAATGTCAATTACTATGTCGATGTGCCTAAGGTATGGTTGTCTCGTGGTTTTTGTTATTGGAGTTCCGTATATCTTCAACTAAAGTGAAACCTCGTTTTCCATTTCCCTCTTTTTTTTTCATCGAATATCTCAGGAAATGATTGCACAAGGCATACCTGAAAGGAGATTGCAGCTCTTGTCAAATGTAAGTGGTGTATTCTCACCAGGTGTTCTTACGGCCTTAGTCGGGTCAAGTGGAGCAGGAAAGACTACCTTGATGGATGTGCTTTCTGGAAGGAAAACTGGCGGATACATTGAAGGTGATATTATGATATCAGGGTACCCAAAGGAACAGAAGACATTTGCCAGAATTTCAGGATATGTTGAGCAAAATGATATACATTCTCCTCAAGTGACGGTTGAGGAGTCTCTCTGGTTTTCGTCCAGTCTTCGCCTTCCGAAAGAAATTAGCAAAACCCAGAGACATGTGAGCTGCATAACTCAATATGTATTTATATTTGTTTTAATCTAGTTGCTTTCACTGCATTTCTCATATTCTTTTTGTGCACTTCCCTACAGGAGTTTGTTGAAGAAGTGATGCGTTTAGTAGAGCTTGATACACTAAGGAATGTTTTAGTTGGTTTACCAGGTAGCAGTGGCTTATCAACAGAGCAGAGAAAACGTTTAACTATTGCAGTGGAGCTTGTTGCAAATCCTTCCATTATTTTCATGGATGAGCCCACATCTGGACTTGATGCACGGGCAGCAGCAATTGTGATGAGAACTGTTCGTAATACTGTTGATACTGGAAGAACTGTGGTGTGCACTATTCATCAACCCAGTATCGAAATATTTGAATCATTCGATGAGGTGAGTCTGATTAATAGTCTTCATATCTCAAAGCTAGTATAAGATCCTAATATACGTCTTTTCATCTGAATTTGCCTATAAATTTTCATAACCAGCTGCTGCTTATGAAACGAGGAGGTCAACTTATATATGGAGGGAAGCTTGGAGTGAACTCGCAAATGTTGATAGACTATTTCCAGGTGACTTATATTTATTATTATTATTATTATTATTATTATTATTATTATTTGGCATTTCCAGACTATCTGGGACACTTAGAGAGGAATTAGTATTCAACTTTGACACCAATGTTAAGCTTTATTTTCTAACTCTGAAGTTTTATATTCTGATTTCTGAAAGTTCCATTTGAATGTAAGCAATCCCCCAAGCAAAATCTATTCATTCACATTCCTTTGGACTTATATGTAGACATCTACCAATATTTCAGCGTATTCACAATTTAAAATACTAATGATCAGAATGGTGATTATGTATGAGAGGTTTGTCTTCATATTCGTTCTCTTTTACAGGGTATAAGTGGAATTCCATCAATTCCTGATGGACACAACCCGGCAACGTGGATGCTCGAGGTTACTAGCCCTGCAGTAGAGCAGAGAATTGGTAGAGACTTTGGAGATATTTACAGAAATTCTGCGCAGTATAGGTAATTATTGTGATGTCATGCACTAATCCAAGCAAGATGAGACCAATACTTTATATACTTTTTTTTTTCACATCAACCTTCCTTGGTACATTTGGGATATTGGATTTGGACTTACTTTGACATACATAAGTAAATAGTTTGATATCCTCGTTACAGGGAAGTGGAAGATTCCATTATGCGTTTGAGTGTTCCACCCCCTGGTTCACAACCTTTAAAGTTTCCTTCCACGTATGCACAAAACCAACTGGCTCAGTTTCTGATTTGCCTGAGAAAGCAAAACCTTGTGTATTGGAGAAGTCCACGTTACAACTTGGTGAGATTGGTCTTTACAATTGTGTGCGCACTAATATTTGGCTCTGTGTTCTGGGATGTTGGTTCCCAAAGGTAAGTAATCTCGGTTATTTCATGTTTCTGTGCTAAACTCCAAATACATAGAAAATGGACAATTTCATTTTTCATATTTGGACCTCCATTTTTGTCATCATAATTGTGTTTCTTCTTTTGCGCTTTATTTTGTCATTGTATATTTCTTTCCACCTTCTGATTTCATAATATTCAAGATTCAGCTATTCATGTAAACATGCTATAAACATCGTATTTGAAGAGAAAGATTGTATGTTTATAATGTCATTTTTCTTCTGCCATTCTTTTACAAACCTACTAAACCATTCGGCGTATATATTGTTTCTGCAGGCATACAACTGAAGGTTTGTTTATGGTTATGGGTGCCCTTTATGCCTCATGCCTATTTCTTGGGGTAAATAATGCTTCCTCAGTACAGCCAATTGTATCCATTGAGAGAACAGTATTCTATAGAGAAAGAGCAGCTGGAATGTATGCTCCTACTCCTTATGCAGCAGCCCAGGTAATTGGCGTGTTCCTGAAAGAAATTTGGTTCAGTGCAATTTATTCTGAACAAATAAGTAATAATAAATATTTCCATTCTTTTTTGAACAGGGTCTCGTGGAGGTTCCATACATTGCTGTTCAGGCAATTCTGTTTGGGGCCATCACATATTTCATGATCAATTTCGAAAGGACAGCTAGTAAGATTCTCTATTTCCCTTTAGCAATGCCTTTTTGTTTATGGAGCTTTTCTGATTGCCTTCCCCAACTTTCTATAATGCAACTTGCTTATAAGAATCTCTCTTATTATGCAGGAAAATTTTTCCTCTATCTTGTCTTCATGTTCCTCACCTTCACCTACTATACCTTTTATGGTTTAATGGCTGTTGGTCTCACACCTACTCAGCAAATGGCAGCCGTCGTCTCTTCTGCCTTCTACTCTTTATGGAATCTCCTCTCAGGTTTTCTTATACCAAAGCCGGTAAGTAGTATAATGCTCTCTGCATATTCTCCTGATCTCCTCTAAAAATGAAGTTAATAATAGGGTTAATGTTACGCATAACCCTTGCGAATTGTTCAATGTAGTTCTTGAACCTTAAATGTGGTGTTGAGAGTATTTGGAATCCACCCATAGCTTGAGCACTGCTCTAGTCATTTCCAAACTAACAAACATAACGTTTTCCTTTTTCCTTTGGACTGCAGAGAATTCCAGGATGGTGGATTTGGTTCTACTACATCTGCCCTGTTGCATGGACTTTAAAGGGTATTATCAGCTCTCAGCTTGGTGATGTGGAAACCATGATTGTTGAACCGACGTTTCAAGGCACTGTGAAAGAGTATATAAACACTGTTTTCGGCATTGATCCTGGGATGATGGGGGTTTCAGCAGCAGTGTTAATCGGCTTTTGTCTCTTTTTTTTTAGTATCTTTGCTTTCTCGTTGAAATTTCTCAACTTCCAGAAAAGATGAATGATGAATTTATAGACTGCTGCAAAAGCTCTCTCCATCAGCATTGGACAGGTGGTCACCATCCCAGTTTGAGCACAAACAATTTCTGTAAGAGCCAGTACCTCATCAAGATGCACATATCCTTCTCAACATTCTTTAATGCCATCTCATTGACCTAGTTGAAACAATTCTTTAGGATCGATCAGTACAACATCGATAGGATAGGAGACACAAATCAAATACACCTTTGTATTGTTAATGTAGCAGTAGCAACACGAGTTAGTTTCGATGGTGAATGTTGTAAACTTACCATTCATTATTGTATCTGACCATCTTGATTACTGTTAAACTTTGGAATCATACACTGAAAATTGTTCAAATATGGAATTCCCTTTTCACTTTCTTAGCGCTGTCTAGCTGATAATATCAAATGCAGTAAGTTTAGACAATAGATGAAAGGGGCCATTGCTGCTCCCTCTTTGCAGATCATACTTGTTTCGATGGTTAAGCTTTGAAAACAAGAAAAAGGGCGAAAGTTGTGAAGACAAGAGCCAATTTGGGGTTCTTGTCTCTATTGATTTGCTCCAAATGAAACCAACAAAGCTATGAGGAAACAAGAAAAAAGAGGACGAATTGTCTAGGGAATGAACTTCTCATCTCTCGTAAAATCAATCCAATACAAGATCGAATCGAGTGTCTTATATCTCATTGTAAAACCAAGCTTGTCAACTTTAGCTCGGGAACCCAGCAGTTTTACAGGACAGCGAAACAAGATGTCCAGGAATTGCCAATTGGCTAAATCTTCCATCTTTGTCTGAAGCAGATTTTCCTTCATCACAATTTGTTCCCATGCTTGTTTCTTGTCCAGCATGGCTGTTGTAAACCCAAAATCCTCCAAAAACATGTTTCCATCAGGCACTGTAACTCAAATTTCTTTCCAAGAGTTGGCCATAACTGCTTCCAAGTAAAACTCGAACCATTGATTGCGTTGAACGCCTGGCCATCTGGAAGATATTTCATCAGTTGTGGCTGCCCAAATTTGCTGTTCAGCTACTAGCCTAGCATCAGAGCCATCAATGTAACTTTCTTCCCAACACTCCCTTGTCCCTCCAAACACAAAAAGGAGGTTTAAATATTTACAAATAGCACCATAAACAGATAAACTTCCTATAAAATTAAACAACGTTCTATGAGAACTACCCGTTAACAAGCCAGGTGTCATGAGCCAACCTTGTATAGGACCATGACTGGGACTTAAGTTGTCATGAGCCACCCATGTATAGGGCCATCGTTGGGTAGATCCCTTGTGCTAGGAAAAGTGTCCCCATTTCAAACATTGTAATGGTTACTGGTAGCATAGCTCTAAAATCTTTAAGGCTCTTTAGGGGGGTGAGCCGGCAGCATAGTGTTGGGCTGTCTCACCGGGTGCTATGCGAGTCTAGGCCATCCACCAAGGGCTGCCCCCCTAGCCCTGGTGATGGTGGGAAGTCCCGATGTATGATTCCGATTATAATAAAATTTACCCTGATTGAATATCCTGAATGTTGCCTCGATGTGTTTTTCTTTTTCTCGATGTGGATGTGCCTTGTTGTGTGTGTGCTTGAGATTGATCTTGATATATTGTGTCTTATTGTGAATGCTTGGGACTAACCATGGCTTATGGTTATTTGTTCAGATATCGATCTATTGAAGGCTGACTTGGGTGGGAGCGTCCATTTAAGTGCCGCACGGTCTATTGTTTGTTCAGAGAAAGTATAGTCCGTGACACATGGTATCAGAGCACGGTTGAGAAGTGCTAGAAATGGATGAGATGGCCACAAGTGGTGGACCCAATCATCAACAAAGAATTGAGGAACTTGAGGCCGCGGTGACCGCAATGAAAACTCACATGACGACTAAAGACCGAGTGAGGGAGATCGAGACAACCCAGCGGGAGTTGTCCGATACTCTCCACAACGTGAGCGAGGAGGCTAGAGATGCCTTGAATATTCTCCAAAAGGAGTTTGAGGAGCTCAGAGCACAGATGAGCATCTTACAAATGACTGTGGCCAGATCGGGTTCGAGCTCGATGGAAAGGGGAAAAAGGCCCAAGGTACCTGAGCCTCGACGTTATGAGGGGGCAAGGGATGCTAAGGAACTTAAAAATTTCTTGTTTGACATGGAGCAGTACTTCTGAGCTGTGCACACGAATTCAGAGGAAGACAAGGTAGCAATGACGTCGATGTACCTCACAGGGGATGCCAAGCTATGGTGACGCTCCAAGTTTGTCAATGACGAGTGCCTGATTAAGACTTGGATGGACCTGAAGCAAGAATTGAAAAACCAGTTTTTCCTCGAGAACGTGAAGTATATGGCTCGAAGGAGACTCCGAGAATTGGTGTAAACAGGAACAGTGCGAGAGTTTGTAAGGAGCTTTTCTACCTTGATGTTGGATATTTGAGACATGCCCGAAAAGGACAAGATGTTCTATTTTCTTGAGGGCCTCAAGTCTTGGGCCAGGACAGAACTACAAAGACAAAAAGTGCAAGACGTGGCCACGGCCATGGCTGCAGCTGAACGTCTCCACGATTATAATGATGGCTCCTCAAAATGGAAAAATCCTCCATCAGCTGGCAGTAGATTCAACTTGGGAGTGAAGAAAAGATGACTAGGTTGGACCGACCCTTCGGTGAGGGATCAGACAGGAGATCTTTTGGTCGAGATAGCACCCAACCTAAAGCAAACAACGCAGTGATCTTTAAGCCTAGGCAATCGCTGGCTTGCTTTCTTTGCAAGGGGTTGCATCAGGTGGTCGAATGCCCACACAGAGGAGCCCTTAATGCCTTAAGAACCTCGTCTCAAGAGTCAGCAAAAGTGTCAGAGAGCGTTGAAGAAATTGAAAAAGAGCCAGTCAGGATGGGTTCAATAAGATTTCTCAATGCCCTCCATACCCAACTGAACACTTTAAAGAAAAAGCAGAGTAGATGTTTGATGTATGTGAACTTAATGATCAATGAGAAGGCCACCAAGGCCATAGTGGATACGGGTGCAACTGATACTTTCATCACACCAGAAGAAGTAAAAATGTGTGGTTTCCAGGTTAGCAAAGACTGTGGACGAATGAAAGTGGTCAATTCGCCAGCCTTTGCGATCAGTGGAAGCTCTAAGAGTGTGACAACCAAATTGGAGCCATGAGAAGGGAATGTAGACTTTACAGTTTCCCCCATAGATGACTTTGATGTCGTTCTTAGATTGGACTTCATGATGTTGGCTCAGGTGATCCCTATCCCCGCCGCTAGCTGCTTGTTGTTCTTAGGAGAACACCCATGTGTGGTGCCAGCCAATATCTTATCAAAGAGTGGGAAGAAAATGATTTCAGCTTTACAGTTCAAGAAAAGGGTAAAGAGAAGAGAACCCTCCTTTGTGGCTATGCCGATCTACAAAGAAGGGTCGAAAGTAAAACCAATACCCAATGGCATGAAAAAAGTATTGGAAAAAATTTGAAGAAGTGATGCCAGAGATGTTGCCTAAGGTTTTACCCCCTCGACGAGCAGTGGACCATGAAATTGAGCTCCTCCTAGGAGCGAAACCCCCTGCTAGAGCCCCTTACTGCATGGCCTCGCCAGAATTGGCCGAACTAAGAAAACAGTTAGATGAGCTTCTACAAGTCGGGTTCATCAGACCATCAAAGGCTTCTTTCGGAGTGCCAGTGCTATTTCAGAAGAAGCATGATGGGAGTTTACGATTATGTGTTGACTACAGGACCGTAAAGAATAAATATCCTATCCCTCTTATAGCAGACTTGTTTGATCAATTGAGCTGGACCAAGTACTTCTCTAAATTGGATTTGAGATCTAGCTACCATCAGGTCAGAATCGTTGAGGGAGATGAGCCAAAGACCACTTGTGTAACACGGTATGGTGCATTTGAATTTCTTGTTATGCCCTTTGGACTGACCAATGCACCTGCCACATTTTGTACATTCATGAATCAGGTGTTCCATGACTACCTAGACAAATTTGTTATGCCCTTCTCTCTTTTTCCTCTCCTTTTCCTTCTGTTTTCAATGGATTGTCTCATTTCTTAAAGGTTTCCCGTTGGTTTTTTTTTTTTTTACATTTCCATGACCCCAGAACCTGGCAAAAGAAAATTCATTCATTTTTCCCTTCTTAACCATGGTAACCACCGCCCCTCAAAGCAAAAGCAACCCAATTCCAAGCGTTCTCATTGTTGGTAACTACTGCCACGATGTTCTCCTTCAAGGCTGCGCCGTCGTTGCCAAAACCCTCGGTGGGGCCGCCTCTTTCATTTCCAACGTGTTTTCTGGTCTCTCCGTTTCTTTTGATTTAACCTCAAAAGTTGGGCTTGATTTCAAATACCCACATCCTTACAATCCCATCGTGGTCCCCGCTTCCAAAACCACCGTTTTCCACGCCTATTTCGATCTGGGCGACAGCGAGAATGCTCATCAGGATCGGGTCTTGAAACGGGTCGAAGCATGCGACCCGATATACCCATCGGATCTACCCGATAAAAGGTTTGATTTTGGAATGGCGGTTGGGGTTGGCGGGGAGATATTACCAGAAACGCTGGAAAAAATGGTTGAAATCTGCGATGCCGTTTTTGTTGATATCCAAGCTTTAATCCGTGTTTTTGAGACAAACGGAACCGTAAAACTCGTGGGGTTAAAAGAGAGTGGGGTTTACCATTTGTTACCGCGGCTCAAGTTCATAAAGGCGTCTTCGGAAGAGGCATTGTTCATGGATGTTGAGGAAGTGAGGCAATGGTGTTGTGTGGTGGTAACCCGTGGGAAAGATGGTTGTCAAGTTTACTGGAAAGACGGGGAAATAAAAGCTGGGCCTTTTGGGGCTAACCAGATTGATCCAACGGGTGCTGGAGATAGTTTTTTAGGTGGGTTTGTTGGTGGGTTGGTTCATGGCTTGGTCGTTCCTGATGCTGCTTTGTTGGGGAACTTCTTTGGTTCACTTACTGTTGCTCAGATTGGTCTCCCTAGGTTCGACTTGAGATTGTTACAGGTTCGTTGCTTCATAATTTCTGGAACATAGTTGGATAATGTTGGGAAAATTGCATTTTTATGAGAAAAAATGTGAATTTTAGAGTGATTTGGGATGATTTTTATGAGGGAATTTATATTGTTAATGTTGGCAAATGGCATTTTTTATAATATTGGAATTAGATCAAATGTGAATTTTTGTGACTTCAATTGGGGACTGATACTTTTTTTTTGTAATGAATCATTTTGAAATGTACATTGACTGCAAGTGCCAAATGTGTAGCGAGAGTACATGCTTAGCAATATCATGAAGGTAGTGAATATAGTGGGTCTCTCTGGAGGAAGTGGGGTTAAATGTTTAGAATGCCCATTTTGGGTAGACTCAACTTGGATTATATTGCCGGTGATGCTGCTAATCTTTATCAAAGATTTATACTTGGATTGGAATCACAGGTTTCTTGTCATGGTTAAAGTGCTGAAAGCTGATTTTTGTCTATCTTATTTTCCAGTTGAGTTTTCATACTTATTATGACAATGTTATCCTTAGTAACCTTCATGTGTGGATGAATGTTTGGCATGTGTTGTATATCATTGTTCTGTATACTCATGGTTTTGGTATAAAAAAAGTGGGATTTGTAACTTTTAAGTCCTTTCCTTTGCGAACTAGAAAGAGACTTTGAAAACAGTCATTGTTAGGAACGCTAGTTAGTTCTTTGTGTGTTTGATTGTGAATTGACTGACAACAGCCGAACTAGAATTTGTTTTGTTTTTTATTCTCCCCTTTGTTTTTTGTGCACCGAGTGTTAACATCAGGTGATGATTTGTTCATTCGAAGAGATATGAATTGATATTGCTTTCCAAAATGGTTTATGTGAAGTGTTGCTTAATCTTTTAAGTTGTATGATTCATGAAAGGTCAAATTTCTTCTCTGTCTTCGACGTTCTCTTGCATAAAGACATACATGTCAGGACATGACTATTACTCTCGACCAACATGATACTTTTAATGTGTTTTTCGTAAGAAGTTGGCTCCCTGAGCATAGAGACGTTGTCATTTTTATTTGCATCATTTTTAATTATTTCATCATGAATGCTTCTTTCGCAAAAGTGGTCTTTGCCTTACCTCCTTTCTATTTTTATTTTTCACATTCCAGAGAGTTAAAGATGAGGTGCAAAGAAGGAAGCTGCATTGCACAGGCCGCTTCCAAAGAAGAGATGATCAGTTGAGTTTCACCAAGCCACTGGGCCATGAAGAGTTCCATGCTTCTCTTGCTTCAACTAAATTAGTTTCCACATTCTCTATTCAAGAATGTCAACGGGATCTGCCAAGATCATCCAGGACAGTAGACCAAGTTATCCGCCCTCAATATAACGGGCAGCCACAGTTGTTATTAAGTTCTCTTTTTGATGATCCAATTTGAACAGTGCAGGATAGACCATGAGTATACCTGGAGCATATTTTCTTTTTTCTGTATCAAATAATTTGGCTAGTGAAGAAATCTCTTTGAGCCTTTGAATGAAAGTCTAGAAATCAATGGCAAATTAAATTAGTAAATAATTGTAAGCCATATTTGTCTCTGATTTCTTTTGTTATATGCTGCCATTGCAATTCTTGAGCCCTTCCTTACCTGCCAAGCGCACGTGGTTCTATGAAAGTAAAGAAGACGCCACAACTTGTGGGGTTTAATTGGAATTTGGGCCCCCTGGAATTCTCAAGTCCTTTGAGCTTTTATATTGTGTGATTTTGGACCAAATCCAATCTCCGTCAACCGTGAAATATCTTTGATAACAATGATATGGCGTTGCTTTGATAGCAATCATGCTGGCTTGTAAAACCTTAATTATGAAAAGTCTTCAATTAAAATTTCTTACTAAGTATGATTGCATGGTTAAGTTTATCTATGATTGAAGTATATCATTCATCATATTTTATTCCCCAAGAAAAAAGGAAATTCAAGGTCAAAATCAAGTGCTTAAAGAAAAAAAAAAAAAAACCCATTGACCAAAAATCACAATGTAAAGGGTTAAAAGTAAACTTTAATGACCCTCATTGAAATAAATCTTGTTAATAGATTTTTTATTTCCAGAAGAAATCCTTCTTTAGCTTTAGTTGAAAGTAGTTTCGTTTTTAATAAATTAATCTTGTTTAGCTTTAGTTGAAAGCAATTTTTTTATTTTTTTGTCTGGAATTTTTTGATATTTAGTAATCACTTTAAACTTCAATTAATTCAAAATCAAATCAAATCAAACTTCACAAAAAAAATAAATTCTTATAATATCTGTTTTTTTCGTTCACAAGATTCAAAATCAAAATTTTACTTAAAAAAATTAAATTTCATAATCATTCATATCAACATACGTCGATAAAAATAATCCTTTTAATAAATTATGAAAAGTCTTCGGTTCATGGTTTGAAAATGCAGCCAAAACTATTCTCCTACTCCAATCCATAATTTGCCACACGATGACTAGACAGAACCCCCCCACACAAATTTTGGAACCCAATGATTCCAAAACAGGTAAAAGACTTTTGACAACATCTATTGGTGAATAGCACAACTCCAATGGTTATGCTTTCAACTAACCATCTGTCACTCATCAACTAACATTCCTATGTCCCATGAAACATGAAATAAGCGCAAGGTATTGACTGCTTGGTAACACACGCCCCTATCTCTCAATCATCAATGTCTGCTCCTTCAAATTCCTCAATCCTTAAGAGTCTCAAAAAGATTAAAATAAAGAGAGAGAGAGAGATAGAAAGGGAAAACAACAAAAGGAAAACCCTTTTTTGTTAACTTTATTTCTTCATCTTTACTACTCCTCAGTTTCATACCCTGCTTCAAAGTTTGAACCTTTTTTCCCTAACATGGAACATTCACCAGAACATAGCCAACACGCACCTGCACCATCTTCTTCTTCTTCTTTTATAGTCACAAATCTTCCATCTTCTTCTTCATCTAGCTCAGGAGTCTATGAAGGAGAAGAGGAGGAAAATAATGGCCATAGAAATGATGAAAACTTGCAGCACCACCACCATCAACACCAAGAGCAGCAGCAACATCAACAATCTTCTGGGGTATCTTATCATCTAAATATATCGATATCCGCTGCGGCAAGAATTGATATGAGGGATGATATTTGGTCTTGTGTTATTGTGCTTATCACATTTTGGAGTTTTGGTTAGTTTCTCTCTCTATTTCTTTTCTTATTTATTCTAGTTTATAATAAAAATGTTCTACCATTTTACTTAAACCCTTCAATTCCCTTCTCTCAAAAACCAAAATTACAGACTTTAAATCTTTTTTCCTTTTTGGCTTTTTTGTTGCCAATATTTCTGTCCCAGCAGCATCCATGACTCTGATTCTGGGTTATTATGGATCTGTGACTTTACAATTGGGTCCGAATTGCTCACGCCTTATGCAGCCTAACTCTGTCTTTGTTCAGTCTATTCAGGTGAATATTGCTGCAAATGCCAACTCATTCTTTCTCTTTGTTGCTTCAGCTTTTGTCATTTCTGTGGACTAATGTTGATTAGTTTGTTAACAACAGGTCGAAGAATTGGATAAGAGAAAACCTGGGTTAATGTTGTATGGATTGGAAAGACCACCTCCCTCAGATGTTGAAATCTCCTGGATTGAAACACATGACGCATTTGTACCAGCAAATTTCCGTAAGGTAAATGGTTGGTTTCTCTGTGTTTTTTTAGTGCAGCAATTCTTTAATTCTTTTTCCTGCTTTCATACTTTCAACTTCATAAATTTGCATCAATTATGCACCACAGCAAAAGTCTTTTCTTTTGCAGGAGTGGCTATTCTTCTTAAACAAAGGGTCTAAAGTGAATATTTCATACACCATAAAATCCGCCGGTTCCTCACCCTTATCCCTTGTCATTGCCCAAGGTGAAACCTACTTCTTTAGCATAAGATTGCGTTGGTTTATTCTTGTTGTTTGAATGAAACAACCTGGATATATAGTTTATGCACCGAAGTTTAGGTTTATACTTCATAACAGTCATAACTTTTTAACTATTGTGCGCCAAATAATATGGCTAGATTAACAATGGAATGGTTTTGCTTGAGCTTGTATAAGTTCAGGGTAGGTAGCACTTGTAAAATTTCATTTGGCATTCAGATCATTTTTTCTTTCTTGCGTCTGTTCTAGCTCTAAATTTGTCTACAAGTTTCCGTAAACGGCCTGTACATGCTATATATGATGTTAATAGGTAATTCTCAATAAATTTCACTTAAAAATAACCAAAACACACCTTTGATACCAGTAATGCATTGTCCAAATGTATCCATTGGAGTGATTTTCTATAATGCAGGTAAAGAAAGCTTTCTTGATTGGGTAGAGGATCCATCATATCCTACAACATCTTTGTCATGGAATATTATAAATGGTAAGATTTATATGAAGTATGATTATGAATTTTCTTTAAAATGCATTAGGCCTCTTAATGCGATACTGCCATGAACTTAATGTTGCAGGAAGTGGTAAGATCCAACAGGAAATTCCGAAGTCTTCTAATTATTATATTGCTGTGGGAAATTTGAACTCTGAGGAAGTGGAGGTAATTCCTCAAATACTGTCTCACTCTTACATCAATTAATCTACAATTAGGTATGTTCAATATTTGAATTACTTCACCTAACTACTAGATTTTTTTGACAGATTGATTTGAATTATGAAAATCCTTCTTTGAGTCAAATAAAAGGAACACAAATTTTAATTAATTTTCATATTGATTGCTGCATCAGCTAACATTTCCCAAACTGTTCTGTTTTCTGTTTGACACGTGCTGTATGTATCCTGAAAGCCTGATCTGCTCATAAATGCATATGATTCAGATACAGTTGAAGTTCTCAATCAATGCTCTCATCTATGACACAACTCAAGCGTATTACAGATGCTCCTTGGGCGACCATTTGTGTACTTTAAAGCTTTATCTTCTAGGAGAAGCTGCAGCTGTTCTCTCTTCACCTGGTCGAAGTGAGGTAAAAGAATAACATCCATCAACCTTATCGGCTTCAGTTTGTTCTGATTAGATTGAATGGTGATATGCTATCCTAATCAAGCAATTAGGTTAAGTTTCCACTCCTTTTAACTCTTAATAGAGAGCATTCATGGTACTTAATAGAGGGCATTCATGGCACATAATTTTCATTAGGTGCTCAAACTCAAAAAAGTCAAAACACGAATGCCAATTTGATGTATTAATCAACAAGAACCTCTGATCCTGGTGAAGCTATTGCAGCTGTTGGCTGTTTCAGACCCACTTAACGGTCACACCTACTTTCCTCAGTGTATTCTCAGCTTAATAATTAGTTTCTCTCCCAACCAAGGATACATATTAATAGAAATTAACAGCCTTTTGTCATTCCAATTATTGTTTCTTGGAGTTTCTTCTTTTCTACTTTGAATTTAGTAAAATAAATTCTTTTGTTGCAATCATTCTATAAATGAATCAGAGAAGTTGTTCCTACTTTGAAGATGTTTCTGTTAAGCATGGACTATCATTTTTCAGCTGTTTTAGTCCTGACAGTTCTCAGTATCATAGTGTTTTTTCATTTCAAATATGTGAAGTTCACACAATTTTGGTTCTTTCAGGAAACTCCGAATAGTATCTGGTATGTTAAAGTAACTTATGGACCTCGATGGATTACATATTTTGTTGGATCAGGTCTTCCCATTTCCCTTACATAGCCCTTATTGCATAGAAAGAATATTTAATCCATCTTTACGTTTACCTCTTTTGCGACTGTAGGTGTGATGACCATCCTCATATTATTAGCCTTAAGATTCTGTAAAATGTTCCAGACTAGAGATGGACCAAGACTCAATGCTGGAGAAATGGAATCAGAACGAGCCCCATTACTTCCAGCAAAGGATGATGATATCTCAAGCTGGGGTTCTTCTTATGAATCTGTATCCCATGATGAGGAGGATCTGGAACAGTGGCTGGCAGTGACTTCTGTTCAAGGAAAGCCTTTGAACGAGGGGGAAAGCAACAATCCTCGGCATCTTTGTGTCATTTGCTTTGATGCACCAAGAGATTGTTTCTTTCTTCCTTGTGGACATTGTGCCACCTGTTTTACCTGTGGAACAAGGTAAGATATAGCACCATATCATTGCATACTATGCACCCTTATTTCTAAAGTAAGCAATTCACTTAGCTCATTAACGATAATTGAATTCTTATGATTATCAGATGCTTTTAAATTAGTGTCAATTAGATTCTTAACTCTACTTATCTATGCAGGATTGCAGAAGATGCTGGTACTTGTCCAATATGTCGTAGGAAGATGAAGAAAGTTCGGAAGGTATTTACAGTTTAAGCCATCCATTTCAGTAATGTTTTGCAAAGATTTTACTCATGGTGTAAATTTATAATGCCCCACGGATGAACATGAATGTTTTTTCCCTCTGACAGCGTGCATTATTTTCAGACATGTACTGTAATGTAGAATATAGGACCGTCTTAAATTTGTTGCCAAGGTTTCATAAAGGTTTGATTGAAGGTTTTCCACATTCTACAAGATAAAGGTTCTCCATTGGTAATTGTCAATATCATGTAATCTTTTCTTTCTTTCCTCAGGCTTAATCAAACAATGTTCATCCTGGTTTCCTCTGTATATTATACTACTTTTTATTTCACCAATTAGCTAGTAGCCTACTACTATAAAATTAACATCTTGTGTTGATTGAATAATTGGGAACAGTTTTTTTTTTTTATTCCTCTCCAAATCCATTCATGGATTGGTTCATAGCCATAGATTCATGCACCAAGAAGATTGCTAGCTCTCGTTACTGGACTGACCACATCATGCCATTGCCAAGGAAGAATTACAGATGTATTTTGGACCCAAGCCTTTAAAAAGTGCTGGGCTGAAACCCAGAACTTGATGGAGTCGAAAGATAAAACCTGAGTCGTCGTCGACATAGTCTACAGAGCAAGAAAAAAAAAGCTACAATCATTTTGCTTCGCAAACGAAACCTGTTGTGGGACACAATTTAGAGCCAGCGCCATGGCACTTTTTCCCGCAAAAAAACTTCACCGAAGAAACCCGACAAGCCCGCACTTACAAAATTATCCAATGCTCCTATCTCACTTGTCGCTATGCCACCACCAATGTCAAGCAGCAGGAGGAACTGCGGCGTTTAATGTCCTCTCAAACCCCTGAAAAATGCCCCAACTTTTTCAAGTTCATTTACCTTGATCTTGAACCATGGGCCAAAACCCGAATATCGAATTATCATATAACGCAAGCCAAGCAGCACGCAGCGTTTCGGGTTGTTATTGTTGAGGAAAGATTGTATGTTGATATGTATTATGCTCGTGTATAGAGTAGATTGATGTTCACGATATGGGAATTGTTACAGCTTTTGAAAGGTATCTTGGGATGGTTACTCATGTGGATATGATGTTTGATTGCATGGATAAGCCCACTATTGATAGAATCGAACATGGGTCTTTTCTGGTACCTTTGTTCCGGTATTGTACGACCGAGGCTCATTTTGACATTCATTTTCCTGACTGGTGTTTTTGAATCATTGAATCACAAGTCTTTTTATGAGATTATAATTTGTCTGTATTCACCACAAGATCGCGTGCATAATTTATGCTAAGAGTTGGTAAAAGCTGACACGATCTGAGTCACTGAAAAACCTGAAGTTACAAAACCAAAATTGACCCAAACCTGAAAATATGGAAGAGTTTTTGCCTTTCCATTAATTTCCTCTAGTTATTCTTTAGATTTATGTTTCACGATTTGCATGGATACGATAATCTAGATATAAATATATCGATCATAAAATAATTAAACTTTTATTGTACATAAACATATTAATCTTATGAATAAAATTTTAAATTTATTATATATCCGAAAATATTATGATCAATTAAAAGTGATAAATAATAAAGATATATATTTAAACTAAACAATATTGAAGAAAAAAAATTCTCATAAAATTTTAAAATTAAGTTTAGAGGTTTTAATAGTCATAATCTTGAAATTGGCCATTTGACAATTAATATATGTATTGAAAACTCATGATAACATTTGAGAAAGTTAGTTTTCACTAAAAACCTTCACTATAAATGAGATAACTTTAATAGCTAAATCTACATGGTTTATAAGTATGATGTGGATTATTATAATTAGCTTAGAATAGCCATAAGCCAAAATTGATGCCATAATTTTGATCATGTTGTGATAATTTTTTTGTTATATATATGGTCTAATTCATGGATTGTATAAATTATTTATCATCTATGGTTTTATTAGAAGTTTTGAAATATAGTGAAAATTTTAAAAATATATTTACTTTGGAAGCCATGAGTGATTCAATGATCTTGTAAATATGAAAACTTTTATAATAGCAAAATGAATGCCATTTGATCCATTTGGGTGATGGAAATGATTTTGTTCATGGTAATAAAAATTATTAATAGTGTCTATGATGAAATAGATTTATATAAGTATTTATGAATTAATATAAAAAGTTTTAAAATGAGACTATGAAGCATGATTATATTTAAAATCTGCTTATTAATGTCAACTCTTATATTGAATTAAAATATAAAAGTTTTGAAACTTTTATGAAAAGAAATATTAAGATATAGAATATTTATTAGTTATCTTTCACTAAGGGTGGATTTGGAGGCTTCCCATTTAAAAAAAAAATAATGAAAAGATAAATGAAATAATAATTTGATTAAGTATATATAATATCTTGATAAATGAATGAGACATTTTTTAATAAAAGGACACATACTTACACATGGTGGTCGTGATAAGAATCAAAAGAAATAAAAATTACTACTATAGTATTGAAAGCTTTTAGTATAATTTTATGAGCAAATTATATAAGTTAATAAGTTTAGTATACTTATCAAAGTAAAATAAAAAAAAGGTCTTTAAAAAATCTTAAAAGGACTAAAATGGTTTGTTTATTTATTGAATTTATCCAATTATACTATAAGTATAATTGTATTAAAGATGTAATAAAAGTATCAAAATAGAATAGTTGAAATTTATGAGTATAGAGTTGCGGCCATAACTAATACCATCTATTTCTTAAAATGACAAGAATGAGGTAACAATGTCTAGAACATATAAATGATATGCAAAATAAAAAGTTTGAACATTTTAATCTATAAAGTAAATATATTATAAATTCAATTTTAAGTAGAGGTAATTATCATCAAAGAAAATTAAATTTCAAAATATTTGGTTAGTAGTACTACAAGTAGAATGGATTTAAATCCTTACTATTAGACACAAATAATAGAAACCCAACATTGAATTAATAACCTATAATTAGAAAATTTAATGGGTAAAAACAAGATATTGTTATGTGTTTTTTAAATACTAGTAAAATTTATTCAAATTTTAGAAACTAATGTGATCCATTGCGTGATAAGTTTTTATACTCTTAATAGAGTTTTAAATGTCTAAAGCAATAGGGACGTAATGAAAACTCTACCTATATAAATATAGAAGTGATGACGCTTCAACAAAAAGAATTAGGTTTTTTCTTGTAAATGTTTATAAATAGGATAAGCACATAGATATAATAGTACTAAAACGGTTATAAACCTTTGACAAAAAAATAAATAAGTATTATGTATATTATATATTCAATTCTAACATTAAGAGTTGAAGTTTAATCTACGAATGCCATCAACTTTGTTAGAATTCTAAAATATATATGTTAATTGAATGGTTAAATCGAGAGATACCTTTTTGTATCAAAATAATTATTTGTGTGAAAGGTTAAAGATTAAGCACCAACATTTCAAATTAGTGGGAGATTATTGGTAGTTTAGAATATGATCCATTCACATTGGATATAAATATTTAATTATTGATAAGTAAAGTTAACTTTTGTATTAATTTTATTCATATTTTAAATAATTATGTTTGAACAAAAATAATTATCATAAGACAAATGATCACAATTATTTGAATATAAATAGATTATTATTTATAAAGGTCACGATTATACAAAAAGTCATAATTATTTGAATAAAAATTTATATCTATTCATTTATTATAAATAAATTTTTTAGTATAATTATTTTCACTACTTCTAATTAGAGAGTTTGAGGTTTTGTTATATCTTAAAGACATAATTGTTTTTAAGAAAATATTTTTCACTCCTCAAAGTCAAAATTCTTTTTTTTTTTTTTTTTTCTAACAGTTGCAACAATTTTAATTGTCATATGTTGGTTTTGCTGAACCTGGATTTCTTGTTTCTGAGTGTACCCTTATGATTATCAACCATACTAAGAGAGTAGTAGATTTTTATTTGTGCTTTCCAAATAGTATAAATACCTTTTTTGTTTTCTTTCTGATAAATTTGGGTGAACAAGCTAAGGGAAATGGAAAAAAAGGGCAACAACTCATGGAAAGTTCAAGCATGGATCGGGTGTATAATTACATGTTTCACCTCATTTCAGAATATTCAAAGCTGCAAGACTTCAAGCCTGTTCCGCCATCATCAGCTCAGAAAGTATGTGAGGAATCGCTGCTTTGCTTGGCAGAACCGAAACATAGGGAATTCCTTAAATGACCAGCTACTGTCGGTTCATCAACACCTCCATGCACCCTCATCAAGCATCCCAATAATGATTTTTTCAATCGTTAGACTGAAGAGAATAAGATAATGGAACGTGTGAAAGATGTGGAGATGAGGAATGCAGTGAGACAGATGATGTAGAACAGAATGTCTATAGTTGTCGTGTATATGGAAATTTTGTAGCTTTAGAGTCACTTGTAGATAAAGTTTAAGGTTGGATCCGTTAGGTTTTGATCCAATCCAATTTGATTTATAGGGTTGGGTTTTTTTTAATCAGATTTTGAATCGAGTATACTTTTTTGACAAAAAAAATTGAAGTCTAGTCAGTGTTAGGTTTTAGATAAATCCACCCAAATCTGATCCGAAATATACGTAATATTATTTATTTATTTATATTTTATATTTATTTAATTTTATATTTATATTTAAAAAATAATATTTTATTAATTTAAGATTAAATCGATTACGATTTTATATATATACAAATCGAAATGAATTTGAATATAAAAATAATATTTTAATATTATATCGGATCAAGTTTATATATTAAATATATAAAATCTAGTCAAAGTGAAAAAATCCTTTTTGACATGTTATCATCTCTAATATGCATGATTTTTTTTATTTTAAATTTTAACATTTAAATTTTTTTATATATTAGATGTGACTTATTTTATAAAAATAAATAAATAAATAAATAAAAACTCGTGTGAGTAATTGTAAAAGGGGTAACGCCATGAGATATGGGCAACCAACACCCATTTAAAAATCTTGCCCATAACATATTATTAATGAAATGGAAACTATTATAATTACCCATTAAGTTAAATCTTGCCATTAAATTGGAAACTAAACAGATTTTTCAGACAAAAGAAAAATTTCCCTTCGTTGGACTCATCCGTTCATCTTGGTGGTGGAGTAATGGTTTAAGACCCACAAATATTCGGAAACATCACCTTGTTTAAATTCCTTCATGTGTGTATTTAATTTAATTTTATGTTAAATTTATTTGATTATATTTTGATTTGTTTGTATGTTGATTTATTTATTTGATACAACATGCAATATTTTTCCATATTTTCATATTCACATTTTTATAAAAAAAAAATATGATTGTAAAATGAGTCAATTCTTATATTAAAAGAAAGTAATAATAGGAGAAATAGATAGGCATATCTATTGGCAAAAATCTAAAAAGCAATGGATTAACATTTGACTAATTAACTCAT